>JAMZEH010000050.1:5172500-5227500 GCA_024699665.1 Ostrea denselamellosa | reverse complement strand
CTAGGTCTTTTTCATATTACAAAATAGAGATACACGTATATCATATGAATATATAAACATTAAATCATGAAATGATTTATGTCTGGTCAATTTAACTATTCAAATTTCTCTTTCCCTTTCATGTGCAATAGAAAACTTAAAATAAACTAAACGTAGAGAGAGAAAAAATATCTCTTGTACGGCTGAATCTGTATCTATGTGTCTATTTCTCAATCGCCAATTTCATTATGCGCTTCGGAAAACTTTGGAGATCAAAATACTTGTATAACGGTCAGAAAACCACGCATTTACAGAATACACATATTTTTGTTTTATACGTAATCGGGGGTGGGATCAAAGGGAATTTGGATCCAAACGTCAAGTGTATGTGTAAAATTGTCTCAAATTGTATTATGCTTCATCTACAGTTGAATAATTCTAATTGCTACATAATAATGCTTTAGCTATAAGGACGCATTCTTGGATCCACCCTTGCATCTGTTTATAAACATTCTACATGAGCGGATTTAACTAGCCGACTGTAACCATTAGGTTGCTTGTTTTACGTTCCTTCGAGATTTTATTTCACTCATATTGAGATGTCACCAGCTGTAGGTGAAGTACCACAAATTTAGACCTATGCTTAGCGCTCAGGGCCGTAGCAGTGAGGTTAATGTAAAGTGCCAACGCTTGCAGCGAAAGACCCGTAATGCCGAATGTTTGGCGAAGGCGCACACAATCACTACCTATGTTTACGTTGTAGGCTTGACGCAGACATGGCACGAGCGGGGCGCAAACGCAAGATCTCCCGGTTACGAAGTGAAAGCTCTACCACTGAGCTACCGCGTCCGGTGTAACTATTGGGCAATGGATATGTATTATGAATTATTGGGGGTGCGTTTGAAATTCTTTTCAACATTTCGATTCAAATATTCATTTTTTTTTTTTAAAAAGTCGATTACTTTTGTAAGCATTTTCTCTTGACGGTTAAGGATTTACAGATTCCTTCATCGTTACTACTATTTTTGATCAATTGAATTAATAGAGACAAGGATGTAGAAATCTTTTCTCAATCTTAAAAAAAAGTAGGGAGGGGGGTAAAAATGAAAATTAGTGCGTTGATTAAGTCAGATAAATCAATGCAAAATATCATATTTTTTTTATTGCACTTGACTTGATTTATTGTGGATCTCATCATTTTAAATACACAGGAATTTACAGCAACTTGAACCCGATTCATTATCTACGAAAATATCTGAGACAATAAAATGAAAACAACGAATAAACTAGCTGAAACATTTTTTTCCATAAATTGAAAGAAATATTTGATAAATTAAGGCTGATAAACATGAACAGAAAAATGACCCGTTTGACAATATCGTACAATCAGTACTTACAGAAAGCTGGGATTTTCTTGCTTGTTTTCTGACTTTTTTCCTAAGATGCATCAGATAGCCTTTCCTCTTTTTCAATAGTTCGTTGTATATAAACAATATGCGTGCTTTTTCCTTCTGATAAAATTATAAATTACAAAAAAAGTTTTCATTTCATTTTGTCCATGAGATACATATAGTTATTGTATAAATTCAATGGATATAAACTGCTGTTCACTTTCAATCGTTGTTTCCAACTTTTACCTATTTTGGTATATAAAACCGTACATTGATTAAATATGCAGTAACAACTGCAATCAATAAGCCAGTTCTTAAACATCATACATGATAGGTAGTTTTGTCAAGATGGATCATTTAAATTCTTGATGGGTGGTGAAAATTTGTAGAAAGCAGAACCGCCGAAATTGAAAATATGACCCTGGCAATTGCAATCATGCGTGAAATGAGAAAATTATTAAAGAAAATAATGTGTCAGCATTTTATTTTATAGTTGATACTTTTATTTGTATCCGCCAAATACGGGTAATTTTGTTGAGATGGATCATTTAGATGTTTGGTGGGTGGTGAAAATTTTACAAGTGCAAAATAGAACCGTTAAAATTCAACATATGACTTTGGAAATTATAATAATGTGTAAAATGTGAAAAACAGGAAAGAAAATAACATTTTCATTTTATGTATTAGACTTCTCGGCCAAATATTTCATATGTCAAAATTACCCAAATGCATGGAATCATTGTCAATAAAAAAAAAAAGGAAATGTATACATCACAGCTAAAACTAGAATACGATAACTGCACGTTTATTTCAGAGTGAATTATAAATTAAAAAAAAAAAGTAAACCTTTCGGTAGAAGAAGGAACAGATGATCCTGCGCATGCGTAATCCGTAGGACTCGAAGAACATTAGAATCCACACGAGCATATACACGGCATAAATCTTGAAAATGTCCATAGAATGAAGCGGTATAGGGTGGGGCAGGCACTCTGAAACCAATATGTAATATCTATGATCGTGCTGTCATTATGTTCATTATAAATATATAGTCCACTCAAAGGTGGCAAACGGGGCCTCCGTGGCCGAGCGGTTAGAGCATCGGGCTCAAAATCACAAAGCCTCTCACCTCTGTCGGCGCGTGTTCGAATCTCGGCCGCGGCGTTATGTGAGCAAGTTTGCCAGTTTACTTGCGGAAGGTATGTGGTCTCTTCCCAGGTACATTGTATCTGGGTTCTCTCCTCCACCAACAAAAACTGGACGCCACCAGATAACTGAAAAATTGTTGAGTGTGGCGGAAAGCAATAAATAATCAATCAATAAACAATCAATCATAGGTGGCAAACTACAAAACGAGAGTAGAAATCCAAAAATGATAAAAAAAAAAGAAAAGAAGAGCTGCAGCTATGTTCGATTAGCGACCATGGTTGCCTTCGGAAACTTCAGTGCACATACCTTGCTGGCTTCTGGTCCTTTAGTGCGCATGTTTTGCTACTAAAGTTCAATATTCTATAAGCGTGGATTGGTGTATGGCACACCAGGCATGCTTTGGTTCAACTTCAGTTACTAAAGTAAATGACCGAACTATACCATGAATAGTGCTTTAAAATTATGTAGAATGATACAGTCGTTTTCATATTTATCATAGCCACAGTAATTTTACATCATTTTCAGTGCAGTCAGAAGAAATGATTGATTGAATTTTTCACTCATATTTAGACGTCACCAGTTTTAGGTGAAGTACCACAAATTTAGACCTATGGTTTGCGCTCAGGGTCGTAGCAGTGAGTGTTCTTTAACGTGCCAACGCCTATCGCGACACGGGACCTCCGTTTTTAAGGTCATATCCGAAAGACCCGTGATTCTCACTTCTAAATGCCGAGCGTTTGGCAAAGGAGCAATCACTACCAATTTATGCGTCTTAGGATTTGACGCGGACATGGCACAAACGGGGCTCGAACTCACAACCTCCCGGTTACGAAGCGAATGCTCTAACCACTGAACTACCGCGACCAGTTTAGTCAGAAGAAAGAGACAATCTTGATTACCAAAATTCGTGGACACCTGATCAATACTGTGTTCCTGGTTGAATCCCAACAGGAAGAGCCGGATGATGTCACTCATAAAGCCTGTGCCTTCCACCTTAATGTCTATGTGATGCACACCTGAAAACAGCAAGACGTAAACAGGGATTTTAAAATATGGTTTGGTTCTTCATTCATTTCCGTGTATGGTTCATATACAGGGGCAGACTCGTTAGTAATGTGCACATATCGCACATGTCTCGCGAGATTTACTAGTGGGATTGTTTATATATGTAGTATTCAGTGCTGCTATATGCAAATTACACTTCTTGTAAGCGACTTTAGACAATATATCTATTACCTGATCAGGTATTTCCTCACTAGTTGTTGCCATGCGTCCGAAAATAACAAAGTTATGAATAATCACTGGGTACATTAGATTACCGCATCGCCACAAGCCACGGCTGAAGTGTCCGCTTCTCGCTCTTTTCACCGTGGCTCTCTGCGTGACAATTTTCTCGTTTTTCATAAATATGATGACGCAATTCGCCAAACTTCTGAAATCAATCAGAGATTTAAAATGTTTATAGAATATGAGCAAATTACTCTTGATCAATCAGAACTCTTGTTTTTTTCCCACTTTTTCGGGTAAACTAACCAAAAACAGAACCCACATATATACATACATATATACTGATATGACGATTTCGACATTGAACAGTTAACAAATGAACAGCACATGTGGTGGGATATATGATTTCTTCTCAAATATAGTTTCGCTAAATGAAGCATAAGTTTTCATGACCGCAGCCACTATTGAATTAAACGCGGCTACGCTGAACCAGATCTTCAATATTAGGCTAAGTGTGAATGTTATTGGTCAACGAATTACAACATTCCCGTCACGTATATTGATGAGAAACAAGAAAATTGTCAAGCAGAGAGCCACGGATGAAAAGGGAGAGAAACGTTCGTTTCAGTTGTAGCTGGCTACGATGTAGATCAATAAATTGGTTTATTTGCAACAGTGTTATTAACTGCTTCGAGTTGACGAAAACAGCCCCCCCCCCCCCCCCGCCCCAACCCCGCCTTCTAACATTGATTCCATGTTCAGCCATTGTAAATGTTGAAATTTCATTTTACTGTACATGAAAAGATATGTATGACCTTTACAAGGGATTGTATTCCTTTAAAGTCTCGCTTTTACATCCGGAAAACCTATGTAGAAAGGATTTTGTGACGTAAAACTATGCAACCAGAGTCGATAGATGTTTAAGGTAATACAATTAATACACCCATACAAACAATACATGTATCGACATAATTATTGGTGAATGATGACTCATAAGCTGTTAAATTAATTTTAAGTCAACAGCTTCGTTAATTATGGTAAGGAAAAAAATGTTATGTCTACGAAAAAAAAAGTGTTGTGAGTTCAATGTTTCAAGAACTGATGCTACATCTTTAACTTTCGTTTCAACTTTTGAAAATTGCGATGAATTTATCTTTAAAATAGTTAATATCTACAGCTTTATTTCATCGTGGATAAATGAGTTAGGTCTCAACACTGAAATCCTGTTGCATGTCAGAATTGTTGATCTTCACTGTTTGAAAGCTTCAACCAACGTTGAACTGTGGTTGCTCTACGTAACAATCGTTATTGCATTTACTTATTTCAGTGAAGTTACGTCAGCGAAATTAATAACACGTGTAGAAATGATTTCACTGAAAACAAAACCTTCATTATTGTATGTATAATTCATCAGAGCGGTTAACTTTAGTATTTGAATGGCGTTGCCTTATTTCATGTGTTTGTCAAATCTGTACTCTGGACGGCTACAGATGTTTACGTCACATATCATATTTAGCAATGATTGATACAGTAACAAATAAATAGCTAAGCGTGTAATTAGAAGTTATCTTCCCTTAATCACACGGAAGTCTTCCTTGGCTATAATGTTAACAGGCTACATCGCTTTTTCATTGATTTATAGTGTACGCCCTCATCCATCCAATCGGTTAGTTGTTAGTAGTATTTAAAACAATATCATCTTCATCAACGGCGGATCTAAAAGGGTGGCTATAAAAGTTTTATATAAATTGTCAGGTTTTTTTTGCTGCCATTTTAGAGCCTTATCCCTCTCTTTTTGGGGACAGAAAGTTACAGACTTGAGGCACAACCCCCTCCCATTTGAAGATTTTCTGGATGCGCTCCCTGTTCCTTACGATACCTTGTTGTCTGTAGGTCACGTGGCTGTTTTTCTCGATTATGTCCATTACGTCATACAAAAGTTTTGCAGACATGACAATCATGGCCGTCACCAGTCCTCGCATCACAATCATGAAGGTACCCTTGCTCTGAAGTCAAAGAATTGTCATACTTAATATAGTATGTTTTAAATGTAGGAAAATGATTTTCTAATAAGAAGCTATAGCCCATACAAGTCTCAGTGGTCACCTGAGTAGCAGATAAAAGTATGACTAACCACAAGGGCTGTAAAATCTATAAATGTAATTTTCCTGTTCTGCATATCTAAGTTAAATTCTAGTATTCAGCAGCAGTATGAAACAAGAAGTGTACACGTAAAAACTATATGCTAACTTTGGCCCCGCCGTGACGTCAGGAACTCGACCCAGGAGAATTTTAATTTTCAAGGAGGCCTTATTATCTATATGTCTACGTATTAGTTTTCTGTCAGGTGCGCGGTTACAGAGTGTAGAGACTTTTTAGTGAAAATCGGTCACCTTTTTTAAAATTTTTGTCCCGCCTCAATGGTCGCCGGGATACAAGAATCCTTAAATATGCATTTTAAGTATTCCTAATTCAAAAAATGCCTCATATCCTTTGAAAAGAATGGGATGAAGTTAAAAACGTTTAATTATTAACAGAAGCTGCAAAACGATGGGTACAGACCAATGAAAATGCGTCAAAGATTTCCAATGCATGAAATATAATCTTTAAATGATTATCTAACTGCAGTACCAGTGCCTTGTACATCTATATAGATTCCCGGATATATCCATTTCACAGACCTAGTTCCATGTCCGTGTACATGTAGATCTTTCCAGTCGAGCTATACATATATGTAAATATACATGTCTATGTAAATCATTTGAGTGGGATTATATATCTATGTAAATCATTTGAGTGGGATTATATGTCTATGTAAATCATTTGAGTGGGATTATATGTCTATGTAAATCATTTGAGTGGTATATGTCTATGTAAATCATTTGAGTGGGATTATATGTCTATGTAAATCATTTGAGTGGTATTATATGTCTATGTAAATCATTTGAGTGGGATTATATGTCTATGTAAATCATTTGAGTGGGATTATATGTCTATGTAAATCATTTGAGTGGTATTATATGTCTATGTAAATCATTTGAGTGGGATTATGCGGACATGTATTTTTTTGAGTGGGATTATGCACGTATATGTAATGTTTTTGAGTGGGACTATGTACATACATGTATTTTTTATTTGAGTACGACTATGTACGTACATGTAATGTTTTAAGTGGGACTATCTACGTACATGTAATTTTTTTAGGTGGGATTATGTACGTACATGTAATTTTGTGAGTGGGATTATGTAGGTACATGTAATTTTGTGAGTGGGATTATGTAGGTACATGTAATTTTGTGAGTGGGATTATGTAGGTACATGTAATTTTGTGAGTGGGATTATGTAGGTACATGTAATTTTGTGAGTGGGATTATGTAGGTACATGTAATTTTGTGAGTGGGATTATGTAGGTACATGTAATTTTGTGAGTGGGATTATGTAGGTACATGTAATTTTGTGAGTGGGATTATGTAGGTACATGTAATTTTGTGAGTGGGATTATGTAGGTACATGTAATTTTGTGAGTGGGATTATGTAGGTACATGTAATTTTGTGAGTGGGATTATGTAGGTACATGTATCTTATTGAGTGGGACTATACCCATATGTAAACCTTTTCAGTAAGACGACGTACATATAAATCCTTTCAGTGGAGCTATATAAAGAACAAACATATTTTTTCTCATATTTGCATTTTCACTATACCAGTTTTTTCTTCTCTGCTTTCATCAGTTTCATTGTATTAGGGTAAATCATGTTGTCACTTTCAAACTTCTTCAGCGGTAGTAATGTCCTCTTATTCTGAAATGCAGGTATTAGTGGTAGATTCAATGTCCACTGTATGTCTAGTGGTAGATTCAATGTCCACTGTATGTCTATTGTGTTTCCACTGTATGTCCACTATATGTCCACTATATGTCCACTGTATGTCTATTGTGTTTCCACTATATGTCCACTGTATGTCTATTGTGTTTCCACTGTATGTCCACTGTATGTCCACTATATGTCCACTGTATGTCTATTGTGTTTCCACTGTATGTCCACTGTATGTCCACTGTATGTCTACTGTATGTCCACTGTATGTCCACTGTATGTCCACTATATGTCCACTGTATGTCTACTGTATGTCCACTGTATGTCCACTGTATGTCCACTATATGTTCACTGTATGTCTATTGTGTTTCCACTATATGTCCACTGTATGTCTATTGTGTTTCCACTATATGTCCACTGTATGTCCACTATATGTCTATTGTGTTTCCACTATATGTCCACTATATGTCCACTGTATGTCCACTATATGTCCACTGTATGTCCACTGTATGTCCACTATATGTCCACTGTATGTCCACTATATGTCCACTGTATGTCTATTGTGTTTCCACTATATGTCCACTGTATGTCCACTATATGTCCACTTTAGGTCCAAATTCAGTGTAAATATCATGTATGTTTACATTCAGTACAAGTATCACTGTATGTCTAAACTTTTCCAGTATCGAATACACATGAAATTTACCAATGTAATGATATCACAGCCCACAGAAAAAATGAAAGGAAGTAAAGAGAGAAAAACAAGCTTGTAGGGCTGCATTGTTGTTTTACGTCACAATCGAAATTGTTTTCACAAGACTCGGTGTATATTTCAAAAGCTGAATTTTTTTTTCATAATTAAATCTATTTATCTACATTACTGCTGGCAATCTTTCCTTATCGAAAGGAATTAATCTTTTAAAATAACAATTCAGTTATTGTTCGCGTCAATGTTTTGATAACTTAAATGATAGGGTATAGTTAGTCTCACTGTGGATTACGTTCGACCTCTCCATATTTTTTTTACAGACTGAGACGTTTTGAAATTGTGAATGTCCTGATGGTTTGCAAACATCCGCTAAGATCTCCTGTATATGACGCTATATGGATGAAGTTATATTCAGTCAGATGAAGTTATATTCAGTCAGATGAAGTTATATTCAGTCAGATGAAGTGGAGTTTACTATGCTTCTATGAATTTTCCGAGTTGAAATGGGGCAAATTAATAAACAAAAAGGCGGCAAGAGATTGCAAAACAAAACAAAATAACCAGAAAAAAACCACAACAAATATTGTGGTAACTTTTTTTTTTATATTCTACCTACCTGATAATGGCGTCTAGCGTCGATATGGCGGAAATATTTCGTGATGTAGATGTTATCAAACTGAAAATCAGTCAAATACTTCTTGTTGTATTTGTAGGCACTGTGAATAGACAAACCAGAAAATACTTAACGCTAAGTCAATGGACCATTTTGTCAATTCAGTATTATTAGGGTTTTTCAGTAAATGAATTTAATTAAATGTGGTTTTAAGTAATTCTCATTTTACCTTCACCTTGGAGATTTTTATCGTGGTCTTGCATTGTCGGATTTTTTTTATGGAGCCATGATTTTCGCAAACGTTTGACTTCTGAAGTCACTGATTCGAATGCACAAGAAATAGTTTACGATATCCTGATTTCAGCGGCATTGAAACCTCACTCATTTGCGCAAAAGCAGTTATCACAGATTAATGGCGATATACCTGTCAGTATCAGAACATCAAAGTCATCTCACGATCTTCTTAAAATATAAAATCAACATTCCTCACTCTGACTGTCATGTTGTGATTTTTTAATTTACTGGGAGGGTATATACACACAAAAAAAATAAAATACAATATGACGAGTTCTTGTATTGCAATTTTTGTATTCACACCCACCAAGTAAAATAAAATAAACAAAATAAAAATTTGACGTGGTTTTTATAGTATCTGATCCATATCAGGGTTTATTTTTTTTTTAAATATCTATAGCTAGAAATATTTTGTAAAAAGAAAATACCCTATTTATATATGGTAGTCAGAGATCGCAGAGGTAGCGTAATTTTTTAAAATCTGAATCCCCTCCCCCCTTCTCCCGTTGAATTTTAATTTATATGTTTATATGGTGACCTTTCCTGTTTTTCATTATCATTATTATTATTTATTTATTTATTTATTATTGAACCACTGCAACAGGTAAGGAGCTTCGTAAAAATATATTGTTGACTCATTCTGTTACTTTTGATTCATTGTAACAGCAAAAAGAATTATGACGATGCCTTTTATATTTACATTACGATTTACACGGTCAGCGCGTTTATAGGCACATCATTTTCCAAAGCGGGAGTGGGGGTGGGGATAATGGGGGTGGGGAGGAATTGTATTCACAATTTTCTGAAAATTCTTGACAGAAAAAGAAAAAAAACAGAGCAGTAATTTTGCCTAAACTTGAAAATTTTAAATCGGAGAGGCAGTGTTCGCCTTTTTCACTACATAGATTCAAGGGTTCAATTCATCTATTCAAAATTGAAGTCATACATTCCCAATGCAAATTCCAACTGCTATGAAAGAAGGAGACAATCAGCCTTTATATCTTCGTACTAAAATTAGTTAACTTTGCAGGTAAAAATAAAGGAAAATGTACGCTGTCAAAAAAGAGTGTCACGTGCCGCTGATTTAACTTTTCCAGCGTGAATATTACAAGTACCTTACAATTTATAAAAATCAAATTAGAATAAGTTGACCTTATTAACACCAGAACAAATGTGAAGGCAAGCAATCTCTTCAGTAGCGTCATCAGAAACTCCACCCATATCTGTTTCTTCTGAAACTCATGTGCTGTGCCCTTCCGGATTTCCTCTGCCATGGTATAATCCACGTCTTCTGGTGTCCTCACCAACTACAAATCAAAGTACTCTGAATTTAATCACTGACGTAAATTGACCGTTCGCTATACTCTAAATTTGATCAGAAGTAAACTGACCACTCGTTATACTGTAAATCTAATCACTGATGTAAACTGATCACTAATATATTACTGTAAATCTGACCACTTACATGTTTATATACTGTAAATCTGACCACTTACATGTTTACATCCTGTAAATCTGACTACTTAAATATGTATATACTGTAAATCTGACCACTTACATATTTACATCCTGTAAATCTGATCACTTACATGTTTATATACTGTAAATCTGACCACTTACATGTTTACATCCTGTAAATCTGACTACTTAAATGTTTATATACTGTAAATCTGACCACTTACATGTTTACATCTTGTAAATCTGACTACTTACATCTTTATATACTGTAAATCTGACTACTTACATATTTATATACTGTAAATCTGACCACTTACATGTTTATATACTGTAAATCTGACCACTTACATGTTTACATCCTGTAAGTCTGACCACTTACATGTTTATATACTGTAAATCTGACCACTTACATATTTACATCCTGTAAATCTGACCACTTACATATTTACATCCTGTAAATCTGACCACTTACATGTTTACATCCTGTAAATCTGACCACTTACATGTTTATATACTGTAAATCTGATCGTCTACTCTACAACAATGTTGTGTATCGCACCTTATATTGTAAATTGACCTCGAAGTTTTCATCCATGTTATCCATCGTGTCTTCTGCTGATATATACGTCTCCCCAAACCCGGGCTCCATGACATCAACAGACTCACATTCCATTCCTACTGCCCCAGGTACCACTGTCAAAATATATCACTGTCAAATCACTGTCATTAACATTCACACTACATTCCTACTGCCCGAGGGCGATTGTCAAAAATATGACTGTCAAATCGCTGTCATTAACATTCACATTCCATCCCTACTTCACCAGGTGCCACTGTCAAATCACTGACAAATATCACTGTCAAGTCACTGACAGTTATCACTATCAAATTACTGAAAATAAATATCACTGTCAAATCATAGAAAAATAACAGTGTTAAAAAATAACAAATATTACTGTCAAATCACTGACAAAAAATCAATCTCAAATAAATGTCAAAAGCACTGTCAAATCACTGCCAGAAACAACATTGTTACGTAAACGTTAAACAAATATCAAGTAGAGTGGTATCAAATCACTGACTAGCTGAAATTTCTCTTAAATCATCGATAAACAAGTAGATCTATCAATATGCCGTGAAATCACAGATAAATAGGTATCACTGTCAATCTCAGACAACCACAAATTTAAGTCACAGTTACCGACAAATATTACTGTCCAGTTTATCACATCAATGTAAGAGGTATACCGGGACCGAAACCCCGGATTTAAACTGGTTCCCCGCTGATGGTGCTATACTCGAGAGAAGCGAGGTCAACAGGGTACCAGTTTAACCCAGAATCGCCACCATTTATCATATCAAATTTCGTCCCATAACTGATTTGGACTTCTGTATTTTTATACTATTGACTGAAGAAGTATAGTCAGTTCAGCTTTGGTACAAAACTTGACATGTATGTACTCGTTTGACCATAATACCCGGGATCTTGTGTGCCTTGACGCCGAGTTATAGCAGTGAGAGGAGTTCGGCGATGGGGAATAACTCTTTCACACGTTACCAGACCGTACAATTCTCGAAATACCGAGTATTCAGAAACTGTATTTACTACTATAAAATAAGCAATAATTTTGAAGCGTTTCATTTTATGACAACATTATCATGGCAAAATAAAATACCAAGTAATCAAAATTTGGGCCATTCTTAAGATAAATCTAACATACTGGACTGTAACTTTAAAAAGGTAAGATTACCATAACTTTGACTAGTATATATGGATATCTTTAGAGCTTGAAAAAGGCTTAGCTTATATAAATGATAAAATACAAACTGGTTACACATAGTTTGGTTGTTGATTGTATACTGTTTGATGTCCCGCTCGAAAATTTTTCACTCATATGGAGACGTCATCATTACTGGTGAAGTACTGCAAAATTTAGCCCTACGCTCGGCGCTTACCGCCTGTGAGCAGGGGGCTATCTTTATCGTGACACACCTGCTGTAACATGGGGCCTCGGTTTTTGCGGGCTCATCCGGAAGACCGCCCCATTTAGTCTCCTCTTACGACAAGCACGGCTGCAGAGGATCTATTCTACCCCCGGAAGCAACAGTATAGAAACACTTGATATACTGACTTACCTCGTACAAGCTCACAGAAGAAGGTGAGTTTTAGCGGCAGACACAGAATGTACCCGATGATTGGGATTTTGGACAAACACTTCTTCTCCAGTGATTTAAATTTCTGTCTGCAGTTGATGACTGCTTTGTTCCATACATCTGATTGATTATATTAATTAGTATATTATCTGATTGATTATATTAATTAGTATATTATCTGATTGATTATATTAATTAGTATATTATGCATCTTCAAGCAGACGACAGCACACATACAGCAGACTTATGATTGTTTACAGCTAATTTACAGTGGTCTGGTTATTTTTTTTTAAAAATCAAGTGAAATTCCTGATGTGATTGTGTGTTTCTTAATATGTGAATCAGACCTAATTAATTGATTCATTCATTCGTTCGTTTATTCTATTATTCCTTATGTATATTTGCAACGTTAAACCCAAAGACAAACAAAGCAATGGCTCTTTCCACAAAACGTCTTGCAATTAAGATGAAAATTTCAAAACACCAAAATATTTTTTTTATAATTCTTTACTCATATATTTCTGAATGAGCAAAACTAATTATATAAAAAGATTGGCATTCTTACTCGATCATAGCTGCACTCTATTGACAGCTACCAGGGACCTGTATCGTGCCAAACCTGCTGTGACACGAGACCTCAGTTTTTGCGGTCTTATCCGAAGGACCGCCCCATTTAGTCCCCTCTTACGATAGGGCCTATTCTAACCCGGACCCTCACAGGATTGATGGTCGAATGTATAATTAAAATAGTAAATAGGGGTGTGTCTGTGTTAAATCATGACAACTAATGGGGTGAGTGTATAATAAAAAAAAAATAATCACGACAACTGCAGAAAATTAACTGTTATTCGTATGTTTAGCAAATACTCAAACAATGCACATAAAAATCAATCAGGCGTTGAAACACGAACTTCCAGACCCGGGTGTTGGTGGTTGTTTCTTTCCTGTTTGTATCCACAGTCTGAAGTTGCTATTAATAACTCTTTAGAACGTTTGATTTTTAAGTTCATAATATACAACGTCATACCTTCACATCTCATTTCTAATTTCTTTCTGTAATTCTTTTCGGCTTTTTCCGGTCTGTCCTGAGCTTTATTTTCATCGTTTTTAGATTCAATCTTTTTCATCCGGTTTCCCCGCCGACCACGTGAAAATTTATCTACTTTTCTCATTCGCTCGGCCATTTCTTCTTCCTCTTCGTCATCTTCTTTCCCTTTTAACTTAATGAGAAAATTGTGTGACCTAAACTGTTCGGTTGACAAAGACAACTGTTAACCTTGATCACGTGAGAGTTTCCATTATAACTTCAAGCATTCTGTGTCCCCTTTAGAATCCTGGATCTACCCAATCTTATTCTACACTTTATGATTCGGCGACCGATTTTGTGCTTTAAATCTCACTCTACTGTTGAATCATAGCATCAATAGACCAAGTCTATTGAACAGATCCCACTACAAGACATGAAACATGGAAACTCAAACCGATTAAAAAAATGAACTTGTATTAATACGGCTCGTATGAAGTTCCAAGTTTGACTCAAGCGCCAAGGGAATGCGCACTATTAGATTCCCAGTCAGATTAAAATAGCCCATTAGAGAGGCTCTGATCTTCCTGTAAGTCATCATTTATTTTCGGATACCATTGATCAATATTTGAAACTGATGAACCTTGTTTTGAATTCGCTTGTAAGTCAGTCTTGATTGGTTAATACAAATTCAACCCACCTACCTCTTCTCTGATTGGTCGATAAGCTGTTTCTATCTTTTTCGTAATGGATCTCAAATGAGCACCCTCTTTCTACAATAGAAACATACAACATTATTCAAAATACGTTTAAGTATTTCAAAACCAAATATTAAAAAAAAAATGAATAAATGTCTAATTGACCATCATTTTGAGTGTTCAAACGCTAGCTTTGTTCATGTTATACGGAGATTTTTTTTGCCACATGCTGATGTAAGTGAATGTTTTATTTTAGTTTTATTGATGTACATTTGTTCTGACACACACTTTTCACTTCGCAGTATTGTGTACCGTGGATATCCGGGTTAGAATACGTCCTCAGTACCCCTTGTTTGTCGTAAGAGGCGACTAAATGTGGTGGTCCTTCGGATGAAACCGCAAAACCCTAGGCCCTGTGTCACGGCAGGTGTGGCACGATAAAGATCCCTCCCTGATCAAAGGCATTAGCGCCGAGCATAGTCTTGAATTTTTAGCCCTTCACCGGCAATGGTGACGTCTTCATATGAGTGAAAGATTCTCAAGCGGGACGTTAAACAATATATAATCAAGTAATCATTCAATCAAATAATTCGAATAAAAATAAATTTTCGAGCAATGTAAGACCAACCAACCATCATTTAGTTAACGAATAGATTGGCCAGTTTATCGAAAGAAGAATATATCTAACTTCAATGTCTTTAGCTGACATTGCTTTTATACCTGAAATTCCTTCATGCCGTTAGAGAACGGTTTGGACTTCAGCTCCCTCTTTGCGGCCGTGTGATTGGCTGCCAGCTCAGTGGCGCAAACCAATGAGCGAACCACTTCTTTACCGTTTATTATAATGTTGTGAACGGGTCCTAAATATAATAGAGAATACATGGATTTAAATTTATCAATGATTTACCAGTTATAAACCTATGCTGATTTAATGTATTTTCTTTGATATATACATACCCAATGCATTGGTCTTTGCTGTCGTTACATATTGCATAGACATTTCTTCATGAACGCGTTGCATTGTAAACAATGCACGTATAAATACAGATGTAAGTAGACCTCTTTGATCATTTCAAGTATAGAAATTCTGACCGAGAAATCATAAAGCATGTCAGCGTGCGTCCCAATTATATCCTTATTTTCAAAAAAGAAACTTATTAATTTTTTTTTTCTAGATAAAAGCTTGAACTTTCTACTTGATAAGAAAAGAAACTTTATATGGATTTTTTTTTAACATTTAACACCGCGTGCGCAACACTTTATTACTAATCATGCATTTAGAAAGAACAAGGTGCGGTTTTGGCCAAAATCTGAACTGTCAAAAAAAATTCCAAAAATTCTAAATCTGATATTTGAGAATGTGTCATTCATGAATTTCGTCATTGTTATAGACTATCTTCAATAGCAGCTGCAATATGTTCAACGGCAAAAACTCTATATTTAAAAACCTACGCATACAGCTTATTAACTCTAGGGCAATGCTAAAAGGGGAACGACGTGTCCCCGGTCCTACTTTCAAGTGTGCGGCAAAATCATTTTCATAATACTGTAATTTGTAAACTCGTTTTCGTCAGATGTCCGGCCGTGTTACTGTCATGTCAAGACAAGATATCATTACGCAGATGAGACGAATGAAGTACAAGAGAACCCGCACTTCACTATGTGGCGATTGATTGACCTTTGACTAAGTACTAATCAGAGTCACGATTGCCCACAGTTCCAAAGAAAAAAGTAGCAATTCTATTCATGATAAAGTTACGTTCGAATCAAAATATCATGAAAATCATAGAATATTTTCTACAAAGAAAACTCTTTGTAGAGACTTCTTGATTTTGATTTGATTTTTGTCTGTCATGGTTAACGACAGTAAAATACCCCTATAATCAGTCACAATGGGAGATCTTTTACTTTTGCACAGCCGCAAAAACGGGCCACGCTTTTATATGTGTTATGCCTTTACTCGACCTTGAAGGAACTGTCGGTACTCGTATTTCACAGATCAACGCTCATGTACATGTACATGATTCGAATTATCAATATGCTGGTGTGCTTTCAATTATGCCTTTGTAGGCCGGTATTAAGTTTCGAGACACCACCTGAGTGTAGGAATTCTGTCCAAATCTAATACTTGATGTCATGATCAAGTCGAAAAATACGAAACACCAGACTGCTTGAAATGTCAAAGTAAAACTTCCATCACCTGAGATGAGGAACATGATGGCATAAGCTCCTACAAACGATCTCCCTTTCTTTCCAAAAAATGTTGGAATCAACAGCCAGGAAATGCATCGCACCTGCACTGACATGGCGTAGCCGCTGGCCAGTACCAGGCCGAGGACTCCGCCCACTAGCTCACGTAAATCCTTCGGAAGACTTAATGGTTCCAAAACCGCCTTGTATAGAGCTGAATAACGAAAAAAACTGTTCCTATATGTATGCCATTTTCATTATACTGATTCTCGGATAAGAAAGGACTTATATAACACTTTTTACTCTCTTCAACGACATGAGTATCTATATTCTTCAATGTTTTAGTAATATATTTATACTACTTAAGCAGACACGATGCATCGTTTTCTACCCACACCCAGGGCCCAAAGAGGATAAGTACATGTCAGTCAAAGGGAGGAGGGCGTGTTGTTCTTCACTACATCGATTCACTTCATTTGTTCAAACTTCTCCGTTTATTCCACTGTACTATCAAAAAGTCCGCTAATATATCTTACTTTACATGTGAAAGTAACTAACTTAAATATAAAGGAAAACGAAAGTTGTAGGGTGGGGGTGGGGTGGGGGGTGGGGCTATGTGCCTACAGTTTCCCTATAAACATATTTTCATTTTCCAATATTTTATCAGCAATAAATTCATACTGTGTAAGGTCTTATGTTCTTGATCGTACTCTATGACTTACCGAATCCGATCAAAACTCCCGTGGGGAACCCCAGTACTGTTTTAATGCCGTTGTACTCCTCGGGACTGGACTGTAAGATGTTGACTAGTTTATCGATAGCCAGATAAAAACCTGTAACAGAAATGATTTTATCACGGAATTCAAAATAGACCTTCCAAATGTAATCCCGTCCCAGAAACGTTCTACAACTCTAAACAAACGATAAATTAACAGTACACGAATGATAAATTAACAATACACGAATGATAAATTAACAATACACGAATGATAAATTAACAATACACGAATGATAAATTAACAATACACGAATGATAAATTAACAATACACGAATGATAAATTAACAATACACGAATGATAAATTAACAATACACGAATGATAAATTAACAATACACGAATGATAAATTAACAATACACGAATGATAAATAAATCGATGGTTGATTTGAAAATAAATAATAAAAATGTACGTTTTCACAAAATAAAAAAACAAACAAACAAAACAAAACAAAAGCAAAACGAAACGAATAAGTTCTGTGAAATTTGTACACAAAATGATACTGAAATTGAATTTCATTTTTAAAAATACTTAAATGTCCATGTTAATGAATTGAGAATCCAGTGTCTAAAAGAAAATTATTGTTTAAGATCTACGGCAGTGTGTGGGCAACTTCTACGAGTTAGAACTAGGAGGGAACATGCACTGTAAGTCATCTTGAACTGAACGAAATGTGAATGATGGACGCGAAGGGTTGCAACACGAACGGAAAGTGAAGTTTATTAAAGTACACAGCGAATGACGAACAAATTACGATTTCCCACCCCCCCCCCCTCCCATTTATGCCAAATCTATTCCATTTATGCAATTATGGGTTCAATATTGAAAAGAGGTCAATTATTCAATCGCTTTGTCACAAAGATAAAGCTTTATCTTGAACCATGATACCTACCATATTTGATTGCAGGCTCGCTAGCTTTAATTTCAACATTTCTAATATGTGTTTTAGGGGGTCAGACATTATGTGTTGTTGTGGTCAGACATTATATGTTGTTGTGGTCAGACACTATGTGTTGTAAGGAGTTTGATATTATGTGTTGTAGAGGGTCAGACATTAGGTGTCAAATGTAATATAAGACTCCATCTCACAGGAAATATTTTTTATTACAATTTTTTTTAGTGGAATCACAACGTGTATTTAGATTTTATATATTCAGTTTTTTGACATGAAAGATAAGTCATATGGATAAATATGTTTTGTGCCCCGATAAAAACGTAGTTTACCAATATTTGATTTGAATATGAATAAAGAAATTTCAAGTGACCACGTCAAACCTAATATTACAGGTCGTTTTGACAAAAAAGCAAATAAATAAATGAAATAAGATAAACATAATACAACTCACAACAGAGAATTCCGCCTCGCCGTTTTCGTCTTCTGTATTTCCGTTTCCGATATTTCGCCATATATTCTTCGTAAGTTAGCTTCTTACTTTTACTGCTCTCGTCCTTACCCCCTTCCATTATGGTAACTGATGCCATGATTTCAGCTGACAGTATAAGTTTATGACGTAATTTACCATTATGACGTCACTTCTTCTGTCGGTGCGTCACTTTCAAAGCGCACCTTTGTCAAACCGGCGTACACCGAATGCTTCCATTGACATTTGATAACCCAGCGTGACACTTCATAATTAGCTTGTATTTGGGCCGCCGGCGACGCTGAATACGACGGTTTTAGAGGACCGGCAAAAAGTTTCTCGCCTATTTATGAAAAATGGCGATTAAATGGGATTTTCATCAAATCAGTGTGTTGAGATACAAATATATTTACTATGCAAATATTTAAAAATGTCAAAAGAAAAAGATACATCAAAAATGCGAATGATGGGATATGTATATTTTTTCCTTTTCTTTTTTTCTTTTTTTTTTTTTTTGTTTTGTTAACTGTGCCAAACAGAATTCTCTCTGAAATTGTGTGTATCTATCATATTCATTCTTTCAAGGAATTCCTGTGAGTTATGGCAAGGATTTGGACGATTGGAATACTGTAGTCATAGTCATAAACGTTACACAACAATAGTTTCTCGTCATTTTTGTTTTAATTTTTTTTGGGGGGGGGGGGGGGCGCCGCTTTACGCCGTTCATATATATGCCTGCGCCGAGCTCAGACAAATGAAATCTCTCTCTCTCTCTCTCTCTCTCTCTCTCTCTCTCTCCATTTTATATTATATTAATGCACAATGTTATTTTGAATCTCAAATTCAAGAACGTCCCTTATTATTTTATTTTCCATTCGTTATAAATGTTGACAATATTGAAATGTCTATAAAAATAAAAATAATAGGAACGGATGTACTACAGAAAGTAGGGCATCCATTTTTTACCTTCATAAACCTCAGATAGGAAAATTCTATTTATAGATGATTGGTACTATTAGTACTTCATATACGTCTATCTTATATACTGTACAATATTTCAATAACGTTTTAGATATCAACACTCCACGCAAGTTACGTCCCTTGCCTTCCAAATAGCATTTCCCTACGCTTACCTTCTACCTCTCTGATCTGTAGTTTTGACATAATTAGTTATTTTTCCATCAGTTGCAGTCATCTGCCCCCATGGTGGTTTAACTCATAAATTTGTATGAAAATTTAATTATTAACTATAACCTCTTGCCGTCAAACGTTCGGTATTTAAGTGAAAATCACGGGTCTTTCGGATATGAATTTAAAAAAGAGGCCCCGGGTTGCGGCAGGCGTTGGCACGTTAAAGAACCCTCACTGCTACGGTCCTGCGCTAAACATAGGTCTAAATTTGTGGTACTTCACCTACAGCTGTTGACGTCTTCAATATGAGTGAAAAATTCTCAACGGGACGTTAAAAAAACCCCAATCAATTAACATAGCCTCTTACATATGGTAGATCTTGAATTTTCACCGATTGACCTTCTGCTGAACTTGCAAATGGATGTGCCTCTCGAAGAAGTGTTGATACGTGTATTGTTGCCTCGTTTATTTATAAAACTTAAAAAGAATATTTTCTGTAAATACACACATGAAAACAGGAATTTAGTGGTCGATTTTTTTTCTCTCTTTCTACTTATTTGTTCTCATATCAAATAGGATAACAGCCTAATGTTATATAAGGTCAGAGAACGCAAAATTAGATTTGACCTCAGATAACAAGCTTAGAACACGGCATCTTAATTTTGCGATTATCAAATCAACTATGGCCACATGCAAAATTTAGACAGTGGCGGATCTAAGGGGGCAGTGTTATGGGATTGCAATCTCCACCATTGGTTAAAAATTTAGATAAAATAGTTATTTTTGTGTCTTTTTGGGGTCTTTTGGGGGCGAAAAAAGTAGAAACTTGGGTCGTATCTCTCTTTCAAAACAATTATGGATCCGCCCCTGAATACTGATCCGTAGTTTTAAAAAATGCTAAAATTTTCATTCGTGAAATATATGTACATTAAAAATATCCCCCAAACAACATTTATATAGTATTAAAACCTTACTTAAATAACGTGGGGAAGAACGATATTAGTTATTTGGTTAAAATGCACTGCATACCGTGAAAATCATGACAATTTCATTAAATTTCATTAGCAAACCCGTCAAAAATTATCTCTCATCGTCACCCATGCTGCAATCAATAATTGTGTAATTTTAGACTAAAAACAGATAAATATGATAAAATCAGTAAGAAATAATTCCATAACTTTGTTTTGAGTTTCGCTTCCTGTCTGATTCTAGAGATTGCACTATCTTCTTGATTGTGCTTGTTTCTAATCTATCTTACATATATTATGAGAGAGAGAGAGAGAGAGAGAGGGGGGGAGGGGGTATCCATATACAGTTTAATATTCCATCCATACTTGCTGGAGGAACCCACTCCCCCCCCCCCCCCCACCACCACCACACAACCCACCCCTACCTTCTTTATTATCAGTCTGTAATCTATATATCCGGCTGATTTTAATTTTCTAATTATAGTTTTATATACATGGGTGGTATCAAAATTCATTCTATTGGTAAAATCTAGAGGGGAAAATTCACAGTTTAATGGGATTACTTGATCCGCCCAGAGAGGGAATACGACGTGTATTTGACTGCTGGGAGATACAACAATAGATGACAGTCACTATTCATTCCACTGGAACATAATTTATTTTCGTTTGGGGATAAACTTCCTCGTGGGTCTCTCAAGATAGCTGAACACGTTACAATGTGCAGTAGTCTTCATTTTACTGCGCTTGCGTGTTTTTGCAATGTCCTGAAGATCGCGAATATTTCTGTTAGACACATAATTTTATAGTCTGTAAATATGTACTAATACAATTAAACACATCTGTCAAAAGATATCAAAATAAATAAATTAACCACACCTAGCACAACAAAGTCTCCGGGAAATATTTGCAAGAGGATAAACTATGGTTTATTTATTGACGATTAAGAATTAATTAAACAAACTGTAATTGTCCTTGAAAGTGGGAATACCATTTATTCAATCTTAATCATGGCCTGTCAAAATGATTAACAATCTTGTAACGTATCAAATTTATTTCCTTGGTCAGAAAATCTTACCATATAACTTGCACAAATTTGAGGTGTTTTTTTTTTTAAATTGTACTGCATCATATCGTAAAATCCACTCCTTCTAAAATAAATAGTTGACAACATTTCGGTGACAAATTGTTAATTCAAAATGATATTCAAAGAATTGCATTGACTTGGCCTAAGTAGAAATACACTTGACACTGTTTGACCATACAGTACTCATAGTGTTCCATAGGGTCAGATTGCCGCAGTGAGAATGACAGAAGATAAAAACACAAGATTAGAACACAGCTGTGGATGCATCTATGTCACAAGTGCGCTTGTAATAGGCTGCACCCTTGCTTTTCTTACTGCAGTGAATTTTTATCAAATATGGACTCTTAAACAGGATGTAGAACTCTTAAAGCTGCAGTGTAATCTCATAGTGGTAAGATAAATTTCAAAATGCTTAAATGATTTCTTTGTCGTTTTACATCCTTTCGAAAATCTTTTTTTCACACTGAAACGTTACGAGTTTTTTTATCTTATACAAATAGCTAAACGTTCATCAACAGACCTTAGTTCTGTTTATTCACTCAAATCATATACTATGGTACGTGAGGTATATATACATTGATCACATCGGATGTGACCGGTCAACAGGATATGCTTACTCCTCTTAGGCATCTGATCCTACCTCTGGTATATCTGGTACATATATGGGGGTCCGTGTTTGCCGTACCCTTTATTTCTTTATAGGAGTTCTGAGATTGATCGCTGTTAGTTATCTTCGCCTTTTCATACCTGCAAATATAGTTAAAATAAGTAGAAAAACACGTCAGCATTGCATGCTGTTAATGAGGAGGTATGATAATTTAAAAAACCGCGACTTTCACGTCTAAATGCATGGGCTCTATGAAAGAACAGTCACCATATCAATGACAGGTTTGTCGCGGTCGCACGGCTTGAATCCCTGATCTACATGCACTTCTTGAGTCGCAATGAGTCAGTTGTAATTAACAACTTCATGTGTGTTGATTATGTATTATTTAACGTCTCTCTCCAGAATTTTGCACTCATATGTAAACTTCACAATTACTGGTGAAAGGCTGAATAATATGAGGTTATGCTTGGTGCTTACGGCCTTTGAGCAAGGAGGGGTCTTTATCGTGCCATATATACTGTAACTAGGGCCCTTAGTTTTGCAGTATCACCCAAAGGACTGTCCCATTTAGCCTCATACAACAAATAAGGGGTACTGGGGATCTATTTTAACCCGAATCCTCACTGGAATTTGACGTTGAAACCACAACATTTAACCTTGACAATACAGCGTTTGACCTTGACACTACATAACGTTTAGTATGAGGCAATATCGTGACAACAAGTAGTGAACATTATTACGATAGATGTAACTCCGTACATTTGCAATAATATAATTAAGATCACCATTTCGTTATTAAATTAAACACCGATCTAAAACACACGTATTTTAATCTGAAGTTCCATTGTTGCCATCTATAACATATGATATTCTGTGAAAATATACCGCCTACCTTTAAACACCCCGATCACAAAATCAGAGGAACGCAACAATTGGTCATTTAAACACGGAGAAAATTTAATATACGAATCAACAAGCAAGTGTAAATGGGGAAACTATCTCCCAAGGTGTTTCCACAGAAGTATAAGAACGTGATTGATTGAGTATATGTTGTTTAACGTCCCTCTCGAGAATTTTCACTCATATGGAGACGTCACCATTTCCGGTGAAGGGCTGCAAAATTTAGGCCTATGCTCGGCGCTTATGACCTTTGAGCAGGGAGGGATCTTTATCGTGCCACACTTGCTGTGACATGGGACCTCGGTTTTTGCAGTCTCATCCGAAGGATCGCCCCATTTAGTCCCTCTTACGACAAGGAAGTGGTACTGAAGATCTATTCTAACCAGGATTCCCACGAGCTATAAGAATGTATACTTATATTATACGGTTTTTTACGACAGTAATATACAAGTACAAATTTCAATTTGCAAACTTTACACAGTAGAAATTGAAAAATCTATTTAATCTCCAACACCAGACATGACAACATTATTCATCAAACATGTATACAGTATCAGTTGTACGGTATATATATGTTAATACTACAGAATGTTCGTGTGTCGTGGTAGAATTCACTACTACAGTTATCATAAAAGTCGTTATTACAGACCTTCAAATCGAAACTTGGACTTAAGTCTGAAATTCTCCTAAATGTTTCAAATTAAAGTTTGAAATTTTTTTTTCGAGAAATCCAACCCAGTTCACTTAAAATAGTGTGACAGCCCAGTGGCTGTAGTGTTAGGTTATCATAGAATATTTCTAAAGACAAAAAAAGGTAACTGTATTAATACGAGCGCGGGTCTGGGTGCCTAGAACTTCGAACTGTCTCGAAAATTAGGTTTAATTTACACACCGTATATCAACATCAAGCAAATTCTGAAGAGGCTAGCTGATAAACAAGTAAAACAAGAACATGTACTTACTTACATGTGTATTTACCTACATACACGTACATTTATCTACTCACACGTACATTTATCTACTTACACGTACATTTATCTACTTACACGTACATTTATCTACTTACACGTACATTTATCTACTTACACGTACATTTATCTACTTACACGTACAGTTATCTACTTACAAGTACAGTTATCTACTTACACGTACAGTTATCTACTTACACATACATTTATCTAATTACAAGTACATTTATCTACTTACACGTACATTTATCTACTTACACGTACATTTATCTACTTACACGTACATTTATCTACTTACAAGTACATTTATCTACTTACATGTACATTTATCTAATTACACGTACATTTATCTACTTACACGTACATTTATCTACTTACATGTACGCTTACCTACCTATATATCTTCCAGAATAATCCTAGAGAAGTTGTAGAAGACACATCACGGACTAAGAGACAGGTTGTTAGCGATCTTAGTTCATTTATAAGAAACATCACGGTAAGATTTATAAGTCACATTATACATATATATATATATATATATATATATATATATATATATATATATATATAACACAACATAAGTTACAATAAAATGTAACGAAGTTCTAAGAGGAGGAGGGAGTAGGTAGGATATTACTGTTGGTTTATAATTGAATGCATTACCCGATTTAGAATTCAGTATTGGCAAACTAAGGAGAATCATCACATCAGTTTTATTGGGGAAAATATCATAGAACTATTTATATAAAAATATTAGTTGCATTATAAGATAAAGTGTAAAAATATTACGTTAAGATTAAGTATAGAAAGGGGTAGCAATCCAATTTGTTTTACTTTTTCCGTCTATAAAGAAGACAATTGATTGCAGACCTTAAAATGGCAAACAGTTGAACATTTCTGTTAACCCCCCCCCCCCCCTCATTTTACTAATCAATGCTAGTGAATATCTTCCAGAACCAGCAACTGACTCTACAGTGCAACAACAACACGACAATCTGTTTACAAGGTCAGTACCTCTATGTATGTTTTCAGTTAGCCATTTCTTTCCCTCAGACAATTTATATTTTCAATAGCCATGACTTATAATGCAGATACATGTATAATCACGTGACCCCTTTATATTAAAGATTTAAACCTGCAGTTTATATATCATATTGTGTGACTTGTTTTGATAATTGGAGGCGGTGGTGATTGTAGGGTTTACTTTTCTCGTTAAATTATTTCAGGAAGCAAGGGCGAACCTGGTCTTCAAGGTAGGAAAAACTCTAAATCAAAGTACTGAAGGTAGTATATATTGCTTAGAAATTAGTAATTAGTCAGCACTATGTGGCAACTGACCAAAGGCGCCTGTACTCCGACTGACCCATGACCGCCTTGTCGCTACGCTCTTAAAAAAAAGATTTGTGTAATTTATATTTCATTAGCAGTTTGTGTTAATATTTGTTTATGTGTGTAATATCCATCAACATTTATGTGTCAAGGGTTACCCGGAAGTAAAGGCGATACCGGAAGTAAAGGTGATCGAGGGCTTGCAGGACTTCCTGGTTTACCAGGTATATCTTTTATGAATATGTTATCATATGTTGAAATAGCTGTAATTACAGACCACAAAAACATTTAGAACATTTTGCAATTGATGTACATATGATCTAGATATTATGATATTTTTAGTTTCAAATAAACTATTTTATTTAGGGTCATACGGACTCAATGGAACTAAAGGTGACATAGGACCTATGGGTCCCACAGGGGCTAAAGGTGAAATGGGTTTACCTGGTGTCAAAGGAGAAACTGGAGTTAAAGGTGAAGGTCAACGGGGTGAGTGTCAACATGAAGGTAATGTACTTCTCAGCAAGGATAGTATTCATATTTTTTGTTTTCATCCAAAGAGAATCGGGCTGAATACGAAAATGACCCCCGACGAAAACGTCTTGTTGTGGATGTAGTAAATAAACAGAGATATGCATTAATATTTACATTTTGAACATAAAGATGTCTGAAGTTTCATCAGCATACAGCTATTTATAAAAACAATACTTTGATTTTCTTAATGATAAAGGTTTTAAGGGCGAATCGGGTGTCCCAGGCCAGAACGGTGTGAATGGAACTATAGGACCTGCTGGTACTCCGGGCGCAGCGGGACTCCCCGGAAGTAAAGGTCAGTGCAATTTTCGCAGCTAAACTCGCTAAACTTGTATCCGTGCCTGGAAAACATATCGTGTTTCCTATCTACGACTAGTTTCAACGAATACACTGTAAACTGGGTTATTTTTGGCCTCTTTTTCTTCTGTATTTGTAAACGGTTTCGCTACGTGTTAAATTCACACAGGCACGGTTGTATCAAAAGAAACATAATTCGGCCTCCTTGCAATTTGCCCAGCTTTGAATTTGACAACGAGGGCAAAAGGGTTCGAAAATAAATCGGGGCGAATATTTCCCCACATACATTAGTAGAACTACGAAAATGCATGCCTCGGTGGTGGTCTACCAATTGTAGATATATTCTGCAGGTTGATTAAGATATACATATAATTTGAAATATCTTGATTACAGTGTTTAAATGATAAATCAACAGACTGGCAGTATTATGAAATGGTAGCATATTGTATCATGATGTATTAGCTAGCTTCCTCGATATCAGTGTAATACGTACGTGTCCGTGCATTAATCTATGGTTCAGTCCACCACCGATAATTGACTGTACTTGGATCCTCCACAGAAAGAAATATCATGAAATTACAGGTGAACCGGGATTAAACGGCCTCCCTGGATTACAGGGACTACAAGGAGCAACAGGACTCCCAGGGAGTAAAGGAGAGCGCGGACCGAAGGGCGAGGACGGACCATTTGGACCAACAGGAACCAAGGGGGAACCGGGAATCAGGTCTGTTTGTCTGTCTGTAGAGATGTTTGATCTCTTGCCTGTCTGATTTCCCTGCCTGTCTCAGTTCCTTTTATAATTGTTTCTTGACATATCAGTAGAAGAGTATAGATTTTATGATCTTTCCATATATGTGTTTGTGCACTTTAACCCATTATTTGTGTATTGACGTAAATATTTTACTTTTTCCTCCTTTCCTACTTTCTGTCGATCTTACCGTTTCCTTTGAACACAAGATATTGGATTACCCCCCAACATTATATGTCGAAAACATTTAGTTTAATTCACATATCCCAGAATTCCATCAGTTGTATTCCAAACCCGTGCGTCATAGACGTTCCTTGTAATCACTGCAGATCCAGGTAGATTGCAAATCGACAAAAAAGTTCAAAGTTATTGTTGCCTATTCAATGATCTAATTTTCTTTTATCTTGAATATAGAAAATGTGTTGTAACGACGAACAAGCAAACCAAGCATATCAAATTTTGTGGAAGAAAATGAAATTATTCACTAGACATTGACCTAATTTTGACCTGCTAAGTAACATATTTCACCCTGTGAGCCATTTTGCTTCTTGATGATCTAAACAGTCTTTAGATGCAATTCCCAGCAGCCTGCAACAATTATGAAGGATAGGACCTTACCTCAAAGAGGAAAAAAGTAGCTGTTGTATTAATAATCATCATGTGATAATTGTTTTTACCAAGTTTCACATTTTAGCAATTCTAGTTGTAATGGGTCATTGTATACTCGTTTGGTGCAAAATGTTTAATCTGGATCATGATAAACGGTATTTTATTTGATATTTTTCAATCGAATGAAGACGATATATTAATGCAAACATTCTAAGCAACTTCGATATTGTTGTAAAAAAATGTTTAGAAAATCTTGAAACCACAGAGAAGTCAGAGAAGAGAGCTACGTGCTCTATGTCGTTAATCCTATGTGCCAACTATGTTCTTGATGTTAAGTTCACTCGTATAGAATTGAATTAACCCGGAATTATAAGTCTGAAATTAAGAGGCCGACCTTGCATTCTGAAGGACTGATATACATATTCTTCAAATGATTCGAAATGCCCACGATAATCACGATGAGCCTCGCCATTTGGCATTTGAGCAGATTATGATTTGAAATCCAGAATTAAGGTAGTTCCATCCTCGTGTGACTTATCAAAATTAATGGTTCAAAGTTGAAAAACAGCTTTGATTTCTATTTAAGATAGGTTAATTAATCAATAATTAAAGAAACTATATATGTTGCCACTTTTGTAAAAGATATCAGGCAAACAGAAATATAATTCAACATCAGAAAATCGCACAATTTCATTGAACATGAAATCATGAAATCTGGCTAAAATGACAACAATTTCCATTTCCAAACTTTCAAAATCTGCTACTTTATAAATATACATAAATTAGTTCTAGATATCAAGGAAATTGTATAATAGACATACAATAGAGAAATGCCAGCGTAGGAGTTATTGTCCTTGACAATTTTGGTAATACTGATAACTGTTTATTTATAGAAAACATAAACCTTTTGATTATCAAATTATTTACCAGTTTAATTTTATTATACCCAGTGATTAAAAACGATATATCTCTATCATGCACACATTTTAACGAAATGAGCATTTTGCATAAACCTGTGACGTCACATGAGGATAAAGCTACTTTAACTTCAATATCACATGCTATGAAATATAGAAATTATTTTGAAGTATATTTCAGCGGACCACAAGGATTTAAGGGGGAAACTGGACCTCAAGGACCCATGGGTCAACCAGGAGTCAAAGGTCAGCAGGGTCAAATTGGACCAAAAGGGTCTACAGGAACACCAGGGTTGGCTGGCATTCCGGGATCTCAAGGACAGAAAGGTCAAATCGGACCACAGGGGCCTAAGGTTGGTCTTTTTTGTCTCTTTCTCATACATTTACATTTTTGTTTTCTGCATTTCTACAAATCACACCACGTGAAGAAACACTCGTGTTTATCTAAAGGGAAACATTGGTGATGAGGGACCATTCGGTCCAGCTGGAGTGAAAGGAAATCCGGGTATGACTGGACCCAAAGGAGAGAGGGGCGAAAAAGGAGAAACCGGATTTATGGGACTGCCGGGTGTTCAAGGTCAAAAAGGAGATCAAGGCGTGCAAGGTGAGAATGCGAAACAATCTTAACTTTCACTGAATATATCAAGTCTTTAGACAATAGGATGTCTTCATTTATACGTCACATGGTCGATTCCTGAAGTTTAATTTTTTGATAACGTCATAAAATTGCGTATGGATATACTTTTCAGTGAGTATTTTTTTTCAAAGGGAATTAGACAGAACAATGATATCGATATTTACTCTGAACGATTTTGGTAATTAACATGTAAAGGGGTGGGGTAAAATCATGTTCATTCCGTAATCATACTTCGTATGTTAAAAGACATACACAAACAAAAAGCGCACAGACATTTCAGTACATGTATTCTCATTGGTTAGCAAATGAGTGTGATATTCTCATTGGTTAACAAATGAGTGATATGCAAATACAAAATGCTGATTGAATCTGCAGAGGTGATGATGAAAGTAGCAGAACGATATTCTTTTCAATATAAAATTATTTACAAATGTATACATTCTTTCGCTGGCATATAGTGCAGCACGGTTTTATGCCGAATAAGGCTTCACGTAGTCTCGCCAGCTGTGCACGTGTATATGTAGCCGCTAAATTTGCAACTGAAGACCAACCGATATAAAGAATTAAAGCACAGTTAACGAAACTCTCAGACGCTTGACGTTACAGCATACAATGTACATGATGGAATTACGTCACTTTCAATATAGGCTTGCTATTTTTGTAACATCAAGCGCCTGTGTAGTCCCGTGAGGATCCGTGTAGTTAGAATAGACCCTCAGTACCCTTTGCTTGTCGTAAAAGACGACTAAATGGGGCGGCCCTTCGGATGAGACCGCAAAAACCGAGGTCCCGTGTCACAGCAGGTGTGACACGATAAACATCCTTTTCTTCTCAAAGATCCCGAGCGCTGAGTGATTTATTGATTATATTATTATGTTTAACGTCCCGTTCGAGAATCTTTCACTCATATGGAGACGTCACGATTACCGGTGAAGGGCTGTAAAATTTAGGCCTATGCTCGGCGCTTATGGCCTTTGAGCAGGGAGGGATCTTTAACGTGCCACACCTGCTGTGACACGGGGTCTCGGTTTATGCGGTCTCATCCGAAGGACCGCCTCATTTATTCGCCTCTTACGACAAGCTAGGGGTACTGAGGATCTATTCGAACAACCCGGATCCCCACGGGGTGAGCATAGGCCTAACATTTGCAGTCCTTGATTGGCAATGATGAAGTCTCCATATGAGTGGAAAATTCCCGAGCGGGACGTTAAACAATGCATAATTAATCAAGCGCCCGTGAGAATTGCAAGTCTCTACTAACGCTTGATCATATCGTATTCAGCAATTGTTACCTTGATGTTGTATTGTTTATGGCTTTCGAAAAAAAAAGACACCCCCCCCCCAAAAAAAAACAACCCAAAAACCAAAAAAAACAAAAACAAAAAAACAAAACAAAAAAAAAAACCAAAACAAAACAAACAAACAAACAAAATTATGATATGCTAGTAAACGTTTACTTCATCGTAGTATTCTGATTGCATACCTTATAAAAACTTACACTACATTTATAGATGTAAAAGCTGACTGTCCAACTCGTTTGTATTATGGAACATATGAAAATAATAGAATAATGCGGTGATTTCCACCTTTTTCGTACCCTTATGATAATACAAAGTAGTAGGCATTTATTTCTTGAATATTTAGGCTATCAGGGTGGAATGGGACAAAAAGGAGAAGCAGGAATCACAGGTCGTCAAGGACTTCCGGGTCCACAAGGGATTATGGGAATGAAAGGAGAACTTGGACCGCAAGGCATGCCGGGACGAAAGGGTGAAATGGGAGCTAGGGTAACTGAAGAGCTAAAATTGAGTTTCTATTATGGAAAAGAAATGCATTTCCCTTTTACATGCTTCTTAAAATTTAAAAGCTGATTTTTACAGGGATTTAGTGGCCTTCAGGGTCCACCTGGCGTTACCGGTACTTCCGGTCCTCAGGGTCAGAAAGGTGAGCGAGGTCAGCAAGGCTACTTCGGACAAAAGGGAGAGAAAGGTGATATTGGAGCCGGCAGTAATTGTTGTGTACAGCTAGGTAAGGATATGGCATGAGGGGATCTAAAGGAATAGAAATCGTTGACGAACGTACATGGAAAGGGCCACCATAGAATGTATTACTAAAATGATTTATTGCTAGTCTCGTGTTTAAACCTATCCTCTTTATAGTGATCTACCTGTATTTTGCCTCTACATACATGATACACTGTTATAACATTCAAGTTTACATTTTTTCATAGTCTTCAGGACGATATTTGACAGCATAAGAACAATGGACTAATTTTTGCCTCTCTCAAATCTCAATGAGTGTTACTCATAGACAGAGGCATACAGTGTACACTGGATGTTCTTTGGTCCACCTAGATGATGACCCACTTTCGTTGTTAATTTGTTCAGGGTTATTCCGTTTGGTGGTAAATCGAAATTTATGTAGGAAATAATTGTACACGTAGAATCCAACATAAAGAGGATATTGAAGTTCAGTCTCTACAGAGAGATGTACCAGCCACGTATTCTTCAATATTTACAGCCAAACCTACCATTCAAGGAAGCATAGCAACAATTTATCACGTGGCAGCAAAGGAGAACAACACAGTTATCTTACCATGTAAGGTCAACGGATATCCTTCTCCTACAGTCACGTGGTCTAAAAATAATGACGCATCTGCTTTAAAGCAAGGAGTGCTAACTTCAAATGGTTTGCTTCTGGTGGATGTTCACGTTGGAGACACTGGAAATTATACATGCAAAGCAGAGAGCATTCTGGGAATTCAGGAAAGAGTTGTAGAACTAATTGTTAAAGGTATAAGATAGTACTTTTCATTTGGTTTATACATTATTGCATTTTAAAAGAAAGATTTAGTATATTCTGGAGGAAATATGAAGGTATACAGTTATGAAACGTGTGTGTTTGTTGTTTTCTAAGATACTTTCTTTTAATCATGCAACTGATAATATTTCTACATGAGTGATAAATTTTGAGTTCTTGTGATCAGGTTCAATTTCTAGTATGCATTTTACAGTAGTGAAACCGAAACCTGAAAAATATATTTTTCCGATTTGTCTCCCGCAGTACATGAATGGAGGGTTTGAGACTAACCCCAATCACTTTTAGTTTTATAAGACATACAATTACATAACATGATACGTTTAACAATTACGACATTGACAGGGATGAGATAATATCATACTAGTTCAAGGTCTGATAATAGCCTTGCATATATATAAAGTGTCATATTATGTTTAGACGCAAACACCAGAATGAGATTATTGCAGGCCGCACAAGAGCACGGTCTGCTCTGATACGAGCTTTCAAATTGTACATGCGTTTCTGCGGATTTAACGTTTTGTTGTTGTGGGATTTATGCGAATGCATTAAAAACATTTCCAAAATTAATGTAATACGTACTATATTGTTTCGGATTCAATTTATTTCATTTATCATCTTATATATGTAGCGGGGCCTCCGTGGCTGAGTGGTTAGAGCATCGGGCTCAAAATCGCAAAGCCTCTCACCTCTGTCGGCGCGCGTTCGAATCTCGTGAGCAAGTTTGCCAGTTTACTTGCGGAAGGTCGGTGGTCTCTTCCCAGGTACATTGTATCTGGGTTCTCTCCTCCACCACCAACAAACTGGACGCCACCACATAACTGAAAAATTGTTGAGTGTGACGGAAAGCAATAAATGATCAATCAATCAATATATATATATATATATATATATATATATATATATATATATATGTGTGTGTGTAGCTATTTATACATACATGATATACAAAAGGTGTGTAGCGTTTTGTGTATTCATACAACTAGTACTATATCTAAGTGACCTTGACGTGATCAGGGGAGTTGTGTATTCATACATCTAGTACTATATCTAAATGACCTTGAGGTGATCAGGGGAGTTGTGTATTCATACATCTAGTACTATATCTAAATGACCTTGAGGTGATCAGGGGAGTTGTGTCCAGACAAGACTCAATATCCTTCTAATTTTGTTACTATAGCAATTAAGATATCTGAATTAAAACAGTATTCATCCTGAAGAGATTTACAAAAATCAGGTCGTCAGTATGCTCTAAAAATAAAAAAAAAAAACTTTCATCTTCTGCAGCTTGATATCTTTGACGCTTGCGTATCTTCTGCGGCTTGATATCTTTGACGCTTGCGTCAAGATGTTTTCTTGTTACTATTTATATAATAGTATCTTGTTCATTATGCAATGGTGTAATGACTTTTACGGATCCATACTTCTACCCAGACTAAATGTCCCTTTGATGTTATCTGGAATTTAACTCCAACATTCAGACCCAAAACATTCACAATACTATTTTTGTATATTACTGGTGAAAAACACCTTTGTTTACCTGAATTGTACAAGACAATGGTGTGAAACGTCAGAGCAGAATATCTTCAAACTGATTAACCCTTCAAAAATATCTTCAATTTTAATCAACAGGAATACCTTTTCAAAGATTCTATAACAAGCCATGTAACGAATTGTATGGTGTCTATATAGTGCCGTTCTAGTGTAACTAATACCTCAACCAAGAAAATAGATCTATAGCTAGGATAGGCAAAAGTGGTGCGTTTATGTATCGCTTTCAAACCCAAGTTTAAATATATTCGCAGATATTTGTCTAATATTTTACTTTAACCTACCCCTTTTTCCATTCTGATCACTCGATACACACGTTTCGAGATACGTCAAAGTTATTTCCCTTTAGAAAACTCGCGCGCACAGGTAGGCGCGAAATAATTTGTTTACGTGCGGGGGAGGAACTAATACCATTTATGGCGTAAGTGAATGTGCTCAGTAAATTTCTCATACTACTTTTCTCATAGGAGTTCGACTGATACACAAACTAAATATATGATAAGTATCCTGGAGGTAATTGAATGCATGGAATAATTATTAGTAGTATCATGTTATTCATTTGCCCAGCATCATATTTAGGATATTACATGCAAATATGGCATTTTTTTTTAAGTTTCCACATAACAATTCTTGTGATAGTATTTTGTATTTCATACCTTTACAAATTTAAACAGAAACCGCATTTAATACAGTTTACCGACTTCCTCACTGACTGTGGGTCCACTCTGTCCCATTTAGGCATTCAAAGTACCCACTAAAATTATCTCCTACATAGAAGAGCTCTTATCTCAAAATTGGTCAATTGGCTCCGCTCTGCGATGGGCACAAACTCTCGCTGTTTAATTTTCTCCTCTCAGGAGATTCTGATTACTGACGTTTGCAGTGCAAACTACCTTTATATTAACATAGTTGTATTTTACGTTTTTTTCTGTAGACGGGAAAGCGAAAATTCATCCCGAACAGGAATATATTGGGGTTAAGGTAAGTAATAACAAATTTAATCCAATTGTTGTGGTGATTGCAAGAGTCGGGGGGGGGGGGGGGGTAACCTGTTCCAGCATCATTCCCGCTAAGTCACCACCCCCCCCTGTTCACTATACTTCTGTTATTTAGGTCGGGCAGATTGTTCAAAACCTGTGCAGGGTCACAGAAACAGATCATTATAACCTCCAATATTCCAAGGTCGCAGGGTCATTTCCGATTCACAATATAAATCCGGATGGAAGCGTTCGATTTGCTCTGACAGGTGAGCGTGAGACTGGGGAATATCAATGCGAGGCTACAACTGATACGGGATCTGTGTTTGCAGCTTTCTATGGTAAGTGAACCTGAGGTAGTGTTTTATTAAAGTACGAGGCAATATTGGATTTATCAAAATGCGCCAAGTATTGTGATTTTGATTGGGGGGGGGGGATTTAGCATTCTCCAGAATAAATGCAGCTGAATAATGTGACGCCGAAGTTTCGTTTCTTTGATCAAAATAAGTTTATATGATGCCGTGACTCCTTAATCATTAACCATTTTCCAGTATATAAGGATATGGGACAGCTGACATGTCAGACTACGTTTGCTGATTGTGCAACATTAGACAAGTCATACTGCGGGTAATTGTTTTGATTCCATACTGTATTATTCATTAGATAAGTTGTACTATGGATAAAGTTGTGGAATTTATAATGTGCAAATCGTCTTGATGATAATAGAAATTTTAATTAATATAATGATATTCCAGATATGAAATTAAATTAGCTTCCGTAATATGAACAATACTCCTTTATATTGTTATATTTAATTGCATATGCGTCCATGATCATTGTAGCGGAACGTGCCCGGCAGGATGTGCAGATTTGAACGAAGCCTTCCATGCGCATCGCTTTGCATTGGTAAGTATAAAGGTTACACTGATGTGTTGTCTAACACATCTAAACATGAGTATTTTACTATACGCAAGCCAAATTCGTTCATACTTAAACTTCAGAATTTGGTGTTTTCAGAATTTGCCGGTGTGTCGGGCTGCTTTAAACAGTGGTGATTTAAAGTCTTTGGGTGGCCACGTGGTATGGAAAAACGAGCACGCAAAGTAAGAGACACATGATCTTTTGCGTTTATAAGCATTTTATTTCATTACGATCTGATGGGTCTATATGTCATTTTACTTAGCGTGGCGCAGTGGTTAGAGCGTCGGGCTCAAAGATCTGATGATCCTTGAGTCGGGGGTTCGAATCCCACTGTGGGACGTGGGTGCCGGTCTTTCGGATGAGACCGTATAAACCGAGGTCCCGTGTCGCAGTAGGTGTGGCACGATAAAGATCCCTCCCTGCTCAAAGGCCCTGAGTGCCGAGCATAGGCCTAAATTTGCAGCCCTGTCACCGGTAATGGTGACAGCCGCCGGATAGCTGAAAAATTGCTCAGGCGGCTATAAACAAAAAACAAACAAACAAGCGATCTTTTGGATCTATATGTCATTTATTTTTTATTTACAATCTTCTGGGTCAATATCATTTTATATCTTTACGAACTTCTGGGTCTATATGTCATTTTATTTCTCCAAAATCTTGTAAGTCAACACATCGAAATTTCATTGGTTTACGACCATGTAAGATTCACAGATCCATTTTGTGTTGTTTAGAGTTCAAACTGTAAAGCGGTAACATATTACTTGTGAACATTAACAGCATTCTCAGTTCATACTGTAAACCGTCAACAACATCCGGAATAGTAACCTTAAATAGTTAACAATATTAAGAATATAAATTGTAAATGTCTAACTTTACAGTATTCTGAATACAAACTGTAAATAGTTTACAGTATTGGGAATACTTTCCGTGAATGGTTCATTTCATTCTACATTCACATTGAATGCTCGAATCTGATTGGTGTAGAATAATTAAACTACTTCAGCGTTAGCCGTAGATTCGCCGTAGATTTCTCAACATTTCAACATTTCCTCAAAACCACAAGCGACACATCTCAACATCAATATTTTAGTATACACAACCCAAATTCGTTCATACGTAAACACAAAAGTAAAATATCTGTGAATGCAAAAGAGGCAAAAAATGAAATTATTAGACGATAGTGACTCCTCGTGTATCATGAAACAAACGATCAATTAAGGTGTCGATGTATCATTGAAACGTAGAATGTGAATATCAATTAAGACATTCAATATATTAGAATAGATAGTGCATGCTTTGAATGGTAACATTAGAAATTGACACTCAGCTAACACGTGGGTTTCCATGGTTTTCTCGAGGTTTAGATGTCAATTGCTATCCTTCATAGCGTGCTCTGTCTATATTAAAGAAATAATTTTCCTTTTTGAAAATACAGGAGGGCATGAACTCCGACGTTTTGCTTAAATATAATGAAACAATCTTCCGCCGTAAAATGGCTGAAATATTGCCAACTCGGCGTAAAACCCCAATCAATCAATCTTCCACGTTCATTGTATCTAACGTGTTTATTAAACGCTGTACTGAAATATAAAACTCATGTCTGTTTACAGCATTGTCATTTTTTATTACATTATGTCAAACGCATTGTTCATAAATTTACAGCACTGTTATTTCTTTAATATTTCATGTTAAATACATGATTGATATATTTAGAGTATTGTCATTCGTTTAATACATCATGTTAAACACATTGTTCATATGTTTACAGCATTGCCATCTTTTTTACATCTTAAATACAGCGTTCATGTGCTTATAACCTAGTCATTCTTCATTAAATCATGTTTGGTAATTTATTCATATGTTTACAGCCTTGTCATTATTTATTACAATATGTTAAATACATCGTTGATATTTTACAGTGGTGGAGAGGCATCCGAGTTTGTACAGGCTACGCCAGTTGTCCGTCCACCAGTCACCGTAGTAGGATAGCGAGGAGCATAACCATGTAAAATACTGTAAACACATTTATTTTTACGCGTAAGATTTTATTCAGTCCACCGGAATTTCGCAAACTAATGCGTACTGTTATTCTTTTTACTGCATTGGTGGGAAATTTCCGAGGATTTCACTAAGCAGAAAAAAGCACTTAATGTCTATATACGTTTACAGTTATTTTGAAATACTCAAAATCGTGTATTGACTGTATACAATAAAATGCACGGTACAAAATGCGTAGGCTTTATTTTTTTCTTATATCAAAACATCAATGTATAATTATATGTTGAATATAATTATGTTAAAGTTTTTTTGACTCATGTAACCCTTGCCTTCTGATTCCGACAAGCTTAAAACAATTTGGACCACTTAAACAGAGCGTAATCCATACCACCTACACCAAAGTTAACTTCCAGCTGATTTCCTTTGTTACCTCCATGTTGATGTAACTGTTAGTGGCTGCAACGTGGACCAGAAATATTAGAGAAAAAGGACCTGTGTATACTTAAAAGTTACATAAAACCATCAAAATATTCTTTGATCACTCTTTATTCTTAAAAGCATAGTTTAATATACTAAGCACCTGTTTGAATACGCAATTTATTAAATATTGCGTTCGATTCGTGATGGCCACAGCGACACCTGTGGTGTAATTCATTAAAATTCATTAAAATTCCTTGCATTCATTGACAGTATTCAAATTATTGAAGCAGACAAATATTGCTCTTTGAAATAAAATGTTGATAGAGAGATGCCTCACATGATTGAAAATTATCGTTTGCGTGCTATTAGTATGCTGGAAACTGGGATGTGTTAAAGCAATGTGACAAGGCAGTTCGGAGTTCATATTAACATTGTAAGTGCTTTATGGAGTCGAAATCAGGAAACTGGCACCGTTCTGGACGCGCCCACAATTAGGACACACGCATGTAACGTGACGTCGGCAAGATACGGATGTCACATTTGCGTAATCAATTCCAAACGGCTTCTTTGACCACTAGAAGCATTCCTGGGCATCGACAAATAAGCCCTCGTATCGTAAGGGACAGGTTACTGGACGCCAACATTCGTCCTCGTCATCATGCTTTCCGCTCTATTCTTCTCTGGTGTCATCGTGTTGCCTGGTTGATTGATTGATTTTTGTTTTCCGCGACACTCAACAATTTTTCAGTTATCTGGTGGAGTCCAGTTTCCATTGGTGGAGGAGAGTACCCAGATGCAATGTACCGGGAAGAGACCACCGACCTTCCGAAAGTAAACTGGCAAACTTTCTCACATATATCGGCGCCAGCGAGATTCGAACCCGCACCGACTAGAGGTGAGAGGCCTTGTGATTTTTAGCTTGATACTCTAACCACTCGACTACGGAGGCCCCCTGTTGCGTGGTATCGGAGGTATCGTCGTATCAATAACAGAGATCGGGCGGAAGTTCTGTTTACGTACTGGCTGATATTTCATCTCGATAACAGTGACGGTCGTGTGCGGTCTTACCATCGTGCTGGAGAACTTTACATTGACGCCTGTGTTATTTAGCTCCGCCAATTAGAATTACAACACATGGAAATATCCCTTTGGTGATAATGGAGGACAATTTAACCGGCGTACGCTACCGTTATGAGATTGTACGTCAGCACGTCATTCAATTCATTCAAAACAACCGGTGTGACGTCATTCTTAAGCAGGACAACGCACACCACACGCGTGGGTAGTTATTATCCACAGCAGCAGAACCTGAATGTGCTACCCACGATTGTGATATCGCATATTTGACTAAGTATGCAACAGCCTTCATTTTAACAACTGATGTATCTTGAATTTAATTTTTAATGTAAATATATGCATTTAAAAATTGACTGAATTTTACTGCATATTAATTGATATAATACTTGTGCATAATGACATATTATGTATGTGAAGGGAATCTGTTAACATGGAATACTAAGATTCTCTCCCTCATGGCTCCACTATTTGGTATTATTGGTTCTTTCAGCTCTTCCAAGTTTTTCTTATTTCGGATTCCCGAAATTTTGGACTTGTGCATCACTGATGACACATAATTTGTCGAAATGCGCGTCTGGGCATCAAAATCGGTACCGTTTATGTTTTATATAATAACATTTAAACGTGAATTGCACGTAAACGACAATTTCTAGCAATGATTGATAGTTTGTTTGAACGTCCCGTTGAGAAGTTTTCACTCATATTGAGACTTCACCAGCTGTAGGTGAAGTACCACAAATTTAGACCTATGCTTAGCGCTCATGGCCGTAACAGTGAGGGTTCTGTAACGTTCCAATGCATACCGTGACACGGGACCTCCGTCTGTAAGGTCATATTCGAAAGACCCGTGATTCTCACTTCTAAATGCCGAGCGTTGGGCGAAGGAGCAGTCATTGCCTATGTTAATGTCTTAGGTTATTTCTAGCAATGAAAAATTCGTGTAAATATGTGTAGTAAATACATGTGCATATAGAAAATATAAGCTGAAAACGTTTGCATGAACACTAAATCTTAAACCCTAGATACAGACTTGCATACTAATTATATAAACGCAATACATCGTCTTATTTTCAGTGTAATGTTTTACGACAAAAAAATAATTATATCAGACATAGTTTCTTTTCACCTCTAACGCTCATTTTGATCGTATTCTGAAGAAATGGAACTTGAAATGTATAGATAAAGTTCTTTTATGAATGATGATGTATCCCATTGCTGTGATTATCTACCAAGAGAAAAGAAAGATACACCAAGAGGGATTGAAATTTGATCCTATGGGAAGAATATCTCTGAATGATGTCAATCTCATAAACCATAAACGAAAAATAATAAACAGGGACCCCAGGACACATCATAGGTTGGATTAAGGGAAGGAGGAGTTACCATCTCTGTGTAATAACATATATCTCATATCTCATTCCCTTCGATAACCAGATCCGGATTAGAATAGATCCTCAGTACCCCTTGCTTATCGCAAAAAAAGACTACTAAATGGGGCGGTCCTTCGGATGAGACCGCAAAAATTGAGGTCCCGTGTTACAGCAGGTGTGGCACGATAAAGATCCCTCCCTGCACAACGACCCTGAGCGCCGAGCATAGGTCTAAATTTTGCAGCCCTACACCTTCACCTGCAATGGTGACGTCTCCATATGAGTGAACAATTCTCGAGCGGGACGTTAAACAATATATAATCAATCAATCATTTTTCCTGCACAAGAAATACTGAGAAATTACTGGTCAATATTTTATTTTTTGTATCGTAAAACCACAGTTCACCTTTCCATTGGGCAAATAAAACTCATCTCTATGGCGTGCACAATCCACAATTTTTCGGACAAATTTTAGATTGGTCCTGATCCAGGCAAGCAACACTTAGAAAGTCAAACTGCTGGCATCTGGCATCCGTGTCAACGCAAGGCGGCGCTGTGCTTTGTACGGGTACAGTAGTTTGCGAACAAAGTCCGCATGTTTTTGCACAAACCTTACCCTTCAAGGCGTCAAGACAAATTGATATTACGAAATCAAATTGATGACAACGTGGGTCTGTGTCACAACAACCATTAGGACAGGACGCAGTAGTGGGTGATGTGGTGGTTGGCGTAGTTGTGGTAGTTGTAGGTGTGGTGGTCGTAGTTGTAGGTGTGGTTGTGGTAGTTGTAGGTGTGGTTGTCGTAGTTGTGGGCGTAGTTGTCGTAGTTGTGGGCGTAGTTGTCGTAGTTGTGGGCGTGGTTGTTGTAGTTGTGGGCGTAGTTGTCGTAGTTGTGGGCGTTGTTGTTGTTGTAGGTGGGGTTGTTGTGGTGGTCGTGGTCTTTATTGTAGTATGAAATTCTAAATTGTATTTAAAATGGCTTTTAAGGTCGTGCAAATCAGCTGCATTAAACGAAATAGTTTACCTTAATACTTTAGTAGCAGTCCACCATACAGTTTTAAAATAAATTTTGTTATCACTAGTAAGAATTTAAAAAAAATAATTTAATGACAGGCACATTTTCAATAGATGCATAATGATTATTAATGCGAGACTTTCTACAGAACGTTTCTCAAACCGAAAATATATACCTATTTACCGGTCGCCCTTTAAAATATAGGGAGACATGTTTACTAGAGCCTACAGGCCATCAAATGATGATTGGAAATAATTCCTTTGTGTAGTAAAACATGACCATAAGGAACACACTTATAACGAATTCCCGCGGACTAGGAAATTATATGCATTGAATATAGGATGGAAATAAGATAACGACAATTTTATTGGATATAATAAAGTTTGGTTGTAACGAACGATTCTTCGCTGGCCCTAGAAATTCTCCATAACCATATTTTACTGTATTTGCAATTCACAAATTACCAAAATATGAAGGGTATACCTCAGGAAGTGCAGTGCAGGTTGATCTAATCATGACCGTGTTGGTAGGGTAAGGCCACTATAAGCCATTTAGGTATTAGAATATATGGGGGAGAGTCTAAAAATCATTTTCCCAAGGGCAACAGGGTTGTGATTAGCCATATTAACAAGCAAGTATCGTCTGGTAGTATAGAGACAAATTTGATCAATTTGCGACTCCAGGGGGTTGGACGAGACTACAACTGGGTATCAAAATGTTGCATGGGAATATATAATTAAACTCTTTTTACATGTATAAATAGCTAAGACATAATGTTTATGGGCAAGCATCCTCAGATAGTACATATTCCTTCATCTTTTTAAATCAATACCCTCAAGGGTAGAGTGTGATAGTCATAGGGATTACAGTGGACTTCTTACGAGGCAATGTATAGGGGCAAAACGTCAATAATCATCTCCTTAAAAGTAGCATGGTCATGATTAATGATAATAGTATGGAAGCATCCTCAAAGTTAAACATACTCAAATCCTGGCGGAGGTGAAAATGGGGCCACAATAGGGGGATATTGTATTAGATGAGACTAAATTTTTAATAAATCTTATTCTTAATGGCAGCAGACGCAGGGTTGGCCATATTGATATGAACAATTGAAGATAACGAACAGTTATCAATCTCATAACTCCTATATAGAATATAAAATGACGAGAAGAGGAAACACGGAACACCTGACACACCGGAGGTTGGATCAGGTGCTTAAGAGGAGTAAGCTTCCCCTGTTAACCAGTCACAACCGCCTTAAGCCCTGCGACTTCATCAGCAATCCGTAGTCAAAATCTAACAGATTAACAAGAATTATATCAGATAGCATTTCACTTAGTGATACTTATATTTGGAAATTTGGTCATTATAATGACCATAAAATTTGCCATGCATATTTTAAACGACTATGTTATAACCTCTCCAATATTAATTTATTTCACAGAAGGCAGTCACTACTTAGAAATTGATCATACAAAGAACATGTTCTCGCGTGCAGGTCGAATGAATTGAGAGACATGAACACCAAATGTAGGTGATAATGGAATATTGGTACACAAATATGGGAAGTTTATGATGGAGAAGTCATCTTGTTTGTCATAACGTTTGTAGTTAATTTATCGTTGAGATCAACGTTGAGTAGAATGTCGAAATATGAAGCAAGTACGGAAGACGTTCCAGTGACTCTTATTTCGAGTTCATTGGGATATATCTAACTGACGTACATGAATGTTGATTGAGTGATTAAATATTGTTTAACGTCGAGAATTTTTCACTCATATGGAGACGTCACCATTCCCGGTGAAGTGTTGCAAAATTTAGGCCTATGCTCGGCGTTCAGGGCCTTTGAGCAGGGAGGGATCTTTATCGTGTCACACTTGGTGTGACACGGGGCCTCAATTTTTGCGGACTCATCCGAAGGACCGCCCCATTTAGTCGTCTCTTACGACAAGCAAGGGGTACTGAGGATCTGTTCTAACAACCTGGATCTTCATGGGGTCATACATGTATGTATGGAAATGATTATTGTTAATAAATAAAACGTAGTCGATATATCTGAATGTCGAGTTGAATGTCACAGCAAGTGATTTTTTTTCTTTCCATGCATTTTAAAATAATTCTGTATCATGCGAATACAAAAGCAGGTCAATTGATAATGAAATACAATGTGTGCCCATAAGAATTCCAACAGACTGCTGGAAGACCTAATCACAAAGATGAAGTCATCTTTATAATATCAACATAAGAGTACTAGTGCGTAGAATCAGAGCGGCGTTCCACAAAGCACTTCTTTGGACTAACTGAACACAAGGTATAATATCTCCGTTTTGCAAGCATCCTAGGGTTGTGCAGATCTACGTTTCTTTACATTAATGCCTTGGGAGAAGGTTTGGGTCACAATACGGATTCAGAGTTTTAGATGAAACTGTCTGAGGGAAATTTGAAAACATTTGTTTAATTATGTATAAACATAGGGTAAAGTTGGGAATAAAATAGAGGATAGAATTTACATCATAAGGAAATATAGGACATCCCTATGTTGTGTGAATTCCCATTGGGTCAAGTCGTGGCCCCGTTAGCTTTGGTTGAGTCATGATATGGGTTAAGAATATTTCATTCATGGGAATAAATAGGGTAATAATCTGAGGAAGCTCAGCAGGATCAGGTGACTCGGGTGACCTCTGTGGTCCATGGGCCTTTTGATTATCGCTAAGGCGCTCCCTTGCATGATTCTTAGGGGGACTGCTACATCATCTAAATACTAATTGTAGCATTAATTACATGATGATATAATTGAAAATCAATTGAATATTAAAAAAATACATATACAATTATCCATCTGTAGAAGGAGCTATATTAACTGTCGAAGAAATATCTTTATTTATATATGATTTCTTTTGAAATAAAAGGGAAGAAAAAAGATAATGGAAAACCTACTAGGCATCACATATCCCTTAGCTGTAACGAATCCGTTCACATTTGTAGCGGTGCATGTGTACGTGCCATATGACGTCACGTCCGCTGTCAGAGTTAGCGAAGGTTGGCTATTTAGAATTATGCCATTCGGATTCAGCCCTAGGTTTCCCGCCAGCTGAAATAAGATGTTAAATGTTGAAAATGAATGCTCGATATTTCAGTTGATTGTATGCAATCTGAAGACCTTATTGAAGAGTAATTTGTGAATGGTATTCTGAGCACCAATATTTACAGTCAACCATGCAAAATATAAAACATAATTAAACTTTTGTTATATGTATACATACAGTTTAAGAACCTTTCTATAGTGAATAAATTTAACAAATACTGTAAACCATGCTTATAATGAACGAAAAACGACTCCTTATGAAATTTTATTTATGCTATACAGCTTGAATTGAGATTCGGTTGGTTATTCGAAATCCTTCGAGGGTTCTACTATCAATTAAGAAATAAGATACATTTTTTGAGTGTTATTGGGATATGACATGAAGTTGGTCATGTGATTAAATCCTATTTCTTATATTTGTATTTCTGTTTCGATTTGTGTTGTTTTCGTCAAGCTTCCATATGTAGGCAGACCATCGTACAACACAAGATATAGTTCGTTAACGTTTGATGGAATAGATAATTGGGAACAATATCTAGGAGAATATGAAATATAAATATTTATGTTAGAAGGATTAAAAAAGATGAAACAAGTGTAAAACAAAGATAACTAAGAGCGTCAAGTTAAAACAAGAAGCGTGAAGTAAAGTACATCCGGTCAATCGGTGATAGACAAATGGTGGCGGTCTCCTATCTTATTTAAATTTGTAAACGCAATTGCTAACATAGATTTCGACAGAAATTCAGATGATCTAGCAGAAATGACGAAGGGTCAAGATGGTTTTTTTGGAAGGGAACAACGGCATGTTCATCGTTAGGACTCGTGGTTGTAGCATTATACCGACAGATTTAGACAAAGTACAGGTACGTTGTATTTTACTTATTTTTTTTTTACTTCCAGGGTGTGGAAGAGACGATAAACACAATCTGAAAGAGACTTTTCGTTCAATCGAGAAAATTATAAAGTAGGATTTAAATAAAGACTCGCAGCGGTGCCCTGACTTGAACAATGTTTCGAGCTCGAAACCAGCCTCGGTCATCGCGGTGATGGCTATTACCCGGAAACAACAGGTTACCCTCATCATATAGTGAATCTAATATTAGATTGCCATAAAGTAAAAACTTCCGAAGTTGCAGTTTAAGTTGCAGACGGTATATTTAAAAGATAAAACAATTGCTCGGTATGGTGAAGTTTCTGTTTTACTCATTAATGAAATTCTTGTATGTTTACAAAATAAATTCTCTGTAAATATTCTGATGCGTTTTATTTATTTTGTTTCCTATGATGTCAAGACAGGTGAAGGCACCTAGTGTAATTGACTCAAATAATTTTGAAGCGGTGATTGTATTCATACGCAAGAAAAAAGTCTAATCACGTGACTGATTTCATGTTATATGAAATTGAATGTCATATAAGGCAAAACATTGACAAATGTAAATACTCCATTGTGTTTAATTTCTTTGCAAGTTAATGCTTTCTTAAGCTGCTTTTATTACATTTTCAACAGTGAAATAACAACTGCTTGTGACGTCACGTATAATGTTGTATATTACTATTACTATAAATCCTTTATAAAATATTTGAAAATGTTCTAGAAGCAACGAAAATATAATAAAAAGAAAATCCAATGCTTTGTAATTTGAATATTGAATTTATTTCACCTGTAAGACATGTACAGGATTATTTTTTACATTTTCACTCGTTCTTCGCATTCGATTTATACCAAATTCCTGCCTTACTTGTGATATAAATTCTATATCTAACTGCAAAGCATTATATATCCTCTACACACCCAAGAGGTAAACCATTATTACAAGCAGTTCGGCCTTTAAGCAGTGTCTTTGTTTTAAATAACCTAATTTTCTCTATGGAGAGCAGAGGCTATAGCACGTAGTGTAACGTTTAGTCGCTCGTGATCATAAAAAATCATAAAACGAAAATCTACAGAAAAAATATACACAAAACGAATATCTTCAAGAAAAAGCATACACAAAAAGAAAATCTAAAAGAAGAATCCTACACAAAACGAAAATCTACAAGACGACTGTTCGAGGATTGTCTACATTCCAGCACTGTAATGATGAATTATGCTTGCTTAAACAAAACGACATGTATATTTCATCGACACATTGCTAGATCTTTTGTCTTATGTACACGTATATATTATTGTGACGTAATATTCCTCATAAAACCTTACTTAATTCTGCGAAATTTTCGCCTGGCGCAATTGTTGTGTGTGTTTTGCACATTCCCGAGCAATCTATAAATGCTCGACTCGCTTCTAACATCATAGTCAAACGTCACATCTGCTGCTGACTTCAATCCTTAACTAACAGACTAGTTTCACATGTAGCTAACGTTTAGACAGATCTAGCTCATTAGTTTCATTTCAATTCGCATAAAACAAATTACAGAATATATTGATACAAAGCAATAAAAAAACATAATGACGTCAAAATGACTCTTATCAGGAAGCTTATGGTCTAATTAAGCCTACAATCGTGCTTCAGATATTATGATATATGACCTTTTCATATTTCATTTGATATTGAACGTTTCGCACGCGATATCCCTTACTTCTACTTCAGTTTCATACCCTCTAAGGGAAATAGCCAGATAACTAACAGTATTCAATCTTGTAATACCTATAGAAAATACAAATCAGAGAGTTTGGCAAACATGGAGCCTCGGTCGTACCGGAGGTGGGAACAGATGCCTAGGAGGAGTAAGCATCCCCTGTCAACCGGTCACACCCGCCGTGAACCCTACATTCTGATCAGGTAAACGGAACAATCCGTTGTCATCTCTCCAGTACTCGTACACCACCAGGGAGCGAAAGAAGAGCAGTCATGTGATTTAATGCATAAACACTTACAGGTTCAAAAGTCCATTTGATGGTGCCGTTTGTCTTTGGATCCGCCCGACACTGAAGGGTAACGTGAGTTTGCGGATCCACCGTAAAGTTATCAGGTTTTGTGATAAAATGCGGTTTACCTGTATAGAGAAGTTATTTTGTTGATGTAATGATAGTAGCCTACAGTTATCTGTATTAATGGAATTACAGCTCTATAGAATCAATTCACAAAATATTAAAAACTTTGATCGAGGAAGAGGTAATTCGGAATTCAAGGTCCATGGCAATCATTGTCACAACGGAGTTCCGTTAGGTTATGCCTTTTCTACTGCTGAAAACATATACAAGGAATTGTGGAAGGAATAAAGGAATAGAACTATGCCGTACCTAACAACGCTAATCCACAGAGGCCGATATTGCAATAGTCATGATTGCAACACTCGTTACAGCTACCAGAGTTAGGAAGAGATGGATATAACCCCAGGTTCTGACATACCTAGAAAACGCAGACATCGCAAAAATTTACTACAGCTATAATCATCAAACATAGTTTATATCTAAAAATAGCTGGAATAAACCGCGTTTTGTTAGAGCAAATAAACATATTGTTGATGTTACACAAGTGTAGCTAAAATAAACAAGAATAGCTAATTTAAATCCAATGTAACTAGGATGAGATGATGAAGATAACGAACATTGATATGAATACAAAATTAAAGAGTAGGGCATACACAGACTCCTGGACACACGATTGGTCGGATCAGGTGTCCAGGAGGAGCAAGCATACCCTGTCGGCCGGTCACACTCGCCGTGAACATCTAGACGGAGTAATTCGTAGTCAAAATCAGTATGTAAAGAACGGCCTAACAATATGCATGAATCACGTTAGAGAACATTTGACCCAATGACAAGTACTTGTAAATTACTTATAACGACAATAGAATTTTCAAATGCTGACTTTAAACGAGACTGTTGAAACTCCTGTAGCATCAACTTATTTGTCAGTAAACCTGTCTATATAGAAAAACGTATACACAGAACATGCTCTTGCGTATGAAATCAATTGAAAGACACCATATGCAGGTGACAATGGTACAAAGCTACGTAAATATGGGAATATGGGCAATGGAAAAGTTGAAATGAAGTTAAGCTATCAGATTGCTGTTGTATCTATGTTCAATAAAATATTCAAGCATGAAGCAGATGTGGAAGACTGCGGTGACTTTTATTTCGAGTTCACTAGGATACATCTCAATGAAAATATACAAACATAGCGAGGGAAAACAGTGCAAGTAGAAAAAGCAAACATAGTGAAAAAACTATAGTATCGCTAAATAGGAAAAACTAGCTATGATATACCCAGAGTGAGAAAACACTGGTGTAGCTATTCTATAAACAAGCACAGCTATAAACGGAATAAAGAATGATATCTATGGCACTACGAGAATTTATCTCTCACAGTAAGAGCGAATGTAAAGTACCACAGACTTATACTTAAACTTGGCGCCCAGTGAGTGATTTGAAGTGTTAATGCCATCGCATTAAGGGACCTCCTTATGTATTTTTTTTTATTTTAAAGAACCATAATTCAGAATTCTAAAAGATAATATACAATCAGTGACGCTAGCATAAACAAACTCACAATGTGTATAATCATTGTAGAATAGACATTGAGTGAGAAAATTACCAATGTAGCTAACAACATAGCAGAAACTGTAGGTAGAATAGCTTAACATAATTATATCGCTCAACATAATTATCTAGATTAATATAATTATCTAGATCAATATAATTATCTAGATCTCCATAATTATTTAGATCAATCTAATTTACATCTAGATCAACATTATTACCTAGATCAACAGTATTACCTAGATCAAAAGTATTACCCAGATCAACAGTATTACCTAAATCAACAGTATTACCTAAATCAACATTATTACCTAGATCAACAGTATTACCTAAATCAACAGTATTACCTAAATCAACAGTATTACCTAGATCAACAGTATTACCTAGATCAACAGTATTACCTAAATCAACAGTATTACCTAAATCAACAGTATTACCTAAATCAACAGTATTACCTAGATCAACAGTATTACCTAGATCAACAGTATTACCTAGATCAACAGTATTACCTAGATCAACAGTATTACCTAGATCAACAGTATTACCCAGATCAACAGTATTACCTAGATCAAAAGTATTACCTAAATCAAAAGTATTACTTAGATCAACAGTATTACCTAGATCAAAAGTATTACTTAGATCAACAGTATTACCTAGATCAACAGTATTACCTAGATCAACAAACGCCGTAGGGACCGGGGTTGTTAGAATTCGAGGGTTGTTCGATATGTAATGTGTATTGTACGATATCTCAAAAGCATTTGACTCAAATAACAAAATGAAAATTACACCCTTTAAAGTAATCTCCGCGGTTTGAAATAGATAATTTCAATCTCCGAATCCATTTCTGAAATGCGTCGCGGTACGCTGATTTTGGTAAAACTCTGAGTGACGGACTGATGACTGAGCTAAGGGCTTCTGGGGACTTGTAACCACAACCAGATTAAAACGTTTTAAGTTTTGGAAAAAGTCGCATGAGGCTAGATCTGGACAGTATGGTGGGTGTGGCAAGACGGTAACCTTCTCCGACTTCAAAAATTGCTTCGCAAGCTCAGATGTAGGTGATGGAGCATTATCATGAATTAGACGAACATGCTTAAATCCTGACACAGGGCGTCGTTGATGATAATGTTTTTAGAGCTTTTTAGTATAGTATCTCGGTAATACCGACCTATAATACTTATGCCCTTCTGCACCGGAATTTGTACGGCTATACCATCACATGAGAAGAATATGCAATAAAGAACCTTCTTTGTGCTTATGGCTCTTTTGGCAACTACAGGCCTTCCACCGTGTTTAGTTTAGCCATATTTTGTTTCCAATTTTTTTACTGGTTCGAAATAGTGAACCCATAGTTCGTTACCAGCAACAATGTTTGCAAATTGTCTTTGATTGAATTTTGGAAACATTTTGAGCAATTGCTTAGCGGTTTGTACTCGTACCCGTTTTGGGTTATCTGTCAATGTATGCAGTATCCATCTGGCATAATATTTTTGCACTTTAAAGATACGCTTCAAAATGACATGCACCCGCGATAGCGATATGCCAGTAGCTTTGGCAATGTTGCGTATCGTGTACTTGGCATGAATTTCAATTATTTCTTTGACTTTTGAGACATTTGCCTTGCCTGTTTCAGTCAGAGGTTGGTCAGATTTTGCTGCATCTTTGAAGGACTCTGTGCCAGTTAGAAATTTCTTTCTCCACCTACGAACTGTTTCATTAGATACCTTACCATACCATATATGTCCCCTAATTCAGTGAAAAACAACATTACCGTATGGCAGAGTTTTGTACGAACTTTTATATAAGCTATAATTTCTTCAATATTCTCAACCCGTTTCCTAACTACTTTTATAAGAGTGGTCAATGACTGGCTCTACTGATACGACTATCAGTTTAAAATTATGTGGAGCTGAAGACTCGTGTTTTTACCGTTGGAAAGGTATTGAATAGCGCTATTCAGGAGTATCATCATCCACGAAATCATGCAGTGTTATCGCGTTGTGGTACAATACACATTACATATTTAACAACCCTCGTAGATCTTCAATACCCCTTGCTTGTCGTACGAGGTGACTAAATGGGGCGGTCCTTCGGATGAGACCGTGAAATCCGACGCCCCGTGTCACAGCAAGTGTGGTACGTTAACGACCCCTCCCTGCTCAAAGGCCAAAAGCACTGAGCATAAGTCTAAATTTTGCAGGCCTTCACCGGCAATGGTGACGTCTCTATGTGAGTGAAAGATTCTCGAGCGGGACCTTAAACAATATATAATCATTCAATCAATCTTGATCAACATCATTATCTAGATCAACATCTTTACATGTCTCTCTAAAGAACTGACCCATTGTGTGTGCACGTTGATTAGCTGTTTCCCTACGTGAAATGGCCTATCAGATAAGTAAGTACTATACCCTCTTTTACAAGTCCCCCTACATGAATTGATCTTTTAGATAAAGAAGTATTTTATCCTCTTTTCAAGCTCCCCTCCCCCTACATGATGAATAGATCAGGAAGTTTTTACCCGTTTTCTCTGACATCCTAGCCTGAACCTCACTTCCCCCGTCACGTGGTTTGTCACCTCCTCTGTAAAACATTGCTGGAAGAGCATAGAAAGACTTTTTAAAAAAAACATACATATGTGAAAACAAAGAATTCCATTCCTGACATTGATATAAACTTTTTTAAAACAAAACATTCTTTGACAAATGCTCTCAATTTTCATTATATTTCCCCTACAATCTAGCAAAATGTTTTCTGTTCGTATGCCACCATTACTATAAAAGGAGCAAATATATCCCAACGTCACCTCATCTACACCGCAGTAACCGGTAGTTCTGCAATCCTCTGGATTTATGACGTCATCACACTGATAACATTTGGATTCCGGTCGGTCACCTTTCAATTAGAAAACTTTGTTGATAAATAATATACTCCAAGAGAATTCTGTTCCCTATTTCACTTTTGCCACTTTTATTCACAACCAACAAAGGCAAAATGATGGAATTCAAAATTAGGTAAATTCAAATTTACAACAAAACAAAAGATGGCTTTGTAATTAAAACGGGACGGAATCTATGTCACAGTGTGCAAGAAAAATTAACACAGGGTAAAAATTACTTTATACCGTATTCTTAGAATCATAAAACACTAACATAAATCATTGTGTCAGTCATATCGGAATGGGAGTGGTAAAAACAGGGAAGATTTTACCGCAGGCTGTTTAAGCAGGCTGTTTAAGCAGAAGAATAAATGTTTAAGTGTTGCGTGATTAGTCAAAATCATCAATTAAATTATTTCAAATTCAAAATCATAAATTAAATTATTTCAAATTGAAAAAAATGTAAAAAGTAAAAAAGTGTTCAAATTAATTATCGTGATGAGAAATTATTACCCCAAAAAAATGAGAAATGATTGAGGGCATTATCGTGATGGGATTATTTGAATTGACTACGGATATTATCGTGGTACGGTTTTATTTGAAATTTCATTACTCCTATAAAGCATGCAAAGTCAAGAACGACTTCTCAGGAAACGTTAGAGGTGGGGTCTGATGTCAAATAAAGATCCAAAGACGCATGACCTATAACGACAATGGGCCATTATATAAATTTAGATGATTTTAATCAGTGCTGAAAATAAACTTTTCAATATTGGTGGGCATATGTCTCATGCCGTTCGTCGGCCCGGGTTGGATTCTCGGTCGCTCCGATATATGTGAAAAAGTTTGCCAGTTTCCTTTCGGAAGGTCGGTAGTCTCTTCCTGGGTACATTGTACCTGGGTTCTCTCCTCTACCAATAAAAACTGGACGCCACCAGATATCTGAAAAATTGTTGAGCGTGGCGGAAAACAATAAACAATCAATCAATCGTTTGCTAATTTTCAGCTCAATCCTTTCCAAACACTTATCTACACGTATGTTGAATGTAGATCGATTGCATTTTGTTTAACTTCCCTCTCGAGAATCTTTCACTCAAATGAATATTTCACCACTGCCGGTGAAGGGATGCAAAATTTTGGCCTATGCTCGGCACTTATGGCCTTTGAGCAGGGAATATGTGTGCGTGTCATCCGATTGATCACCCCATTTAGTTGCCTTTTACGATAATCAAAGGGTATTAAGGACCTATTCTAACTCGAATCGCTACGGGATCGTTGTATCTAGACGTTGGTCGGTCCAACGAATACAAGCAAGAACAAGTTAACAAAACGCTATGTCCCAACCACAAATATTGTAAAATTGCATCTTTCAATGTGATGAAATTTTCATGATTTGAAGGTGACTCTTTGGTATGGAGATTCTGATTCAGTGGAGGATTTGTCGTTTTATTGAAGAGCACTCTCCTGTTCACGGAGGAGAGAAATGGATGGCTTTAATTGTCCATGTCGATTAAACAGAAGATTCTACAGAGTTCTCACCTATTCCACACAAATGGGTATTGCATGGTATGCTGTCGGGAGCAGTGTGATTGCCGCCCATACAACACTCGTAGCAATTGGTGATGTCTCTCTTCCCGAGTAGATTATGACTGATGCCGCTTATTACTTTGCACACCTGAAAAATCCTATCATTTTAATTTGTCTTCTGACTGAGGCCGCTTATTACTTTCCAAAACCTGAAAAATCATATCATTTTAATTTGTCTTCTGACTGAGGCCGCTTATTACTTTCCAAAACCTGAAAAATCCTATCATTTTAATTTGTCTTCTGACTGAGGCCGCTTATTACTTTCCAAAACCTGAAAAATCCTATCATTTTAATTTGTCTTCTGACTGAGGCCGTTATTACTTTCCAAAACCTGAAAAATCCTGCCATTTTATTTTTCTTGTGACTGAGGCCGCTTATTACTTTGCAAACCTGAAAAATCCTGCCATTTTATTTTCCTTGTGACTGAGGCCGTATATTATTTTGCAAACTTGAAAAATCCTGCCATTTCATTCTGTCTTGATACAATGTGGAAAATATGGTCGTATAACGTTACTGTATAATCATACAAACAGCTTGTGGATGCATGATATTTTTTCATAATGGATTTGAAAGATTATTGCAAAATATTATATACTCTACACACCATTTCTGATCGTTCAACATTCTCATTAGATATGCTTCACAGCATTGATTTATGACAAAAATTTCACAAATTGATTTGTTCAAGTAGCATGTCTTTTTCATATAAGAAAAGATCTTCCAGGATTACACAATACAACATTTGAAAAGTATAATGTGCATATAGTCATAAGATTTGACTCTAAGTTTAATATTGTGAAATAATAATGATAAAGGTGCAAAAGATGAAAATAATAACCTCAAAATATATTTTCAAGCAAAGATAAAGAATCTTTTATGATAAAGACTCTATTTGCCAACATAAATTATTGCATGAGTTCAAAATAATGTTATTGTAGTCTTTTCTTGTTTTGCATCGGAGGCCTCTAACTATAAACACTTGAAAATAAAGAAATATACACGAACATAAATCCCCAAAAAGAAATATACACGAACATAAATCCCCAAAAAGAAATATACACGAACATAAATCCCCAAAAAGAAATATACACGAACAATTGACTAATTGTCAGTCCATAGTTACTCTTTTGATTGCTGATATAACTACTGTTGTTGTAAAGACACCCAATGGCGCTGATTCGTTGAGAGGGTCAGATGATGCCAACCAACATTTAGATTATTACCTGCGTACTGATACAGCCGGCCTCATACATC
>JAMZEH010000050.1:5047500-5167500 GCA_024699665.1 Ostrea denselamellosa | reverse complement strand
GCAGAACATGCTCTCAAGTACCGAATCAGCTGAAATACTTAAACATCATATGTTGTTGATAATGGAATATTGATACATAAATATGGGGATGTTCATGATGGAGAAGCTAAAGTTATCCCGTTTGTTCAATAAAAACAATTAGGTGTTAGTTCATTTTATATCAAATTCCTCAATATGGATTTACTATTGATGGGACTCTTCAGTTTCGACTTTACATGATGTCAATGACAAAAACCAAGGTCATGTGCATTTTGTTTTTACATTATTGAAAACAAATGCATAACGTAAAGTTTTCTTGATTTTTTTTTTCAAAATTGTTCCGTCTAAAATAATGTGCCTACAAAAATAAGAGTTCTGCAGGAATGATTTATCGCGTGTTCTGTAAATGAAAAAGAATTACCTATGTATGCTGAATCTGTACTTTTCACTTGTCATATAAATGAAATTAGGTTTGGCAGCCTTATGTTTAGATGTCTTCCTTGAGTTCAATATTTTAGTGTTATATAACCCATCTTTCCTCATTTTGAATACAGGGACCTTGTATAAATGATATTATATAAGCATTATCACTGGAAGAATTTGATGTAATGCTAGCATCTTATCTTACATGATCAGCAACGAGAATCGGTATTTATTATCATGGCCAGAAATGAAAATCAGCTTACATAGCATTCAAACAGCACTCATAGCACTTTATACAGTATTCTTGGTATTTAAATCAGTCTTCATAACATTTAAATCGGTATTCACATTATTTAAATCAAAATCCAGAGCATTGAAATCAGTATTCATAGTATTTGAATCAATATTCATAGTACTTAAATCAGTATTCATAGTATTTAAATCAGTATTCATAGTATTTAAATCAACATTTATATTATTTAAATCAAAATCCATAGCATTGAAATAAGTATTCATAGTATTCAAATCAATATTCATATCATTTAAATCAGGATTCGTATCATTAAAACACCATTTAGAGTATTGAAATTAGTTTTCACAGCATTTAAGTCAATACGAATAATTACATACATGTGTTCTTTTAAATGATTTTCATAACATTAAATTCAGCACTCACAAGCACATCCGTGCATTTAAATCAACATGCCAATTTCAAACAATTCTCCTTTATTCATAATATAATAGGGGAAAAAAAAAATTTATTGAATATAGAAAAGATGTGGCTTCAAACTAAAATTGAAACAAGAGTAGATTTTATATATTTTGATAGTTAAGAAAACATGTTGAATAATTTTATATCAACATTGACTTACTTCCGGTAGCACCCGTGCTAATCCCGATAACATTTTCTAGCGAGAAAAAAAAGCATTTACAGAAATCAGCATTCAGTTGATGTACAGAATGATTGGGCAAACAACTACACCGACATTAAATATTTCTTGCCGTGATATGATTTTTGAGTGGTCATTTTTTCGTAGAAATTAAAAGGAACTCCACATTAATTTCAAAGATAAATCGGTGAAATTCATGGGGAAAAAGCTGTGGGACCTTTATCTGGTAGGAATGACTAGTTTGATGGTACGCGGTACGTTACATGTACAAAACAATGTTAGGTAGGTTTATCCAGAAAATGAATCTTCAGAGGGATGTTTGCATGGGATTTACAAATTAAGGCCAAAATAAAAAAAATATTTGTGTGCTTCCGGTTTCCCGACCCAATCTACATTTTTGCTAGCGGCCTAAATATCTTAAAAATCCGCAATTTCAAACTGGAATATTTTACTATTCGCCTTCCAGGTTTTGAGTACTACTGGTATGTAATGTATAATGACTTGTATTTAAAGCATATTAAAAACTAAGAAAAAGTATAAAATGAAATTAAAATTTAATTATTAAAAGAAATTAAAATACTACTATAAAATGAAATTAAAATATTATTGAAAAATAAAATGTTTTACCATTTACGACACTAATTTATAGGGAGTGAAAAAGGAAACACATTTTCTATAGTATTGATATTAGACTGCATATATTCAAAGGTCTGATATCTTAAACATTAAACAATGTCTAACTTGAGTATCTTGACCTATGACCAGAAAGAAATTAAAAGTAAAAGTTCTAAGTCATTTTATACTTTCAGCGAACTTTTTAAAAGAAAATATTTTTTTGAAAGTGGAAAAGGTGTTTGCGTACAATTAGAAAAACTAGTTTAAAACCATTTCCCACCTCCATCCGACAATAAATCAAGACCAGAGTTAATTTTCAAATGAAGTGAAAAATAAAATAACCATTCGGTGCAGTGAGGTCACATTGGAATGCTATTTTGAGGATGCTGACATCAGATGTACATCGTACGTCAATCAATTATAGACAGCGGGAATCAAGCCAATCAGAATGCAGATAATTATTCATTCATAAGCTATATGGTAAATACTTTTCATATGATATACAAAATATAAAACCCACTCACAGTGACTATCGTGTATATAATCCAGTATGACGGTTTTCACCTATTTTGACAACATTGACACAAATCTGAAGAGAATTTCTTATCTTGTTCTCTGTCACGAATAACTAAAGACTACGAGAGAGAGAGAGAGAGAGAGAGAGAGAGAGAGAGAGAGAGAGAGAGAGAGAGAGAGAGAGAGAGAGAGAGAGAGAGAGAGAGAGAGAGAGAGAAGCATTGGCAAAATAATCAAACATGATCGATATGCTTTAAGTGCAATTGTCAATACTGAGAATATATAAACTGTTTGGCCTTTGGCATTGTTGTTTATGAAAGACTTGCGTTCTTCTGGTGACAGATACTGTTACATAACAGGCAGGAAATCTCAACCAAGTTTTGTCAGTCACAAGGCTGATTACTCTCAAAGGTTGTCAGTCCTGTACAAAATCTACCTGTCCCGATTTTCAGTTTTGTGATGTTTATTATTTTTCACGAATGAATTTACTAATAGTTCTTTGTGACAACTTTTATAGTAGAGTGGCTGTTGGAATGAACCCAACCGCCAGACCATCATGTGAAAGTTTGTCCGAGAAAGCTTGAGAGCATCTCGGGCGGTCGGACGGACTGCAGTTCCGGTGAGTTCTATTCGAAACAATATTACGTATAAATCTAACTAAATCGACAACAAATCCGCAGATATTTTCACATTGGCTTAGTAACATGATTCAACTTGCATCTTCAAAAGAAACCAAGGATGCTTTGACTCGTCAGAGTAAGACTTCGTGACCACAGTTCATTAAGTCAAGGTCACGCCACACAGGTAACTTCGTCGATTCGCATTTATTTCTACATTATTATGAGAATTTTATCAAGTCTGGCAGAACGGAAAGAGGAGGGGCTAAAATTTACAAGCAACAAGTTATAAAGGTTTTAGCAATGGTATTAATGATCTTGCTGCTTAGAGTGTGGTTTGTTTTTTTTAATTTTATTTTCATGGCCATCTCCGAGATGTTAATTCATCAGAGTCAAAAGAGTAAATTCATCAAACAAACAAGAATAAATAACCAAATACGGCATGAGGCACGCCTACATCATTGTCTTGGTCAGTGAATGATGCTGTATTTGTTTTATACTCTGGAGTTTCGATGTCAGCTTTATAGGAATTTATATATGTTATCTAATTGTATACATGAATCAACTTAGGTCATAGAATCGGTGGTGTAGTATTAGCTGCGATAAGAATTAAAGCTATCGCAGCTGAAGAAAATAGACCTAACTGCTATGAAATCTATTGAAACGGCATCTGATCAACGCCCCTCTGTCGACAGTGGGCGTGTCCTTGTGATGCTGTTCATTGTTGTTTCGTTGCTAGGAGTTATTGCAAGCGTGTGTTTGATATACATCCAACTCTTGGAAATCAAAAGAGAACTCATTGACCTCAAACATTTAGGAGACGTTGATGCAAATGTGAGTATACCTAATATTTGCGATTTTTCTATGTGTTTTCGATTAGAATATTTGAGTGAGACTCTTTGATTTTGCAAGACAAATATTTTATCTTGACATACTTATAAATCCAGATTCCACTGGTTTTCTAGCATAAAACACAAGAAAAAATATAACTTTCATATTTATTTTTTACATTTAGAATCTAATACTACGGTTTGCTTTTTTCAATTATTTTTAAAATAGACATGTACTATCATCATTAATTAAGACAATGATCAGAAAATATTTTTTTTGAATTCATTGATGTAGGAGTGGTATTAAGATTTGAATTCATGCATGAAGTTACGGGATTGAATTTACAGTAATGGGGTCGAGTTCAGTGAAACAACATTTTAGGTACATATATTCATAGAGATTATATCATATCTTAGGTATATATATATTCATAGAGATTATATCATATCTTAGGTATATATATATTCATAGAGATTATATCATATCTTAGGTATATATATATTCATAGAGATTATATCATATCTTAGGTATATATATATTCATAGAGATTATATCATATCTTAGGTATATATATTCATATAGATTATATCATATCTTAGGTATATATATATTCATAGAGATTATATCATATCTTAGGTATACATATTCATAGAGATTATATCATATCTTAGGTATATATATTCATAGAGATTATATCATATCTTAGGTATATATATTCATAGAGATTATATCATATCTTAGGTATATAAATTCATAGAGATTATATCATATCTTTACATCTATTTATATTTAGATGTACATATATTTATATAGATGAATATCACATCTTTACATGTACTTATAGAGACAATATCACACCTTTAGCTGCACATGTATTTATAGAGACAATATCATACCTTTACATGCACACACACACACACACACACACACACACACACACACACACACACACACACACACACACACAAACACACACAGATATATATATATATATATATATATAGAGAGAGAGAGAGAGAGAGAGAGAGAGAGAGAGAGAGAGAGAAAGAGAGAGAGAGAGAGGGACATCACCTTTACATGTACGTATATTGATAGAGATGATATCACATGTTTACATGTACATATATTTTTAGAGATGATATCACACCTTTAATTGTACGTATATTTATAGAAATATCACACCTATTATATTGATAAGTATGTTTACATGTACATATAATTTTAGAGATGATATTACAACTTTACAGGTACATATATTATAAAGATTATTATTCACTTTTACGGGTACCTTTATTCGTATATGTCAAGGAAGACATGTGGTTTTCACAGCTTCTTGTTTGTTCGTTATCACGAGTGAGGGAGTAGTCTTCCTTTTTAGAGCTATTACAATATTTCTGACCTTTTGCTCTGTTTGTCTGATCATTTTCGGATTTGCCTCTTGCAAAATCGCTGATTCGGGCCTCGTAGTCAAAGAACGTGTGTGTCACACTTTATAAATACTGCATATGTGCTATCTGTACCTCCCGAGTTTGATATCCTTTTTTCAAGTAATACTTCATACCTGTATGATAAATATGCATAACATGAACCATTTGTGCGCCTTGGAATGTGGTCATTCATCGCTAAATGCTTCACTGAGATAACGCATTACTTTGTTATGTAATTTACAGCTATGCTCGCCTGATTTAATCATTATTTCCGAAAAAAAAACAAAATATCTACGAACGATGTCATTAACGGAAACAAAAAAAAATAGAGGAATAACTTTAAGAAGGATAACAGACATCACAAGGGGCGTTAACAGACATCACAAGGGGCTTTAAGAGACATCACAAGGGGCGTTAACAGACGTCACAAGGGGCGTTCCTGAAGAAGAACTCTTTCTATTTATCAAATCTGAATAAAGGTTGTTTGTAGAATTCTAGCGTAATGTAAGAGTGCTTTTTTGATCAGATTTTTGCGTATGCTGGCTAGGAGGGAAGGGACAGATTCAGAATATGAAAATTCTAGAATCTGTGCTTAGTGCATCCACAGCCCAGTCCAGATGGGTGCCGAAAAGGCAAAACTCCCGGAAACCCATGGTTTACCATATATTTTTAGAGGGAAAATTTTTATGTCAAGAAAACATTATTCAAAAATCATTTTAGTGTTCATATATTCTTTTTTATTTATTTTTGCAGATAAGTGCTATGTTAGAATCTCCACTTGAGAGCATTAAAATGATGACAGAATGGATGTCTATAATTATGAACAATGTTATATTTATATTATGTCGCTCCGATCACTACAAAGTGAAATAGGAAACCTCTATACGCATGATTCATTCTTCGCCTATTGGAACATTCTCCCGCATCATCAACACATTTGTAGAATATCTAATACGATATCATTGAGGTTTTTTTAAGTATGTGGAAGAAAGGAAAGAAGACTATCACGGGCACCGACCTCAACAGAGATCTGAAGACATAAAGAAACGACAAACGTCCAACACATTTATACAGGAATTACTGGAGGCTCAGGTAATCTCTCAGCTCACCTTTATATATTTTAAATCGCCAAATTGTAGCTCACCTGAGCTTACGGATCCAATAAAGCTTTTAAATCGCCAAACATCCATATCGCAACTGGTTAAGGCATCACATCAGTAGTATGCCTGGACTACCGTGTCGCAATACATAAGGTAGGTTTAGATATCGCATCGTCTCATGTAGTTCCCATAAGTTATTACATGTATACGTGTAGATCCAGATAAACTTTTTAAATGTTCAGGGATCCATTTTAGTCGCTCACCTGAAGTATCACCACTGTTAGGGCCTCGGGCACTATACACGAGTCAAAATTTGTGGCACTTCATTTTTCAGCTGGTGACATATTTGAGGAGTGAAAATGTCTTGAATGGGGTGTAAAGCAAACAAACATACTGATGTGTTTTTAATGTAATATACCAAGCATCGGGTAAATGAGACTATCTAACCAGTACAATGCCTATTTTCTTTTTGCAAGGCTCACATACTGGAATCCCATTGTGCTAACGACAGTCGATTATGTATGAGAGGTAAATGGTGTAATTTGTTTTCATTAACTCTCATATTTATATAAGTAAATGATCTGTCTTCACCAACTGTCAGATTGTTACAAGTAATTTGTCTTCACCAACTGTCAGATTGTTACAAGTAATTTGTCTCCACTAACTGTCAGGTTGTTACAAGTAATTTGTCTTCACCAACTGTCAGGTTGTTACAAGTAATTTGTCTTCACCAACTGTCAGGTTGTTACAAGTAATTTGTCTTCACCAACTGTCAGGTTGTTACAAGTAATTTGTCTTCACCAACTGTCAGGTTGTTACAAGTAATTTGTCTTCACCAACTGTCAGATTGTTACAAGTAATTTGTCTTCACCAACTGTCAGATTGTTACAAGTAATTTGTCTTCACCAACTGTCAGATTGTTACAAGTAATTTGTCTTCACCAACTGTCAGGTTGTTACAAGTAATTTGTCTTCACGAACTGTCAGGTTGTTACAAGTAATTTGTCTTCACCAACTGTCAGGTTGTTACAAGTAATTTGTCTTCACCAACTGTCAGGTTGTTACAAGTAATTTGTCTTCACCAACTGTCAGGTTGTTACAAGTAATTTGTCTTCACCAACTGTCAGGTTGTTACAAGTAATTTGTCTTCACCAACTGTCAGATTGTTATAAGTAAGTAATTTGTCTTCACCAACTGTCAGGTTGTTACAAGTAATTTGTCTTCACCAACTGTCAGATTGTTACAAGTAATTTGTCTTCACTAACACTAGGACTGTTACAAGTACGCAATTTGTCTTCACTAGCTCTGACTGGTTCAGATATCTGCAAGGTTATCCATTTACAATTATATCTAATATAAGGAAAAAAAGTTAAATACTACTAAAATGTTTTGTAATTAGTATGTTTCCTTTGAATGATAAATTATTTCATTTCCATTCGTTTATTTCTTGATTCTTTTACCGTATTTTTGCATCCATTCTACATCTTCACAAGAAGAAACACGATATTGGTATGCTTTCAGTGATATCATAGATATGATGTAATAAATGTTCACAGGTCCAAAGGGAGATAAAGGAGACACCGGTCTTCCCACACAACGCATCACTCCCCCAACGCCCGCATCAAAGCAGTGCGCATGCTTAGGTAAGCTTTTGAAATAGTCAAGCCAATGTAGACATTTTTTCCCTTAATTTAACCACAAATTTCTTCGGTATGAGATCGTATGGTGCTCCATTGTCAGATCTGTTAGTTTCAGAATTTTCGTCCTGGATTTTTTGCACCATTATATATAATCTGTAGTGCTTTTAGAATTAATGCGATATATCACTGTTCGTATTCTACACATATTTCTTATCGCATCATTTTACTCAAGATTTTTCTTTTTACAAAATAAAACCTTAACCTTTAATAGAACTGTTAAACATATGAATTTGATTCCTCTCCATTTGTCTTCAGAGGAACCAAAAATTGGACAAATTCAAAACATTGTCGCGAAAGCAGGAAATGACGTAGACATCACATGCCATGTGACCGGAAATCCTCAACCATATGTGAAGTGGACAAACAACGGCGTTACAGTTTCGACCAACTCTGTGCTACATTTAACAAATGTTGACAGTGGGACATCTGGAAATTATACTTGCATTGGACAAAATATTGTTGGAATAAAAACGAAAACTATCGCAATAAATATTCAATAAACGTACATTGATTGAGAATCGTTACCTTTTTTATTTAAATTTGTTATATTCGCTTAAATGCCACCAAACTTTTGTTTTCATATGTATTTATTGAATAAAGATTGATAGCTATCTTTTACAACATAGAAACAAAAAATGTAAATAAAATAAAGCCCAAATAAAACATCATAAATATTTGTAAGACTACAGAAAATCATGAAATCTTAAATTTGTTTTATTTTGTTCTACTGATCCATATTTTACACTCATTCATATATTCACTCTAGTGGTAAACTTTCCAAACTCGTCTTAGCCACGCCTTTGGTTTATGTCAAAGTTTCCTTAAGGGCCCTCTGTTCAAATCTCTGTACGCGTAATCAATACAGTGGTATCAGATTTAAACGAATATTTACGTTCAAATGTCTCAGTTTCCATGCCACAACTAGCCGACTCATCACATGTTAAAATAATCCTGTAAATATTATGGTTTTTAGATCCGCCCCTTATACATTCTATATCGTGAAATTTTATGCACCCTAACTAATAACCAACTGTTTACAGTGTCTTTTGTCATATAGAGATAAACAGAATCCACGTCTTATGTCACAAAGGTCAGAGTGTATTGTAAGACGAATAGCCAAATACACTAGCAAGTACCTCTATTAAAATCAGTCCATAGAGCAACTGATACAAGAAATAAACCCTTTTTCAGTCAATGTAGTCTTTGTATATGGTCACATTAAGACATACACCGCCTCCGATACCAACCGTACTTAGCCCCAGGAACGAATGCGGGGTTTTATGTCTTAGATCCGCCCTTCTCTTGGAAATGTCACCGAGTTCGTTGAGGGTTCACATGTTCCTGCGTTATCTGTGTTTATGACCAGAGACGAAAATCTGCAGTATAGTACAAAAGGCGTGGGTGAGTATGCTACCATTGTAAATATTAAACAACTCTTTGAATTTAAGGCTAACCTCCGCTTTATGTTTTCTCAACCTCGAAGTATGTTAGTAAGGGGGTTTGAAGAGGTCAGACTGAGCAATAACTCTGACATGTCGGTACAAAGAATGGAGTTCGCTAAAGTTATGAAATACTGATCTGTACTTATCTATAATACAATTGGGTTATGGAGAATCTCTCTCTCTCTCTCTCTCTCTCTCTCTCTCTCTCTCTCTCACACACACACACACACACACACACACACACACACACACACACACACACACACACACACATTAAAGAACAGTACTAATGTACTTCATTTTTAGAATCTCCAGTGTACTCATCTTTGAAAAAAATCTTCTCACATGAAATCAACGAATTGTAAAGGTTTTATACCAGAAGCGGATCTATTGAATCTGTACGATATTACATCAGATAATCTTCAGAACTCTAACATTATCGCTGCGTGCAAGTTACCTTAAAGGAGACACTGTGCACTGATATGCAGAATATTTTGGAAGAACCAGTTTTATCGTTTAAAATATCTGTAATTAGTTCTAGCGTGAAGTATACAAGGTTAATGTTTGTACCCCACCCACCCACATGTGAGTTTTTGGGTATTTTTTCTTTAAATATTTGATAGTTATTTTTTTTTAACATTGATGCTATGCTGTTGCGAATATTGCAGGTATATATATATATATATATATATATATATATATATATATATATATATGATCAACAACTGTTAAAATCAACACATAATCTATTTGATATACAAACGTGAAAGATTCTCTATTTTCTTATATATAACACAGCTCCGTATATTTTTCTTTGAGACATATGAAAGATAGAGGTTCTTATTCCTGATGTATAACGCACCTTTGTGTATTTTTTGTTTCAGATATGCAGGTCATCGCTGTGATTTCTTTCTTGTCGTTAGCAACAGGTGAAGCATGGTTACTGCCTATAGTAAACCCAAATATTAAGGCTGGGGTTGGGGCAATTTGTGTATATCAAATTTCAAGCTTTCAAGTGGGAATGATTTTTTTACCAATATGATCTTATAAGAAATAACTATCAAGAGACTCAGAAATAATAACTAATTACTATAAATAACAACTGCTTAGGGACCCAGAAATTATAGTAGTTATCAGAAATAACAACTGGTAAGGGACTAAGAGATAACAACTAGATACCAAATAATATGAACTACCAGAAATAACAACTAGATACCAAAATAACAACTATCAGAAATAATAACTTGTTACCAGAAATAACAACTATCAGAAATAACAACTACCAGAAATAACAACTAGTTACCAGAAATGAAAACTAGCCACCAGAAGTAACAACTAGTCAGGGACCCAGAAATAACAACTAGTTAGTAGAAATAATAACTGGTTACTGACTAGAAATAACAACTAGTTAGTAGAAATAATAACTGGTTACTGACTAGAAATAACAACTATTTAGGGATCCAGAAATAGCAGACAGTTACGGGAAATAACAAGTAGTTAAGAATCCAGAAATGATAACTTGTTAGAGACTCAAAATGGCAACTGGTTATTGCCAGAAAAGACAACTAGTTGGGAACCCAGAAATGATAATTGTTAAGGACCCAGAAATGGCAACTGGTTTGACACATAGAAGTGGCAACTGCTTAGACACCCATAAATGATAACTAATTTAACAACCCAGAATCTGCATGGTGTATTGCTCAGTTTTGGTATAAATTTGTGATAGAAAGGTCGATGAATTTTGCCATGACGTCTGAATAGTTGTAACTATGAGGGGACGGTGCGGAAACATCCTGTTAACGCGCTCCTCGTTAATTTCATTAACTTTATTTACAATTTAGTCGTCCTTTCGGCGAGGGATCAGTGTTTTAACTGTAATGGAGTACCAGATCAAAAGGACTGCAACGTCATCACAAGCTGTGGCGAAAATGAGGCAAGATTTTCTTGACAACAGAACACCATTCATGAAATTTTTCGAGTCGTTTTACCCCCAATTATTTCAGTGGATGGAAAATGTGGCTATACTTAAGATAGATATCGATAAGGAATTCTTTGACCATTATTATTTGAAGTAATGTACCTTCATATGCACCGATTTGCAAGAGGTTGCACCTTGAGGCGTCATCAAATATTTTTTTCTATCGTATTCAGATTTGGAAAGATGTTTGTCACAGGCTTGATCTAACACCATTCTTTACTCACACACACATATTCACCACCATTCATAACTGTGACTGTACGTATCAGATAGGTGACCTATATCTTGACCTTTTCTCATCCATTGGCGTTCGCAGGTTTCCAACATTTAACTTCTTTCTCAACACTTGCGCAACAATTTTGATTACATCATTTTTTGGGGTACAGAATCGCAGTTTGTCAGTTTCTTAGTCTCTGCCACATAGGCACCCAAAATCTTTTTAAAATGATGTAAGTTTTAAAGATCTTCATTTTGATCCCTTGGTATGTTGTTATATCTTGTGACAGCTATCTTTCTATCTTCCAAACTTGATTTGTTTGTTTGTTATAATATGTCCCATTCTACTAATTTTGAGACGATATGAGTTGATTAGACAGGGATTCCTATAATAGTCTCGATGAGGTCATTTCGCTAGCCAAGGGTTTTCGGTCTACTCTGCTCCTCATAAATCCTTGACCGATTGAGCTATTTAAAAGTTGACAATGCATATATCACGTGATGTCCGAATCTGGTTTAATTTAAGGCAATGAAAAGGCGTTTTATATAGAGTAATATGGTAACAACTATGGCCACCTCCAGTAAAAGTAAAGACATTTTGACTGGCGTCAAAGCGATTTGAAGAAAATAAATTCGGACGTATTTACAGTATTCACGTTTTCACGTAGTGTTTTTAAGAAGTTCCTTTGGAAGTGTATCTTCATTATGTTCATGATCGTAGTAAATTTTCAACAAGCAAATCAATTTTGCAAAACAAAATGTGCAAACATACTCATCATCGTGCGAGGTAACTCTTGTAACTGTGCTAAAACAAGGAATGCTGGGGAATCAATAACATGCCGTCGTTTTTAAATTTATTTCACTAAAATAAATACAACATGTGTTCTTGTCAAAATCCACCATTTCAATATCATTCGGAGTATTATTTACATGCTACTTTCGTTATACTGTATACACAGTCTAGAAATATCCCGAACGCACAAAGAATCGTATGTCATTTTTGTAATGCAGTCGCGGATTGGTCGAACACTACTGAGTCAAATCACGTTTCTCCAAAAAATTACCAGCTTTTAAAGAGCTCGATCGGCCAAGGGTTCATGGGGGATCAGAGTGGACCGAAAACTCTTGACTAGCGAAGATGTAACACAAAACAATCCTCGGTACAACTGAATATCACTTAGAAGTGCATGTACGATTACCCGTAAGTATAGTTTTAATAGGTTTTCATTTTTCTTCAGGCGTGTTACGTGAGGAAATATACTCAGTACAACGGTAAACCAATGTTTGAGTCTGGCTGCGTTAGTAAACAGGTAGGACAACTAAAACACCGGGAAAGGACTTCTATACACAGGAACCGGAGAGACCGCTGATACATGAATGAATTGTATAATTACTGAATACTTATCAGTCGCGGTAGGTCAGTGGTTTGGGCGTTCGATTTGTGAAAAATTCTCGACAGGACGTTAAACAAACAAAAAACAAAACGCACTGACCATGCAGGTATGCAATTAATTTTTGTATGTGAGTTTGTAGATTTGGACAGACATGAATCTTATTAAAAAGGGGTGATGACCTTTTCTACAGAATGACAAATCGCCTGTTACAATTTCAAAAATTACACCACGAATAAATTTGTGACCTCCCATTTCAATATTTAAGGATTTAAGTACAGTGGTGTATTTAAAGGAGGAGAATTCCGGATATTGCAAGGCTCTTTTGGTGGAAACTTTTCTATCACATGTCAGTTACCTTATCTGGGGCTTGTGTTCCTATCTATGGGGCGCAAAAGTTATATAACAATACTCTTTAGTATTTCTGGACCCGTCGCATTCATGTATTTTAATTCCATATGAGACGGACTAAAACCAAAACAAAAAAATAGGAGAACATTAAAATTATAAGACTTTACATAAATCGCATAAAGACAAACAAATCAATAATTTGTTGTTATTTAGAGATTTTATTATGTATAGGTATATACAGGCATTGTTGACGAAAGCTTGAGAGAAAGTCATTTAACACGATGCAAAATGCAGAATGCTGAAGTTTGATTACTTCAACGTATACACTGCATCAATGTCTAGAAAGGTGTGACAGGTACGCTCTATAGGTTATCTATCATTTTCATATTTCAGAAATGCGACATAATTCATCAAATTTCCGGCATAGGTAGAAAGCGAGATGATGGGATAACCAATTGCTATCAATGCTGCACCACCGGAAACGGAACTTACCCTTGTAACGACAATTTATGCGGAAATCCTCGTGAGTCAACGAAATTTTACGACACTTTTCACGAGCAATAGTTACAAAATTGGCAGTGTGTTTGAATGCAACTCAAAATTGAAGTGTGTGTTGATATGAGTATATGGGTATTAAGGATTAATCGATTTATTGTTTATTGTTTTCCGCCACAATCAACAATTTTTCAGTTATCTGTTGGCGTTCAGTTTTTATTGGTGGAGGAAAGTAACCTGGTAAACTTTCTCACATATATCGGCGCGAGCGAGAATCGAACCAATGCCGACTAGAGGTGAGAAGCATTATGGTTTTGAGCGCAATGCTCTAACCACTCAGCCACGGAGTCCCTGTGTATTAAGGACACTTAATACAAACAATGGATGCATAGGTTGACACAATTATATTTTTGGTTTAGATTGGTTGTAATATATACAAATAAAATCCTTAAAAATAACGATTTTTTATCAAAAATTTAAACATGCTACCCCTACCAGTATAACTCCCCTCATTCTTTTGGACTTAACTGAGAAATCTAGGGAATAATTGCATTCCTTTTGGTAAATAGTATTCAATCTAAATGTAAAAAACAGTTTTTATTTTCGTCATTTTTGAGCGACACTTATTACTTCCCTTGGAGGTTTTTCTTAACTCTTAATGAGACGTCTTCAGCTTTGGGAGAAGTATCTAAGTGTGGTTAGCGTAGCAATACGGGATCTTTAACGTATCCACGCCTACCGCAACACAGGGCCTCCATTTTCTAAGTCATATCCATAAAACCGTGCTGTATTACTAATGTTATACGTGGTGATTAGTAATAATTGCTATATTGGCATAAAGAATAATTCCTTATGCCAAATAGTTCGGTTGTTAATGTGGCCAACAAAATATTGCAAGAAAAAAAGGGGGATGTCCTCAAACCTTGTGCGTTATGTGTCGTGAACTGGATATGACCTGAACATTCTTCAAATGATGGAAAAATAAAATTATAGTAAAAAGTGAAAAAAAACCTCCCTGATAATACAGGCAATAAACATCTTAAAATGATATAATAACAAACTCAAAAGGCTTAGTGAGATTTAGTGAAATATTAGATATTTAAATTCATATTTCCAGATTAAAAATGATACGAAAATCAACATTTTGTGAACATCTCTTGTTTGTATTTCACTTAGCTTCTAGTGAAAAGAGGTGTTACTCCTGTTCTGATACAGCAAACCCCGAGGATTGCCAAAACATTGTTTCCTGCAATGAGGATACGGTGAGTGTCGCTTTATCATTTATATCGGCATCGACATTCAAATCACTGATTCCGATCCCAATCAATTAATATATTTCATAGTTTACCGAATTTCTTGGTTAAAACTTCAATACAATCTATATTAATTAAACATTGTCAAGAAGTGTAGAATATTTCTAATGTTTTGTTAGATGCCATACTTGTGAGTATCGCTATTAAATTCATAAGTAGTTCAACAGTTTGAAGCTGATTAGAAACTAATATAAAATGTATCAAACGTTCACTACGCATGTGCAGATATTTAAACTCACAACTATCCCGCCTCAAACCGCTACCGATCAACAAGATCGAATATTTATTATGTATAACAGGATCTATCCCGTTATAAACTGTGGAAACCATCGTCAGTATATACAAAGAACTGCTTGTACGTGTACGTGTTTTTGTTCAAGTATTGCATTATTTAAATTTCAAAAATGAATGCAGATTATCCAAAAAAAACCCAAAAAACAAAAAAGACTAGAAGCGAGAACAGCCATTTTTGACCTTGAGTTTTAGAAAGCATAAGAAATTTGACTCCTCTGAAACTCTGCAATGTAATTGTTGAATTACTGTATAACGAAACCTGACGGTTGTCGTCCGATCTGAATCGTGTTTTTTAATATGACGTAACAATCTTGGTGGTTTGTACGCGTAATCTGCAAAGTATTAAAAATACCAATTGTCATGAGTCGCATTCGTTTTTGAAAGTATGGGTCAGCCGTTGAATTGCTACATGCCTGATGATATCGTATGCTGAACATCTCGATTGATGTGCGAAGACCGTACTTCTGGAAGTTAAACGGCCCTGAGTAATGTCTAATCTTGGCATTTTGAAAGAAAATGGCTTGCAATGTGACGAATCTTTGGCGTTATAAATAGTGCAAATGTATGATAATTTAGTGCAAATTCATTATAAACACCGATCTTTCAACTTAACTTGAAAGTTCCTAATGTTCATAAAAGAAATAAATTATAAGGTATAGATATTAGGAATATCTGTGTAGTTGGGATCGGAGGCGGAGTTTGATTCCTGCTTACAGACATTTAACAGGCTTGGATTTGACTTTTGATTTTTACGCCACACTGAACAATTTTTTCAGTTATCTTGTGGCGTCCAGTTTTTATTGGTGTAGGAGAGAACCCAGGTACAATGTACCCGGGAAGAGACCACTGACCTTCCGAAAGTAAACTGGCAAACTTTCTCAAATACATCGGCGCAAGCGAGATTTGAACCAAAGCGGACTAGAGGTGAAAGGCCTTGTGATTTTGAGCGCGATACTTTAACCACTCGGCCACAGGCTTGGAACCCCGGACTGATGTAAATGTAAATGTTAGATTGTGGTGCTAAGGATATACTGATAATCGTTAATTACATTTTAATTACAGATGTGTCATACAGGGACATTCAGACATTCACTCAGCCATGAAATACGATACACACTTGGGTGTCTGCACAAAACCGTAAGCTATAATAAGATCCATGTCTGTTTTAATATTGTATGAGAATTTTCCAGTAATTCAGAAACTTTTAGGTGAAGTAGTCACAACATTTGATCTATGCATGACACTCAGAACCATCGCAACGAGGTTTTTGTTTTATCATGTTATGGCCTACATCCGGTTTTAAAGTCATATCCGAAATATACTTGACTTTCACTTTCGCCTCTAATTTTTGGCACATTCACTCCTTATACTAAACTAATAAGCTAGACAAGGCGCTGAAATCGAAAGCCCAACCTGGGCATCCCAGTTGCAAACAGAAGCGAATTCACAATACTTTGGTAACCAGATTCACCCAGATCACTATTCCTTTCGGTCATCCTTGCGACCGTTTCACTAACCGATCTAAATGTGAGCATAACATGTATGACGGTTTCACTAAAAGCTATGACTCGTGATTGATGACCAATATCGACCGTACCTCTACGAGGGGTCTTGGGGTGTCGTTCCTGCTCTTACTTGTTCGTATATGAGTAATATGGCCGCCATGTTGGACTTGCCTGAGGCCACTGACTGAGTTTGTTGACATTGTGAAGGAGGAAAACAATGACTTGCAGTCTGCTTCTGTATACAAATATTGTGCAGCACGAGCCCGAATTTGAAAATTATTTATTCGAGTTATCCTTCTTTGCTACGTAAATGCCAGTCAGCCAAAATATATGTAAAAGCATTAAATGCATCGCTGTTCACTCTTATATTTCCACTATCCTTCATTACTGTGTTTAAAAATACATTGAGGGTGGGGTATAATTAATATCCCGTTTATCACTGTTTAGATGCAACTGACTAACTAGATAAGGATAAATAATACAAAGTACTAGGAAATATGATATGATCATAATTTGGTAAGGGGGAGGGGGTATACAAAATAAATATAAATCCCAAATTTGCAAGTGGAACGTGTCTTTAGAGTTTTATGAAGGTCGACAGAAATGGGATACACAGGTGTTATATACACAAGGAAGTAATGGGTTGTAATCGGACCTCGAGGCTCCGATCCCTTGTTATTTCAAACGTGCGGCATCATAATCTATATCATCATCACGTTTTAGCTGAAAGTATATGGTTACAAGCCTAAACGGAAAAAAAAAATCATAAAATGAAAACCTAATGGGAAAATAGATTTTAAGTCACTTAGAAGATAGATTGATTAGAGTCTAGAGTCCGTGATTTAATTAAATTGTATACAGATATGTGAGTACCATTATGATGTAGGCACCTATTTTTACAATAAAATAATGATTAAACGAATACAGGTATATATCCGCGTTTGATGCAGGAATAAATTTTCTGCATTTGAGACTCGTGCGATTTTGTTTATTACCGTATCTATTGGATCAATATTATCAGGGGGGGGGGGGGGGGGGGTCTTCCTTTATTCTTTAGATATGATTTGCTTTCATATGGAAACTTGACTCAATTGAAAATGATACACTGCATTTAAATTTCTATAAAATGTATACTTTTTATACATTTATTTATTTATTTATATATTTTTGGAATTCTTATAAGTTTTCGGAAAATCGATAAAGTTATCTTATTACTGGTTGGTTTTAACATTTTAGGAATTTTTTATACGAGGGACACTTTTTAAGTTCGTAGAGTAGGGTGGTCTTTTTAAAACCGCTTGAAATATCAAAATTATAATTATTATTATTATTATTATGTACCAAATTTCTTGGGCACTTTTTTCATGTATAAAACACGTTCAAAAGTACTTTACATCATAATAAGATGCCATCTCATATAAAAAATACCAAACATATAAAACAGAATTTTTTTTAAAGATAAGTAAGATTAAATGAGTCCATAAATTACACTATAATCTAAAACAGTTTAAAATTGTTAAACACAGTGCTAGATATTGCATGTAGTAAAATCAGTCTGAATAAAATTTTAGGAACAAGTGAGTTTGTAGGCCTCTCTTAAACACGGGCAGAGATGCGGAGTTTCTTAGTGTGTTTGGTAGGGCATTCCGGAGTTTTGGTGCAGTTGTCATGATGAGGAGAAACAAAGTCGGGTTAGACTTGCATTTATCAAAGACCTTCGAAATATGCCCCGTCTGCCTCAACACACATTTTACACCGATCTACCCATTTCCGGAACGCCGCCCAGTACTCCTCTTTAGGTATATGTTGCAGACACTGGTAGACCGCACTGCCTATATGACAAAGGGATTCAAAACGGTGCCCTGCCAGTATTTCCGTTAGTCTTGGGAACAACCAAAAGTCACAGGGGGGCAGGTCAGGGCTGTATGGGGGATGATCTAAGACATCGAGCCCAGATTCTTTCAGATATTCCTGTACCGTAACGGATTTATGGGCCGGTGCGTAATCATGGAGTAATTTGATGCCGCGGACACCGGTGCGCTGTCTGCGTGTCCGATAGAAATCAACAAGATGAGTAAGAACACTTTCTCTGTAAAACTTTCCAGTGATAGAACTACCTTTCGGGACTGGAATTTAAAGGACTGGACCTTTCTAATCAAATAATATCGCATACAACGTGCGATTTGATGTTTTGCAACGGCGCGCAATGACAGGTCTGTCGCCCTCAGATGAACTCAAACCTTATTTTCAGCCTTAGAATCGGGTTGAAAATGATAGATCCAGGTTCCATCACCTGTAACTATCTCTTCCAAACGACGTGGGTCACATTTATCATATTTTTTTATAACTTGCAATGCAAGTCTAACACAACTTTGTTTCTGCTCGTCAGTGAACAAATGGGCACCCACCGCGAGCAGATCTTACGTAGCCCAAGTCGTTCACGTAAGATCTTCAAAACACTTGACGAATGAATGCCACTTAATTCTTCTATCTCTTGCACGGTATAACGTGCGTCTTCCTCAATTAACGTTTTCACAGTAGCAACGTTCTTTTCCGTCAAAACGGAAACCGGCCTACCCACTCGAGGGTCATTTTCAATTGACTCCCGACCATCATTAAAACGACGTACCCACTTGCAAACTGTAGCATATTTTAAGCACCATTACCATAAACCTTTTGCAAATCAGCATGAATTTCCGTTGACGGAAACCCGAGGTGTGCTCGAATCTTACACTATACCCTCTGTTCAGAGATTTTTTCATCCATATTGAACTCTATATTTTACTATAGTGTATAAAATCACGTGTTGAAAATATCCAGCGCAGCGCGCATGTGGACCTCGTGTGCCGCATACCGTGATACTGTTCGAGAGAGGAATGATTACGCAAATTCTGTGTAAAAAATCGTGCAACTTTATAATCGCGTTAAAAAGTTACTCTACGAACTTAAAAAGTGTCCCTCGCACGTTACGCTAGAGATTGATTAATTGATTAAATATTGTTTAACGTCCCGCTCGAGAATCTTTCACACATACGGAGACCTCACCATTGACGATGAAGGGCTGCAAATTTAGTCCTATGTTCGGCGATTATGGCCTTTGAGCAGGGAGGGATCTTTTACGTGCCATACCTGCTGTGACACGGAACCTCGGTTTTTTGCGGTCTCATCCGAAAGACCGCACCATTTAGTCGTCTCTTACGACAAGCAAGGGGTACTGAGGACCTATTCTAACAACCCGGATACCCACGGGGTTGTTACACTAGAGATAGGTCTCAAAATTGTCAATATGTTCATTGCCAACATGGATATATATTCATTTATCATGCTTCAGACGGTAAGGATATATTCAAAATCATGAGAAAATAATGACTAAATATTTTATTTCCACTCAAATTTATGTTAAATCTACCTCCGCAAAGAAAAGAGTTATAAAATTCAGACATAAATCGCAATTGTTCGTGCAACGACTAACCATAGATTTTGTGAAACACTCGTACACGTGCACGTCAAAATGGCCCGTCGTGCAATGATATTTAAAAAAAATTCTATTTGCTCTTGCAAACGTTGTTTGGTTGGTTGTTTGTTTTACGTCCCGTCGATAATTTTTCACTCATATTGAGACATCACCACTCATATTGAGACATCACCATTCATACTGAGACATCTACAGCATAAATTTTCACACAGCAAAACATTAAGCAATAAATAATGATTCTCGTTAATAATTACATAATTGAATCCAGGCAAAAATAAGGTCTCACGAAATAAGAGTGATCTATAGTAAATTAAATGTGAAGGGAAATATGCTATTTGGCACCATTAATGTATTTTTATGTGCGAGCTACTCTTCAGACTTGTACAGCCCTCATGAATTACTGGCACAGTTACCAGACGTCATCACAAGCTGGCGATACCATAATCCTGCAACACTGCAACGACTGCTGTGTCACAGACTTCTGCAATATCGGATTGTGTGGCATCCCAAAACGAGGTACGTTATTGTTGATCATGCTGGTTATGGTTGTAGTGGTGGGTTGTATATTGTTTAATTTCCCGTTCGAGAATTTTTCACTCATATGGAGACGTCACCATTGCCGGTGAAGGGCTACACAATTTAGGCTTATGCTCGGTACTTACGACCTTTGAGCAGGGAGGGATCTTTATCGTGTCCCACCTTCTGTGACACGGGGCCTCGGTTTTTGCGGTCTCATATGAGGGACCACCCCATTTAGTCGCCTATTGCGACAAGCAAGAACCACTGAGAACCTAATGTAACCCGGATCTCCACGGAACTGTAGCGATGATGATGATGGTAGTCATATTGGTAATGATGAAATGTTGCCTTCTAGTCCTTAGATATACTAAATGAATGTTTTGCGTCCTGTTGAGAATTTTCCACTCATATCGAGACGCCGCCAATTGTAAGAATTTAGATCTATGCTTAGCGCAGCGTAGCAGTGAAGGTTCTTTAATGTCTCAATGCCTGCTTCGACACGGCACATCTGTTTTAAGGTCATAAGAAGATGATTCTCAATTTTAAATTACGAGGGTTTTGCTAAGAGCAATCAATACCTATGTTTACGTCTTGGGTTTGACGCGGACATGGTACAAGAGGGGTCGAACTTGCGACCTCCCGGTTACGAAGCGATTTTTCTACCACTGAGCTACCACGACGGGTTCCTTGTCCTTACAATGTTGACAGACGAGTGGGAACTACATTGTCATTCGTTATGAAATGCTCCAATTTACTGTGCAACATTTTTCTGGTCAAGTTCCAAGAGCTACATCTCCAAACCTTTACACTTTGCCCCTTCACGATATTTTCTCAATATACACATGTCTTCAGAGTGATATGATAAATCTCATTCGACCTGAAAACTAACAATTTCAATGGAGTTTATCTGTTTATATAGTCATGCTCCATTTTGTTATGATGGTGATGAAGAAATAGTGGAATAATTAGTTATACATCTGTATTAAAATTGTTGATGAACTAGAATTTAACTATGCATTTTACATGAAAAGACTAAGACAATGCAATAAAAACTTCCACTGGTAAACTTTCATGAAGCTATCAGTTTTTCGGTGTTTTCGGTGTAATCTTGGTGACAAGTGTAGCAAGAAATTACATAAATTTACGTTACATTAGGGATTCTTTAACTTTGATAGCTTTTGGAATGTCTGGACTGTTCCTTTTGTTGTAAATTGTGCTACTGTTCTAGACCCCCCCCCCCCCCCCCTGATTGGGATACATACTACCTCACACTTGGGTCGGTGTGGGTACATATCCCTTTCATGGATGGGAAGATCCTAATATCCCCCTTTAAACTGTTTATATTCTCTTCTGTGCCATAGGTTTGTTTTACCATTTCTTTGAAAATTTTTCTCACATACTGAGACGTCATCAGCTGTGGGTGAAACACAATAAATTTAGACATATGTTTAGCGCTCAAGGCCATAGTAGCGAGGGTTCTGTGTTCTGCCAAGTAATTAATGTTAATCTTTCATTTTGTGATTTCTTTAGTGAAACCTGTGTTCATTCAGAAACCGGACAACAGTACACTACGGCCAGAGTTTGAGGGAGTCATTCTGGTGTGCAAGACGGATTCAATGTCCAATGCTACCTTACACTGGGAATTCAAAGGGGTAAGTTTAATAAAATACTGGCAATTCAAAGGCGTAAGTTTAATATCACATTGGGAGTTCAAAGGCGTAAGTTGAATATCACACTGGAAATTCACAGGCGTAAATTTAATATCACACTGGAAATTCACAGGCGTAAATTTAATATCACACTGGAAATTCACAGGCGTAAATTCAATATCACACTGGAAATTCACAGGCGTAAATTTAATATCACACTGGAAATTCACAGGCGTAGATCCAATTATATCACAAGACGTATTTTAAGACATCTGAGTGGTACACTAATAATTTTATTTTTTTTTTTTTATTTTTGTTTGATATTCTTAAACATCGTAATGAATCCAGCGATATGCCTTTTATGAAAAAAAAATTTCAGTGTTTAGTTCTAGACTAAAAAATTTGGTAGCAATGCTACTGACACAGAAGTTCAATTTTAAGCTTTCAGGAGGCACAACTATATCCAGTCAAGCTAGGCAAACCAGTGTACCCAACAATGTTAATTTGACGATCTTCCCTGTTCATCAGTCCGATATGGGGGAGTATATTTGTTCGGCGACGAATTCAGTGGGAACCTCCACGACATCAGCATTTTTATCTCCAAAATAAACAAAGTAAGATTGTGTCAAATAATCAATATAGAAATTGGAAATTTTTCAAACATTTTCGTGAAGACGTTTGATATATCGTGTAATACTAGATTATTGTTACCGCTTTTTATATTTTTTTTCATCTTAAAATAATTGAGTACTATGCATGAAAGGGTTGATACCCACCTACTCAGCCTATAGGGAACACCTAACAACTTTCTTTTATCTTATGAAAAGTTTTGATGTATTCCGAATGGAATTATGAATATTCATTATAAAATGGTATTGCATCAAGAATTACATGTACCTTGTCACTATATACTTGGAACATCATTCAGTAAGAACCAGTTTACGCTAGAGTACAAGAACAAACATGGTGACTGGTTTCCGGTTTTAAACATTGTATCAATGTCAAGTTTTATTCCGGTTCTAGTGACTATATCAATTGCATCAACGTTTGTATTAAAGTATACCATTAAGAGAGTCAGCAAGATTCCTTGGGGGTTAGAGCATCGGGCTCAAAATCATAAAGCCTCTCACCTCTGTCGGCGCGTGTTCGAATCTTGGCCGCGGCGTTATGTGAGCAAGTTTGCCAGTTTACTTGCGGAAGGTCGGTGGTCTCTTCCCAGGTACATTGTATCTGGGTTCTCTCCTCCACCAACAAAAACTGGACGCCACCAGATAACTGAAAAATTGTTGAGTGTGGCGGAAAGCAATAGATAATCGATCAATCAATAAGATTCCTTGGGAAAAGGGTTGGCTTTGGGAGTCAGCAATATTCCTTGGGAAAAGGGTTGGCTTTGGGAGTCAGCAATATTCCTTGGGAAAAGGGTTGGCTTTGGGAGTCAGCAATATTCCTTGGGAAAAGGGTTGGCTTTGGGAGTCAGCAATATTCCTTGGGAAAAGGGTTGGCTTTGGGAGTCAGCAATGTTCCTTGGGAAAAGGGTTGGCTTTGGGAGTCAGCAATATTCCTTGGGAAAAGGGTTGGCTTTGGGAGTCAGCAATGTTCCTTGGGAAAAGGGTTGGCTTTGGGAGTCAGCAATATTCCTTGGGAAAAGGATCGACTTTGTCACGGGAAATTGGCTTGCTCTTGAGGATATATAATCTTACTGAATCTCGTTTTGATATAAACTATATATTAAAGCACAGCGTTGTTTGATATTAGCCGCAGTTCATATTGAAACAAAGTTGAAAATTATGACTATATTTCTCTTTGTAGATTATGATAAGAAAATGAGCATCCAACTAGATGTACATTTCAGCGTTAATTTGAAACGTTTTCATACAAACGATCAGGAACAAATTCTATCGTGTTGTTGTTTATCGGTTGCATATTCTATTATTCAGCGACTACACTGTGAATTCGGGGATATGAAGTTTCCGAAGATTGGTGTTTTCTGAATATCTGTGTAGTGGATATTACGATTTTATTAATCACGAACTTTAAAGTTCAACCAAAAATATCAGACGAACGCATCTCGTAGTTTTTATCTCAATGATATCCAAGAGCAGCATATCTGGCTGTACATGAAGAATATCGCGTATGCACGTGTACGTATATACCCCGTTGAACATTTTGATGAGCCCTTCTAATTTTCAGATTTGACATGCGTAGAAGTAGAAACCAAAACACCAATGAAATAAAGCATTTTAATGTAAAAAAAAAATGCGTTAAATTTTGCATTGTTAAACGTTAGTTTAACTAAAAGTCAAAGTTAGCAAAAAGCATGTTCTATTTGTAAATCTTAAAGGAAACTGTATATGAGAAAAATTTAAATGTTGACTGATTGATTGTTTACGGTCCGTCGAAAATTTTTTCACCTATACAGACAGAGATTAGAGACGTCACGCGTTGTAGGTGAAGTACCACCAATTTAGAACTTTGTTTAGCACTCAGAGCCGTAGTTCTCAGAGAGGGTTCTTTAACGTGTTGACGCCTGCCGCAACACGGAACCTTCATTTTAAGGGTCATATCCAAAAGACCCGTGATTCTGATATCTAAATACCGAGCGTTTGGCGAAGGAGCAATCATTACTTTTGTTTGCATTTTGGGTTTCACGCGACCTTGACATGACCTATCGGCTACAAAGAGAACGCTTTACTTCTGAGCTACCGCGACCGGTACATCTACAGGGTTCATTGTTTTAACTTTTATAAGCCATGATAGGTCTTTGAAACGGTTTATTTTCTACATAACATTATGACGACATACTTGCATGACCATGTATTGCCAAGACTTAGATTAGGTCGCAATGATGAGCAACGAAGATCACCGATTGGCGAACTGTATCACGTGATTATTCTTGTCATAATAGAAATTGATACGGTAAACTTACAACAAGACTTTAGTAAGCTAAAATATTTATAATATATAATGTTTGTTTTTGTTTTTTTTTTTTTTTTGTTTTACGTCTCGTCGAGAATTTTTCACTCATATCGATACATCACTAGCTGTAGGTGAACCTATGCTTAGCGCTCAGGGCCGTAGCAGCGAGGGTTCTTTAACGTGCCAACGCCTACGGTGACATGGGACCTCCGTTATTAAGGTCATATCCGAAAGACCCGTGATTATCACTTCTAAATGCCGAGCGTTTGGCGAAGGAGCAATCACTGCCTATTTTTCGTCTTAGGTTTGACGCGGCCATGGCACGAGCGGGGCTCGAACTTACGACCTCCCGGTTACGATGCGAACGCTCTAACCACTGAGCTACCGCGACCGCTTCATAATAAATAAACCATGTCAGTCTGATCCATGTGAAAAATTAGTGATAATTTTCCACTTCGATTCGCGCTACTTTCGTTTTTCGTCTGTTAAAATTTGTATTTCCTATCCCTAGAACACTCGTCTCATGAAGCGAGGGTCGTTAGATTCTTCAGTGTCATCCAGTGGGTTCATACCCGAGACTTTAGGATAGTTATAATTATATTTATTAATTCATATCAGTTTCAATATGCCTTCGCCAATTAACATTTCAGTAAGTCGCTGCGAATTATGTCCCTTGTCCACTATCTTGCGGTTAAAAAAGACCATATTTCCTGACATAGATCTTTGTAAGTTCTTGATCTGTAGTTTTGACATAAATTTTAAAGTTTCTCATCGATTGCAGTGTCATTTATAAGAATATATCAAGGTCATTCATAAAGTTGTATGAAAACTCTAGCTGTAATTCATAGTTTTGGTCAGCCATACAGATTAACCTTTTCCTGACCCCACAAAGGGGAATAATTAAAAGTTCTGTTTGGTAGTAGTATTGGTCAATATTAAATTTGAAAGTGGTCGATCTTTTGAATGAAGCCGAAGTCTCCTATTACCGTTGGCGTTAAAATCGACCAGTTCAAACAGAGAGACTGGGCTGAGTATTGTTAAAAATTGGGAAAGTATTCTCGTCAAGTCGTTAGATCCTGCACAGGCAATCAGTCATATATTCCACAGCTAGAGAAACAATTGACTAGTACTCTGGCTCTTAATAGATTCTCGAGAACAACGCGCTGACTCTGGTGGGAGTGTTCACTTCGGGAGATCGTGGACTCGAGCCTCTCTCGTACCTAGGCCGTGTCCAACATGAGACGCACAAAAAAAAAAAAATGGTGATAGCACCTTCGATAAACGCTCAGCATGCAGAAGTGAGAGTCGCGGGTCATTCGGATGAAACCGTAAAGGCCGAGGTCCCGTGAGTCTGGCTTTGTCAGGAATACGAACCCTAGCTGTGCGGAGAAGTCTATAGTTGTGGATCTCTAGCTGGTATAACGTCTCAATATGACGAAGAAAATTTCTTAGGGATCTTATACAAACAAATAATTTGCATAAACATAATAGTATTACTAATCGCTTAATGAAAGGAGGTGACGAACGATACGAACTAAACGCGAAACAACGAAGATAAAGGAGAGAAAGAAAAGAGGTAGAGGAAAGCATCAAAGATTGAAATCTCTATGCTGTCAATAAGCAGCATTACAGTCTGGACTAGCATTTAGAATTACTGTCACGTGCAAGAGAATCAAATATATAAAATATCAGATCCACGGCAAATATAGTAACTGAACTGCCCTTTCATGTGAAAATTACACCATTGGTTTTATCATTATTATTATTATTTTCTGCTTGCAATGCAAAGCAGAAGCAAGAAACAGGAAAAAAACACTATCTTGAAAATCACCCGAGTAAACATTCGGTAATGATACACGTGTTAATTGATCTAGAAGACAGAAGTGATTAGGCATATCGCGTGGATAATGATATGAAATGACTAATTACATAAAACTTTTATATGTCAATACAACAACTGACTTTCTTAGAACACATAATTCCTATGTCCTGGGGTCCACACTCCTGGTGATTTTTCATTAACCATTTTATGAGCAATACAAGCAATGAGTACCCTACACGTTGTCTACATTAACAATATTGGATCTCTGGTGGTGAATGTTTGCAGTTAGACATTTTTCTGTGGAAATTTCATTTTCTTCTTCTTTTTCTCTTCCTGGATCTAAGTTGTTCTTTGGTCTGATCGTTTTTAGTACAACCACGTTTTCTTTCATACCAATCACACTAAAATACTAGTTCCTCATGAACCGTCACAACAAAAGGACAATTATAGATCGAGTTATTGGCATATTCATTTTCGACTAAAGATTCTGAAAACAGGTTGCTTTTACAATTGAAATCGACTGTACTCATCACGGTGGGATATTCTTTTTTAAATCCCAGTGATTTGTTTTCACGCATGATAATTTTGAAAAGGAGAACCACATGATGTCAAAAACTAAATACTGCTAAAAATATATCAGAAATTAATGTAACGTCTCTTTACAGTATTGCACTCTTGCTAACCAAAGAATTGACATCTCTTGAATCGTTGTTCATCTCGTGATGGCAGGTCGCGATTATGGCAGCCATGGCACTGTTTGTCCATCCCTTCCAAATCATAGGATATGTCAACTTATGAATTATTTCAACTTCTGCGAATCAAATTTTTTTTCTCATTTCTTGAATTCGCTCATGATTTAAACCACTTTTCCTCCCTAATAATCAATATCGGAGTGCGTCTTTTGTATTCTGGGCGTTTATTAATAATTCTTACTTATATTGCACCATTACTCTTTTACAGTTTTCTCATTACAGATATGATTACAGACACCACAAATTGAACACGATGTTTTTTTCATCAACTCAATAACATTTGCTTTACAACCTAACTACAATAACATAAATTATAAATTGTAAAAAAAAAATATGATATTCCATAGAACATTTAAATGTCAAACAAAATAATGACAGAATTTCTTTAAAACTCTTATTCTCTATAGGGCCATTATCTAGCACCCCCTTCCCCAGTAAACATTTTGATAGTCTTTTTAAAGATCTGCTTTTACAAAATCTAAAAGTAGCTTGAGCTTAGCGTCGCTCTAAACAATCAATGTAATTGTATACAACTGAAATAAACTAGATCAATTGATGTGAAAACTATACGGACGTGACCTACATAGATTGGTCAATATACTGACATGATTACACTTGCACTGAACTCGGTCAAAAAGTTGATCATCTAAAATCGGGAAGCAGATAGAATCATCACCGAAGGTACAGAACTTACAACAAAACTTAACCTATATAATAAATTGGGCTGGCAACCTATGGAAAACGAACGAAACAAAAACCCATAAAATTATCCAGTTTCATATGCTGGTCCACAGCCAAGTTCCTGAGAACTTATGCAACCTTGTTTCTCCTAAAATATATGAACCCCGCAAACATAACGCAAGAGAAGTTGGTAATATTTTACAAATCAAATGTAAAACAAACCACGTACTATGAAAATTCATTTCAGCCTTAAACTATCTCTCTGCGGAACAGTCTTCCTAACGATGCAAAAAGAGCCCATCAATATCATACCTTAAACGACACTTGAATGGAATGAGCATAGGATTAAATTTTGCATGCCAGTCTACACATGAATTGCCGTGCACTTAATGAATACCATTTGTTCCAAAAAAAAGACGCTAAACACTGTCTTTTAGTATATCCATTGTATGATCAACCGAGGGCCAAAAATCTTTTAAATCTGGCAAACAACCACTGCTTTTTCGAAACCCAAGCTTATCAATAGCCGAAAACATAGTTACATTTCATATGTTATTAAAAGTAAGAGATTTTGTTGTATCACACAAATCCTGAAGCGTTTTGTAATGTGATATTATCTGTAATACTTAGGCTTGCCTTCTGCTCTTTGTCTTGATGTAATCTGACAGAAGTGTATGGTGTGAAAAAAAATCACACAACACCATCACACATTATCATCAGCCTTGCATACTTGTGTTTTAACGCTATTTGTATTTCCATTAAATGACGAATCACAGATATAGCTCGTATCATTGTTATATAAGTTCAGTGGTAGACCTTTCGCCTCGTAACCGGAGGTCGTGAGTTCGAGCCCTGCTCGTGCCATGACCGCGTCAAACCTATGACGTTAACATAGGTAGTGGTTGCTCTTTCGCGAAACACTCAGCATTTTAGAAGTTAGAATCACAGATCTTTCAAATATGACCTTAAAAACAGAGATCCCGTGTTGCGGCAGGCATTGGCACGTTAAAGATTCCTCACTGCTACGGCCCTGAGAGCTAAGCATGGGTCTAAATTTGTGGTACTTCACCTACAGCTGGTGACGTCGCAATATCTGTGAAAAATTCTCAACCGGACGTAAAACAAATAAACACTCAATAAATCAATCAATAATATAGGAGACGGATTTACGCTCGTCTTCGGACTTGCTTCCGAATCCTATTGCACTTAGCGTATGTTTGTATTGTGTATGTGTTCAATTAATATATTTTATATCAATTGGTCAATACAGAATTTTACAGGTCCTTCAAATATCGTCTACAGACACCCTGTCTAGTTTTCCAAACAAAAAAAATAATGAACCAGTCGAAATGAAAGCTACATATTTTCGATAAATGACGTTTACTTCGGACATCCTCTTGACTTATCAGCGATTTATGTCGTGGACTGGTTATAACTACTACAACTGAGTGAGCACAATAGAATAAAGTATAGCGATATTATATATCATTCAGTAGTTATGCTCCAAACTATCTCAACAAATAGGGGCCTCCGTGGCCGAGTGGTTAGAGCATTGCGCTTAAAATCACAAGGTCTCTCACCTCTAGTCGGCGCGGGTTCGATTCTCGCTCGCGCCGATATATGTGAGAAAGTTTTCCAGTTGACTTTCGGAAGGTCGGTGGTCTCTACCCGGGAACATTGCATCTGGGTTCTCTCCTCCACCAATAAAAACTGGATGCCACCAGATAACTGAAAAATTGTTGAGTGTGGCGTAAAATAATCAATCAATCAATCAATCTCACCAAGCGGAATAAAATAAGCAAACAAAGATCTCAACAAATATATTCTTTCATAATTCTTTTCGGATACACATCGAAGACCTAAATTATTACGGAATACTGGTCTTTTTGGTTTGCTTTACTGCAAAGTACTATATGACTAGCGTATTTTTCTGACAGAAGCTTAGTAACAACGTTTCTTCCCAGAATCCTCTTCGAGATCAAGTGAGCAACAAATTTAAGTGAACTTACTATTTATCGGGTGAATACCTTCATTGCCTACATAATGTAACTGATTTTCATTTCTGTGTAGAATAACTCATAGCACAATGCTGATAAACTAAGTGTTTCTTTTCTATTTTCAAAAGAAATCATTACATCCCCATGAACTGTACTTTTTACAGCATGTGGATAAAAGGAAACAAATCAAAAATTGGGCAATTTTCGACCCCATTTTGAAAATTAACGGCGACAAATCCTACATCAGATCTCAGAATGAGAAGGAGATGAGTTGTAAGATTCGTAATATTCACGAAAATTGGCAAAATTAAATCGCAGTTTATACGTGCTGACTGTCACAAAGCATGCCTCGTTTCACCATATTGTCCGCCATATGGGTGTACATGTAGCTGCGACATAGTTTTTAAAATATACTGGACAAAAAAGTTAAGGATTATGATTTCAGAATTATTTTATTCATAACAAAACCAAATAAATTATGTTAAATATATACTTAAAATGTTCAACGACAATCGAACAATACATTTTAAACCTGTTTTTACAAATTCATCAATACGTTAAGCAGCCAGAGCAACCATTGTTAGGTAACCCCCCCCAAAACAGTTTGAAAATCGGTATGAGCAACAATAACAAATTTCATTACAAATGATTGAATCTTTATAAAGGCAATATCAATAGGGTGTATGTCCAACCTGAGCCTGTATAACGGCACGACAACGCCTCTGCATACTTCTGATGAGCCTGCGCAACGCAATTTGTGGCAACCTTGCCCATTCCTGCTGTAAAGCTAACGTAAACTCCTGGCGGTTTGTCGGAAGTACAGGGCGTCTGGAAACAGCTTGCTGCAACATGTCCCAGGCATGTTCTATTGGATTTAAATCCGGAGAACAACTCGGCCAATCCATACGTTCAATTGTCTCTGTAGCAAGGCAGTCTGTCACTATACGTGCTCTGTGGGGACGAGCATTATCATCCATTAACACAAAGTCGCTGCCTATAGCTCCCGCATAAGGTCTCACAATTGGATGCAGTATCTCGTCCCTGTAAATTGCACCGGTAAGATTGCCATTAATCACGTGCAAGTCAGTACATCCACCAATACTGATTCCGGCCCAAATCATCACAGAGCCACCTCCAAAACAATTATGCTGTGCTCCACAGCAATCAGCGTACCGCTCTCCACGCATGCGACATACACGCATACGACCGTCATGAAAGTCCACGCAGAACCGTGACTCGTCTGTGAAAAGAACAGGTGTCCATTGACGCAGTTGCCAGTTTATGTGATTTTGAGCCCAATTGAGTCGTGCTACACGATGTCTTCCCCTCAAAATGGGACGAACAGCAGGTCGATGAGCCCGAAGGTTAGCAGCATGAAGTCTCTGTCTGAGAGTTTATGGTGTTATGCGTACCTCACTTGCTGCATGAAAGTCAGTATTGAGTTGGACAGCACTCTGAAACCTGTGTCTACGAGCCATAAGATCCTGGCGAGCTGTTGTGGACCTTGGACGACCTGATCTAGGTTTCTCAGAAACATTACCTGTCTGCCTAAAACGATTCCACAACCTTGAAAGCACACTTTGGGACACATTAAAATGTCTAGAGACAGTTCTCTGGACTTGGCCAACTTGAAGCATACCTACTGCCTGACCAGCTTCCAGAGCAGTTAAATGGCGCCTCATGGCTTTTAATGTCAATAATTGTTAACCCGATTAGAGCAATAAATACCCACAATAAAATGAAAATCACAACTTTTCAATTTCAATATACACGTTGGCACACTTTGATTTTGACCCCTTGCTTGTGTTTGGGCGAAAAAATCGTGCACTGATGACGTCAATATGAAACCAGGTAAATCTATTGTGTTAAGGACACATTGGAGAATCTATACATGTTAAAATTTGTCAAAATAATTATTTGGTTAATAAAAATTTTTGAGGTCAAAATTATGATCCTTAACTTTTTTTGTCTAGTATATATCATTTGGGAAGAGGACGGGAATTTTGGGGAACATTCTTATTAAGATATTAGATCCACGGACAATTAATTTAGGGAATATATAATATATATATATATATATATATATATATCCTCATTTGTTATTTGCGACCGTTATTCCTGATTGAACGGATTGGCATCGGCTAACATACATAAATACCAGCATTGTCACAAGCCAGGTGTGACAATCCACAACGTTTTTCTATTCATCTTTGGGGGGTTTAGTAACTTTGGAAAGAACGCACTCTGAGTATCGAGGTCATCCAATGAAATTGTGCGTTACAAATAGCGAGTAAACAGTATTGGCGGCCTCCACTGTTGAATTTTCGTGCAGGTTATCAACAAGGGCGCGGTTGAAGTGAGAAAATATGACAAGGATTATTAGAGAAACACTTCAGATCGTCTCCCGTGGTTTGGGAAAATGAATTACAAGTAGAAGACGTAGTTTTCTGGTGTAAGACAGCAACGTAGATATTCGCTGTAATGCCATTAATTATGACACCATATATTTTGCAGTTACATAATAAAGTAAAATAATTCATATTGGTTTCTTTGAATTTTGATTTCATATATCTTTCAGAGGACAATATTCAAGTTTTATAGTGTACACATAAAGTGTCAACCATTCCTGGTATTCCCCAACTTTCTGACCGTCTACTTAGTTTTATTCAAGTTCAGATGAAGATTTTATAGGTTTTAATTTTCTCAATGCTCCTTCATGAATGCACGTAACACTGTGGAATATCGCTTCATTATTTATTCGTGTTGAATAGAGGAATTCCATTTCTAGAACACGATTCGCTGTCTGACACTCGTAAAGCCTCGCCTGAAACTGCAAATCTCGTCCCTTCGGAAGAATCTCGTACTAATAAAGGATTCTATCAATCCCTAAACGGCTTCACAACCTTGATGTTTCGCTGCAGAGGAGTCGTACAGAGTACTCTTTGGTCACATGATTCGTGACACTTTTAAAACAGTCCAGACTGTCAAATAAAATGACAAGGGTTGTGTTTCAAGTGCGTGCATTTCATCATTAAATGCAAATTGTCCTTTTGATATCTCCAATAAACTCCCCAAGTGCAAGTCACGTGATTCACGACCTAATCTCTGGCGCGTCAAGTACGTGTGATCTATGTTACGTAATATCAAACACGGCCTGCGCTGATTTAGACTGTAGTTCTACATATTATATGTCAATACAGTCAAAGATTAGAAAAATGAGTGGGGATCTCTCAAGGTGTGCTCCGGTCGTATTATTGGTTAGTGATGGGATAGTCTGGTATCAAGAACTTTCTATCGCTATCATTTAGCACTACTTATCAATCAAGATTTAGATTCAGTAGTGCACATTTAATTTTTAAAAAATCGTATGGAGCAGGAAACCCGCAAATATGGGTTAATTCCATAAACATATTGAACAAGCTAATATGTGTACCCAATGTGCTTATGCTTGAATTGTAACAATTATTAAAATACAATCCGCTTTCTGATACAAAAACCAACATATACAAATTTTACATCAAAAGTTTGGACAATTTAATGAAGATTCATAGAATCAAGGAAAATATACTGACGATCGATGAATGTGTTGAGGGATTATGGACAAGGACTAATACTTTGAGAGATTATGGACATAGACCATTACATTGAGGGACTGTGGACACGGACCAACGCATTGAGGGACTGTGGACACGGACCAACGCATTGAGGGACTGTGGACACGGACCAACGCATTGAGGGACTGTGGACAGGGACCAACGCATTGAGGGACTATGTACACGGACCAACGCATTGAGGGACTATGTACACGGACCAACGCATTGAGGGACTGTGGACACGGAACAACACATTGAGGGACTGTGGACACGGAACAACACATTGAGGGACTGTGGAAACGGAACAACGCATTGAGGGACTGTGGACAGGGACCAACGCACTGAGGGACTGTGGACACGGACCAACTCATTGAGGGACTATGTACACGGAACAACGCATTGAGAGACTGTGGACACGGAACAACGCATTGAGGAACTATGGACACGGACCAACGCATTGAAGGACTGTGGACAGGGACCAACGCATTGAGGGACCATGTACACGGACCAACGCATTGAGGGACTATGTACACGGAACAACGCATTGAGGGACTGTGGACACGGAACAACGCATTGAGGGACTGTGGACAGGGACCAACGCACTGAGGGACTGTGAACAGGGACCAACGCACTGAGGGACTGTGGAGACGGAACAACGCATTGAGGGACTGTGGACAGGGACCAACGCATTGAGGGACTGTGGACACGGAACAACGCATTGAGGAACTGTGGACACGGAACAACGCATTGAGGGACTATTTTACACGGAACAACGCATTGAGGGACTGTGGAGACGGAACAACGCATTGAGGGACTGTGGACAGGGACCAACGCACTGAGGGACTGTGGACACGGACCAACGCATTGAGGGACTATGTACACGGAACAACGCATTGAGGAACTGTGGACACGGAACAACGCATTGAAGGACTGTGGACACGGACCATTGCAAAGAGTTATTACAGACACGAACCAATACATTGAGAGTTTATGGACTTGGGCCATAATGTGAAATAGATACATTTGTTTTTAAAATACTTGATAAAATGTAAATGTTGTATTAAATGAAATACCCGGATCGAAGAAGTGAAGAGAGCTCGGCAAGCTTAGCCATCCTCGTCCAGATAACATTAGATTTCAAACAATCACAATATAATTACCATATAATTTGTTTTTCCTGCAACAAATCCTTTCCTTTCAAATCATATAAGATTTCGTTTACCGGAAATTGCTCATTTTTTGTTAGAGAAATGATGCAAATCTATCCTGTCCGCCGTTGCGTCTCTGACGCCTCAATAAAAATTTTGAAAACCATGAGCACGTGACAAGAAAAATGAAATAGAATAGTATATTAGGGCAACTGCGGAATATCACTGTAATTTACTGATTAGATCAGAGAGTAGGGTAAATACAAGAACAAAGCGTGTTTTATACTTACACCTACGTAATATAATACGTTTTCCATCTCGCATCATTTAACTTTTCCCACTTTGCATAGAAAATTCTATACAGGACGTATTTTTAGTGAATGTCACTGTATATATATATTTTAGGGGGACTCCGTAGGGAAGTGGGTGGAGCATCGCACTCAAAATCACAAGGCCTCTCACCTCTAGTCGGCGCGCCGATATATGTGAGGAAGTTGACTTTCGGAAGATCGGTGGTCTCTTACCGGATACATTGTATCTGGGTTCTCTCCTCCACCAATAAAAAACTGGACGCCACCAGATAACTGAAAAAAATGTTGAGTGTGGCGGAAAACAATAACAACAACAATCAATCAGTATTTTGGGGGAAGGGTTATTTTTTCATAATTATGGGCTTATTTTCTGTTTCATTATGTAGTTCCCGTCGCCTTACTTCTACAGTGCATACACACTGTAACAAATCACACAATGGTTGTCAGGCTACTCGATGCATGTCTGGGTATAAATGACTGGACTTTCCTAAGATAGAAATAACTTCGAACGTTATTATAAAAAAATATCCTAACCTCTTACGGTTTTGATGCGTCTATTGAGAAGTCAAATCGTTTATTTTCTTCTCCAATATCTATCGGATTAGCCTTAATAATCAATATTGTAATGCATTTTAAACGAACCTCTCAACAGGCTTTATTGTAACGTAAGGAAAACCACTCAAGCTGAAGAAAATTGCATGACTGGCCTTTATTAAATATTCCTAAAGCATTGGGCATGATTGATCCCCAAATCAATTAACGTTCCTTTAGAAATATGTTAATTCATCAAGGTATCTTTAATGAATTTGACATCATCAACCATTTAAGTCGTAATCTGTAAAACATCTTTGAGACTCAGACTGTGTCATTGTTTTCAGGACCGCTACAGACAATGAAAACAATTTCATCTTATTTTATCGTAATCGAATTTCATTAAATGTAATGTTCGGCAACCAGATCATGTAACACAAGATCACAAATTTATTGTTTCATTACGATAATCGGGACAGCAATTTGAATATGATGTATTGTGAAGTTGAATTCGTCAGAATGATTGCTTGATTTAATACATTGTCAGGCAGAATGGTTTGATTAATAACCGCCATATCTCTGAAAAATAACCCCAAAAAATTGTATTTGAAACCGTATGATTCCAGAAGTGGCCAGATCTAATAGAGGAAAAGGACTATGAACCATAAGAGCTCTACTATCCCACTAAAAAAAATCCGTACTATTATTTCAAAATGTGCAAGAATTTGATAGATTTGATTGCGAGATTGAGTACTGGTTATTACTTTGGTTTTTCCATTGAAAATGCTAAAATCCGGAATTAAGGCATAATATGGTGTTGCTATCATTTACTGTGGTTTGATACAAATTGGCTATTTTTCACATAATGTTTAGCGAAGGCTTGATGAAAGTTCACATTACAAAGATGTGAAAGATAAAATGTGAAACAGGGTTGGTTATTACTGCTAACCAATATATATATATATATATATATATATATATATATATATATATATATATAGCCAAGCTCCTGGCTTAGGTTCATCCATTTATTATCGGTATAAGATGTGCCATATATATACTTATATATATATATATATATATATATATATATATATATATATATATATATAACTGGACGTCACCAGATAACTGAAAAATTGTTGAGTGTGGCGAAAAAAAAACCCACAAATATATATATATATATATATATATATATATATATATATATATATATATATATGTGTGTGTGGGGGGGGGGGGGGGGGTATATGTGTGTGTGGGGGGGGGGGGGGGGGGGGGGGGAGGTAGGTGGTGCGATATAACAATAATAAAACATGCATAAATATCATTTCATAATAATATGCATTGTTATCTGACATACTGAATTAATTTTACATTAGAAGCTTAAACCATTAATTTAGATAATCTAATATATATGTATACATTATGATTACATTTCACAATAATATTGATTGGTTTTTATATAGCGCTTTTTCCAGCATAGGATGCTCAGAGCGCTTCACAATATATTTTACCCCCAGCAGAACTTATTCCATCCCAGAGCTTTCTCAGTACAAGCTACCGTTAAGGCGCTAGAGCACTAACATTCTAACAATATATTTCACTGTCTATAGCCAGGTACCCCCTTTACACTGGGGTGGAGTGAGGACATTTGTGTAAAGTGCCTTTCTCAAGGACACAACGTCGGCCGTGCCGCGGCCAGCACTCAAACCAACAGCCTTTCGGTCGAGAGTCCAACTGCCTAACCACTAGGCCACCGGCGCCACACAAGTTTGCATAGTACACTCCAGTTATTGTACTTCTCTTGGGTAAAACGTCCAACATGATAATGCCTTTATCATCTTAAAAATTAATACTGTGGCCATCACCTTGCCAGCAGATGACTGCGTCTTGAACTTTGGCCTCTGGGACCCCGGCCCTACCCACTGCCGACTCTGAGCTTTTTTCTCTGGCTAATAATAATGAACCCAAGTTCCATCTGCAAAGGCGCAAAAAAACATCTTTTGACCTAATGAAACTTAAATACACGCCCTCTAAACATGACCACGTGACCACTAATTTTATGGGGTTAAAATAGGTATATTTGTATGATGGTTTTTATTATAATAAATTAAAATAAAACACACTGCTACAAATGTGCTTGTCCAAATCTGCAGTTTTGTTTTTCTGTGAGAGAAAAGTTCACAAATCAGCACCATATCAAACGTGTAGTATCCGGTACCATTGATAAATGAAGCGTTTTTTGGTGCTATTTATTTTAACTAACTGTAAATATCAGAGAAACTGATATGAAATCGTATCGGGCATTATCTCTTTAAGGAAATAAAAGAAAACTTAGTCTTTCTTTGATGTTTTGGAATTTTCAGTTTCATAGGGAGCCAGAAAGACTGTTATCAAACATAGTTCTTTACGTTTTTCTTATAAATGAATATTTAGTGCTCATATACCTGTGGTATTAACCATTCACATGGCTGTATCTTATCTGAATCAAAATTAATGAACAAGGTTACAAACAAGCTGAAAATGATACGCACTTGATTTTCTGCTTCCACATCTGCACCAAACACTGTTCATAAGCTCGAACCCTTTTGTAGAAGCAAAATGTCCTGGCACATGAATACAATATATAGGTGTGTAACTTGTTTTATCTGTTCGTATACACATGTATTACTTCCTATATGTCTGTACATGTATATATGTATAATATAAATGTGTTCATTGTCGTATATATGTACATGTACATAAATGTTTTGATTTTCCTATATTGTTGTTTGAACAGTGTTCTTCTTGTTGATATATATATATATATATATATATATATATATATATATGTGTGTGTGTGTGTGTGTGTGTGTGTGTGTGTGTGTGTGTGTGTGTGTGTGTGTGTGTGTTGAATAGTTGATAACAAACATTGATAATTAAATAAATGATAAATTGAAAACATCGAAACGATTATTTGTCTTTCGTCGAATAGTTGTCGTTATTCGTTTTTCTATATTTAACAGTACAGTTCCCACTCATATACTGGCATGAAGTCTTGACAAACCATAATTTAACACGAAATGGCTATTTGTACTGCGAAATCACGGATATAATGAAATTACCAGCTTATGTGTGCTTAAATGACTATTGTTAATTTAATATTGTATCTTTATAACAATATTTAAACAAACTTCCACGCACGAAGCGAAAAGGTCATCTTCCAATGAAAATCGGCGTTACAAAGCATTAGGGGTGTTGGAATGATTTTTAATTAAGCAGTTCATTGATTTGCTGTTTGAGGGAATGTCATTTGTAAACAAGTTCGCGTCATTTTGACTCTTTATGAATTATTTAATATAGATTATCACCAATAAAATTAAATCGATTGTGGTTAAATTGATGATAAAGTCTTCCCTATTTACAGGGAGGTACGTTCACTTAAACAGATCGGGGGCGACTTCTCCTCGGATATAAATTGATTAACCGTTATAGATTTCGTGTAATAGCTTATCCCTACATCGTTGGACCGGCAGAAATTTTTCATAGAACAGATATTTCAGTTCCTGTTTTATTTTCATATCAACATGAAAGCAATTTTCTTACAGTTCTAGTTTACCAACAAAAAAAAAAAGAAAAGAAAGAAAAAACAACACAGGATCACAATCGGATTCTCGCAAGTTATAACGCGGACGTACAACGCTGTACAAAATACATTTGATGAAGAAAACGAACATGGTGTCAAAACTTCTCTGGGTGCTGATCTCTACATTCATATCGTCAGGTAAGCTGTATTTCTTAGAAAAGTTTTACATATACTTAAAAGGATCGTTAATTTAGGATTAAATAGTTCGAGAGTACGGTATCTTAGTATACAACATTTACAATTATATGATATTTAATATTCATGAACAAATCCATTGAAATTTATTGAAAATGTTCATCGAAAAATGTAACCATATGTGTATGGGGAAATGTGTACATCAATTATTTACAGACGTCCCGATTTTAAGTAAAACTTTAACAGTAAAGTTATATGCTGCAAAGTAGATGCTCCTTACAGAAATCTAAATATGGAATTCTTTTGCAAATTTTTCATTTTTCTCAGAATTGTCCGAGATTAAAATTACTTAACAGTAGAAATCATAAAGAATTTTTTTTTTGTTAATTATTATCAACATTAAAGCATGTGCCCTCATTAATGTAATGCAACTGTGTTTTGCATGTGTAAATTGTGAAGTCTGCGAAACTGATTCCAAAGTTATATGACTGCACAGATCTTTTCTTTACATGTTAAGGATCATTGAAAGCTAATTATTTTGATTTAATCAGATTTAAAATGAAGACTTGTAATTATGCTCTCTCTCTCTCTCTCTCTCTCTCTCTCTCTCTCTCTCTCTCTCTCTCTCTCTCTCACTTTGAATTATATATAAACCCGATTAATGTCCATGAATTCAACCATTTTTTATGTTTCCCATTTCTATGGAAATTCAATATTGTTTTTTTTTTTTTCTAACTCTGGCTAAAAATTTCTCAGTGGGGTCTCAGCCCAAGACTCATTCGTCCTGATATGTCCTTCGTTTGGAAAGGTTAATTACAAGTTCCTCGCAGTGAACGCGCTGCTTCGTTTTTATGTTCTCCTAAAACGGCGACGATTCTAGCACTGGTGTGGGGGGAAAGGATCTAAATATACATGTAGGTTTCATAACAAGTGCAAGTTAGTAACCGAATTTTCTAAAACCAGAGTTTAGTAATTTTGTTTTCATTTTTCAATTAAGAGACACCAGACTTGTCGAGTGTCTTTTGAAAATAAAAAAAAGGGGGGGGGGTTGAGAAAACATGGTCACTAATGCGCATATGTTAAGGGGGTATACTACCTCGTCATTGTCTTGATGGCCGATTTCCCTTAAAAACATGAATGAAAATATGAATATCAATTTTTGTATATTTCTTTTCGATCTACTTGCCTAGCTGAATAGTAAGTTACCAAGTCGACTGCTGAACTGTAGATTGCGGGTTCAAATCCTGCGAGGGTTTTAAATATTTTTTTTCCAGATTACTTACTACTAAAACTGCATTTGTTGACGAAATAAAGTAAATTTGAAAGTTTTCAATTTCAAAACCTGTTCTACATGTCCTCCACTTTTTTCATGCATATCAAATTTGTTTAGGGCAGATCCCGTGGAGATTGGGGTTAGAATAGGTCCTTAGTACCCCATTGCTTGTCCTAAGAGGCAACTAAATGGGGCGGTCCTTCGAATGAGACTGCATAAACTGAAGCCCTGTGTCACAGCAGGTGTGGCACGATAAAGATCCCTCCCTGCTCAAAGGCCGTAAGCGCCGAGCATAGGCCTAAATTTTGCAGCCCTTCAACGGCAATAGTGACATCTTCATATGTGTGAAAAATTGTCGAGAGGGAAGTTAAACAATATATAATCAATCAATCAATCTTTGGTGTAGTAGTCCTCCTTAAACCAAACCCAAACAATTATACCGGAATGATGAAGTAAAGTTGATAATAAGGGGGGGGGGGGGGGGGGGGGGGGCTTCGAAAACCCCATACAAAGAGGAAGAGAGAGAGATGGAAAGAGAGATACGAGAAAGAGCTAGAAAGACAGATCTGAGAGAGAGAGAGAGAGAGAGAGATAGGAGGAGGGGAGATTAACTGCGGTATCAGTGAGAGAGTATCGTTGTTATGTGTGGAACAGATTGGGAAGTAAGATAGCGAGACATCAAATGTGGACAATCTTTTGAAGTCAAGTGATTGTAAATATCGTTCTCCACATTCGGTGGCCTATATTACTACCAGGATCTCTAAGCATCTGTTCAAAATTTATAGTGAAATTAATGTTTGGTATTGAAGAGGTTGTTACCTAGTGTATTGTATAAAACTTGTACGAAAATTTGTTTAATATTTCCAAAAAAAAATGTGCGTCTGATAAGTACATAGAATAAATTGCATCAGTACTTCTTTTGCCTGAATATGGTTCGTAAAAATCGTTTTGATATCACATATTCATTATTTCACTTCAAAACTGTAACAGATTGGATTTTTTTCCCCACATATTGATTCCAAACACTGATAACGTCATAGTTGACAAGAAAATATTGTTTCATTATCTGTTCTATACAAAAATGACTACTTTTATCGAAATCAAATACACATATATATTTTTATGTGTACATTTAGCACCGTGGCCGCTAGTCATCTTTTCCGAGTCAATTTTTATTCAACTTACTTTCAGTTTCGAGGTTACGTAAGATTTGAATGTGTCAATCAAGATATATTTGATTTTCAAAAAGCAAAATGAATACATAAAATGACAAAACGAAGACTGGTTATTTTGTTTTTTAACGAGTTTTAGACCACGTGAAAATTTTCATTTTTAAGGATGGTGTGAACTTGGAAGGGATGACTAATAATTGTTAAATGAATCTTTAAAGAGATGTTTTGGCAGTCTTTTTCATAATTTTTTTTTACTTAAAAAAGCATACCTTTAAGAAGACTAGATTTCGCCAACATATTTTAAAATATCCTAATGAAAATACGATGCTCATTCATTAATAAATAATATTTCAAATTACAGTAACAATATCGGAAATGTGATACATTAATCGTACGAGTTAATATATTGAAAGCAGTCATGCATGTCGCCCTAAACGTTCACCGATTGAACCTACGAACATGAAATCTACAGTTTAAAAAAAAAGGGGGGGGGGGGCGTCGCCTTCGGAACACGCAAGCGCAGCTTAATTAACAGTATTTAACTGTCTGGGGAAAAAATAAGGATTGAAACAAAAGAAATCATATTAGATAAGAGTTTTTGTCCTTTCCGATATACATGTAGGTAGGTGTATGATAAACCTCTGTTTAAAAATTAAAGTGTTGAAATGACTGTTTTATTATAATATTATTCAATTGTTGTCTAGCTTGTACTCATAGGTCTTAAACGTGAACAGATTTTCATGAGCAACCAGAAATTCTGCATTAATGTGATCTACATATTTTGATTTTTTTTTTCATGGTTTTTTTTTCTTTTTATTTCATTTTTTTTTTTTTTTACTTTTCAAGGTGGAGTTCATTTTATGGAGAGACAATCAAAATCCACTGTATACAGTATAAATTTCGCCCCTATTTCATTTTCATCTATTCTATCTTATTCTAAATGGGCAATTTCAATGCTGAGCAAATAAAAATGCATTCAATAACTTCAAGCAATAAGGTATTCTGAAAAAAAAATTAATAAGTCTGGGATAAATCATTACCCATTGCATATATAGACAAAAATAACACACGGCGCGAAAATTGCCATGTAGACAGTGTGTTAATACAGATTTCCTCGCGCCTGAGAAAGGTCGGTTCAGTACGTTGAGTCTCGGTGTTACTACAGATAACTGTTACAAAGATATATCAGTACAGACCGCCCACATGCAGAGATTTGATTTTCCGACCGAAATTTGCAATAAAATACCGTCAGCTAGTCCGAAACCCAGACAATCAGTCAGTGAAAATATAATTAATTAAAGCTCGATTTTAATTCTTTATAGAATGCAAATATCGTGAATCTTATCTGTTTCGGCAATCTTGATAATAAAAATTGGTTTGATTGAAGCATAATTATCCACAATATACGGTATGATATACTTTAGGACGACATTCTCAGTGAATTTTCTTAAGCATTTTCAATAGTTTAGTATTATTAATAAATTCTTATCAATTCTTTTGAAGGGTTTTTATCACACGTTTCGGTCATCAAAAAGATGACCTAATTTACAGCGTATATTGAATATTGGAACCTTCAAACAGTGCATGTGAATTGACGGAACAGCCATTTAGCTGTTTAAATCCAGTTTTCCACACAGTAGATCTGCTGAAAGCGCTGTATAAATACATGCAGTGCTCCTAACCGCAAAAACCGAGGCCCCGTGCCACAGACCTAGGTTTTTGCGATCTCATCCGAAGATTTAGTCGCCTTTTACGACAAGCAAGGGTTACTGAGGACCTATTCTAACACGGGTCGGTGTTAAACTCAGTTATTTATCAAACATTTAAAGGTTTCGAAATAGAAAGGTGTTTCGAATTCAGTAATTTTTGGTGGTAAATATAGATGACGTCAGTTAAAATTTCGAGAACGATTTGTTTCACACGACGCTGTCCGAATAGCTACCTTAGAGAGAACAGATTAAAACCGGTATTGAACCAGTTTTATCTGGCTATTCTGTCAAAGGTGATTTGCAATAATTTTATACCTTAAATCATAAAAAACTGAAGTATTAAGTTAGAGTTCTGTATATTCACTCAAACAATGAGTACAACGGTATATATAATTACAGTTAAACGGATTGGAAAAGAAATAACAAAATACCCATCATATTATACAAATCAGATGTAATGTACAAAAAAAATTGGAAAGATACCTAGTTAGTCGGCCATTCATGAAGGACAGTCTACGTCACATATCACTACATTCACATTTATGATAATAATAAACAATAATAATAATAATAAATAATAATAATAATAATAAATAAATTGTATTTTGAAGTCCGACACACAAACAACAGTGAACATTAGTAACATATATATGAGCTATTTACCGACTTGCACGGACATTGAAGCTCTGGGGTCATTGATGTGGGAGGAAACCGGAGTACCCGGAGGAAACCCGTGTGTCCGAGTGGGCGGCCACCATACCCTCTTACATACCACCACTGCCCAACATGGGGATCAAACTCCGATCACAGCAGTGGAAACGAGTGTTCTATCAGTCAGAAATTAAGCCTGCGCTGTTTCAGTGTAGTTCATTTCTTGATAAAGCACTGGGCTTACAACTTTACATAAGAAAAAGAACTATGAGTTGAATATAAGAAAGAAACATATGACTTGAGGAGGGGGGGGGGGGGGGGTGGGTGGGAGTTAACATTAGAAGCATAGTGTAACATTTGTATAGTCGGTGAAGCCCAATGTACATATACAAATCACTAACTGCATTTATATTGTGTATTTACATTTCCAATCTTTTTGTCATTTTTACACAGTGTGATGATACACATTTCCTCGTGAACACGCTCCAATTGTAAACAAATGTGCGTTTTCATACAGAATTACTTAACAATTATAGTATGTCTCTTTTCGACGGCATAAATGAAAGTGGAATGAAAATATTATCAATTAATTTCACTTTTGAAAATGCATTAAGGCCTTGACGAACTATGCCGTCATAAATTATTTCTTAAGTATATCAACCGTCATATTAATAATTGAAACATTCATTCCTTAGAAAATAAATATAAACATTCTTTTTTTAGTGAATTCATAATCGCTTTGGATATTCACAAGTTGAAAATTCTTCTTTAAATCTAGGTTTAATAACATTCAAACATCTAATTACCTTAGTTATACTTTACTATAGTTTAAATACGAGTAATTCAAACGTATTTTCTATTATGCTTGAAACGTATAGACAATAGGGAAAAAATACATAGTTCATGTAGTGAAATGCATCAGAAGACATTAGTTTAAAGTTCTAATAACATAACTCAAATTTGGTGTTAATATACTTTCATGCTTATACAGTTTTTACATTCAGCCATTAAAAAATTGTATACGCGTGACCTTTCAACTTGAAATAACAGGATTCTTCAGAAGCGTAATGTAGTTAGCATTTATAAGACACGCAAAAGAAAGTTCATTCCAAAATTCTAGAAAATCCATTCAAAAATCGAAAATGATTTGAATATATTTAAACCTGGATTTCAAACGTTAATACAGTAAGTTATTAGCAAGACTAAGATTATACTTTGTCATACATTGTAAAAAAAAAAACCAAAAAAAAAACCCTCTAGTCTGTTAAAACGGGTTGGGTTGTAAATTATAGATCGGAGCACAAAGAAATTTGCAGTAATGTCGAATTGAGTTTATGCATTAAGAATTACTATGGCCTCCAATTAATTGACCGTGCATACATTTCTCATGACTTGGATTTATTTTTAAACTGTTTTATATTTTCTAAGCGTAAAATGATGTAAATTCTGTTCACTGTAATAAGTAATCCGGAATTCCGCATCCCCCCTCCCCACACCTTCTTTTATATCCAAAACAGATTTCATGCTTGCAAGTGTCAAAATTCATGTACGACTTACTTTACACTTGGTGCATTACGTAATTTTAACTCTACATGTAACTGATTGTTTCATGCTTGCAAGTGTCAAAATTCATGTACGACTTACTTTACACTTGGTGCATTACGTAATTTTAACTCTACTGATTGTTAATACAAATTTATTATACATGTGTTTGTTACAAAGAATAAGATATTTTTAAACTGGTTTAATCTTCTTCTTTCTCTAGGTATTTGTACACGAGCTCTTGGAGATACCAAATCATATGGTGGAATGATGGCCGCTATGTCGTTACCCTCAATGCAACAAGAAAACTTCCAAAAAACGTGTTTACAAAGTATGTCATCTTTTAATTAAATAGCACTTTAAGAAAATATTATACAGTTATGATATTGATCGAATTTTTAATCTAGCAAATTAGGAAGATAATGGATAGTATATTTTAGAATATTTTGATAAAGTAATGATATTTTTTCATTAAAACTGTTTCCGATATTATATACAGGATTTATTTGTCCTATCATTCATTGATTGCGTCTACTGCCGCTCCATGCAATTTTTCCTGAATCAATGTCTTGTCCGTGAGCAAAAGCTTTTGTATATCAAATTTCTAGTATTCCGACAAACTCTTTAACTAAGCAGCCCCTTTTGTGCAAAGTTCATTACGGATACTATTGATACACGACTTAATTGATGCGATCAGAAACGGCAAATAAACGGATAATCGGAAAACCAGAGGGTATGTCATTGGGCATTGATTGAAATGTCAGTTTTTCCTCGTTAAGCACGTGCGTTTCTCGTCCATAAATATACACCCCTAAGTATATTTATATGCGAACGTCAGATAGTCTAAAACTTTGACAAAACGGCAGGTCATAATTAGGTTTAGTCTGAATGAAATGATCGAGAGAGTTGAAATAAATATACGAAATTCTAAACAGTACATTTTTTAAGGTTCGGTCTATGAATTGTGATAACATTGATACAATCTGGTAATAAGACACATATTTACAATACAACCATTGAGTAAAAGTATCTTATTTGCATTTCAAACTATTTCCGTTTTGTTCCGCGTCAGACAGTTTGTGTCACTTTAATAGCGGCTTATCAATTCTATAACGTACACCGTGAACCGCAATGGATCCACAAATATCCAGATCTCGTTCAGATCTCGCGTAATTATGCTAATTAACTCACCAACAGATAGTTTTAACTGCTTGTGGAAGATGGGTTTCCCTTGTAAGGCTGGCATATCTGGACCTTTACATCTAAATTGTTATTTATTAAGGCCATCATCATGGATTTAGGAAGGTGTTAAAGTAACCTACATTAATTTCATTGTTAAATTAATTTATCGAGGGAAACATTACATATTATTTCTGTCTAATATTAACTCAAAGAAAATTTCAAACCAAGTATTGATTTTACGTGTGTAGGTATATAATGATTAAGCACGTAGTCTTTAATATTGCGTTTACAAGTGCGTTTAAGTTCGAATAGTACGATGGAGCAGTGAAAAGAGCGGGAAAGGGTGCTATATTTTTCTTTTCCCTTACCTACCACAAACTTTGATACTTGTATACAGTAGGAAACCTTTTCAAAATTCGCATCTCCTTAGAGACCAAAAAAAACGGTCAGAGGTTAAAGTTAATGTGGCGATACAGTGCACATGATAACTATTCTTGCTATGCTTCGGTTCGAGGAAGTATGGACTTCCGATATGATTGAAATATTATAAAGTATATAAGAAAGCAATATTTATTTTGATTTTTCAGATATTCCGACAGATGTTTTAATTCGAGAAGTGTACACTAGGACGGGTAGAGACGACACGTGAGTCACTAATGTTTTTCAAGTGAAACAGGAAGTAATCATGAAACTCTCTCTCTCTCTCTCTCTCTCTCACACACACACACACACACACACACACACACACACACACACATGCATTTTCTAATTCTAGTATCACGTTTCTTTTGAATTTTAGTATGAGTAAATCACTTCCGGATCCGGTTGACTCCGAATTGGATAGACCATCACCAGACGATAGAATAATGGCACAAAAACGCGGTGGCAGAAATAAGATTTCCGGATTTTATAGTAATTGGTAGACTAAACACAACCGTTCAATGCTGAGTGCGATGAAGGACGTTATGCTTTGCGATTGTATTAACACCTCTACTATTCATTAAGTCTAAAAATGTGGAAAATAAATGTATTATATTTCATTACTTGTTATAATCTTGTCAGCTTTATGCAGATGATTCATTTCAGTAAGTCAAATTTTGACTTACACATGGCGCTCAGGGACGTAGCGTTGACGTTCCGTTATCGTGCAAACGCCTAACGCGACGGTGGACACGCTATTTTCACTTTCACATTTAATTCCCGGTGCTGGTCTCAGGTTTGACGCGATGCTGGGATGAAGAATCGAACCCGGGCCTCCTAGTTGCGGAGTAAAAGCTCAACCTACTAGGCTTCGGTGAGGAGAAAGTGTATGGTTTGAAACATCTGGTGGATACTTTCATTCTATAGTGATAACTATTCTTTGCTAGTTAAATCTTAAATTGCTAATCAAATTGAAAATGAATTCTTTTAATCTTGAACAAATATGTCGGTTTCTTTTCGTCATCATAGCTTTTATCCATTATATGCATTAGTTAAAGCATTCATTAAAGTGGATCCCTAGCTCATGAATCATGCGCCGATCTAATGAAGGTCAGGGGGCGGGGTGTCTTGACCTCCCTTGAAAAAATCCTAAATCCGCCATGTGAAGTCCCAATATTTCATCTGAATAAAATTCCTACACCAACGTTATCTTCATTAACCAAAAATCCGATCCGCAGCTCTCCTCGTGTCCCATGGAAGATTTAGTACGGATACCATAGTTATCCTGCAGCGCCGGCTATCGGATGATTCAATCACGCTCATTTGCATGAAATCGTTACTAACCAATGAGATTACATGTACTAGAAACAATTTAATGGCTGTACCTAGTGTTTAAACAAAAATACGCGAAACAGTTCATATTCATTGACAATCATTGACAACCAAAAGAAAGCCATTAGAACCGTTATCGAGGAGAATGATTTGTTTGTTGGAACGGGACGTGGTAAATCATTAGCCAATGAAGTTTTCCTGTTGTGAGACCTAAGATCAGATTCTATTCAACTCATGATAGTCACGTTTTGTGACAATTATTCCAGGACGACGTAAGGAATTTGAAAAATCTGAAAGGTATCGGCAAAATGTCGTTCATTAGAGAGTCATTCATCAAACAATATTTTATGACGTATCCCTTAACACCTTGATGTATTTATGGAGGAGATTTATTTTTGTTCTCTCACCCACTGACACTTTTTGATGGGTGTTCAAACTTATTTCAACGTCTATAAACTCCAGTTTTCTGAGAACGCAAGCTTCCGACTCGACCTGATGAGTTAGCGAATGAAACCCTGCCCAGCAAAGATTCACCAAAATAGACATATGATTAAAGTATTGTGTACTTTAAGTTCGTGTCAGTTCACCTGTACCCGAAGAACGGTTGTAATATTCTTTTCAGACCATGCATTGTTATTTACAATAAAGAACTGATTGATTGATTGTTTGTTTTACGTCCCGTCGAGAATTTTTCACTCATGTTGAGACGTCAACTGCTGAAGTACCATAAAGCTCACTCAGGCCTGTAGCAGTGAGGGTTCTTTATCGTGCCAACGCCTACCGTGACACGGGACCTCAGTTTGTAAGGTCATATCCGAAAGACCAGTGATTCTCACTTCTAAATGCCGAAGGTTTCGCGAAGGAGCAATCACTATCTAATTTTATGTCTTAGGTTAGGTGCCATGGCACGAACGGGGCTCGCTCTCATGACCTCCCGGTTACAAAGTGGGCGCTCTATAAAAACCTGAAGTGCTCTATACATTACAGATTTTTAATAAGTGTATTATTTCATCATATGCTAATTAATAAGTAATTATACTATATCATCATAAACTGATTAATAACCTAATTGCTCTTCACTAAAGGATTTACTCAATATCGTATTTTATTATAAAAAGTAGGCAAGTATACTTTATATGTATTATGAAATGAAAGAAAGGGGAGAGCACTGACATTAAACGAAAGGTGAAAGTTTCTATGCTTAGAGTGATCTGCCCTTAGAGAGTAGGATAAAAATAATTTTTGAATATTCCATTTCTATAATCACCCCCACCACAAGAGGCCGATGATTCGTTTTACTTCCATAACAGATTAAATTCCAAAACGTACTTAATAGGCGCGCGCCAATACTGAAAATACTAGTACAATATTAGCTGTAAGTTTGGTGTTGCAACAGAAAGAAAAACACAGGGTTTAAAAACTTCTCATTGCTTTCATTTTGTGTAAAAACAAAATCTATTCAAAAGTTTATCTTTTAATTATTATGGTTAAAGTTTCATACAAAACTTTCATAATAACACATTTTGACGACAGAATAAAATTTTCTGGTGTAGAGCTAATATTGCTTTAAATATTGGAAAAACTAAATATGTTGAAATTTGAAAAATAAACGGACGTTAAATTTCTGACGTTTCATATATAGTAAATACAATTTACGTTCAGCAATGGCTGTTAAATTGTTGAAATAAGAGTTGATAATTGAAATCATCAATACATACAACGTTGTATGATGAACATTAAAAAAAATACTTTGTTGTTTTTCACATTAAAAACCTCAAAAATTTACGATAAAATGTATAAATTAAAGAACCGTGAATGGAATTAAAGCAAAGATTATCGACACAAGATTTTAAATAAATTTACCAGGAAAATGACTTGAGATGGCAAAAGACTAGTTTGACACACACACACACACACACACACACACACACACACACACACACACATATATATATATATATATATATATATATATATATATATATACACACACTCCCTAACATGATTAATTTCAACTGTTTATGAACAAAGTTTTCTTTTATTTCTATGAAAAGTTAAATGTACGAGGGGCACTTTTTAAGTTCGTAGAGTAAGCCTATAACTTTTTAACGCGATTATGAAGTTGCACGATTTTTTACACAGAACTTGTGTAATCATTCCCCTCCCGAGCGGTATCACGGGATGCGGCGCACGAGGTCCACATGCGCGCTGCGCTGGGTAATTTCAACACGTGGTTTTATGCACAAAAGTAAAATATAGCGTTTAATATGAATGGAAAAATCTCTGAACAGAGGGAATATTGTAAGATTCGAGCACACCTCGGGTTTCCGTCAACGGAAATTCATGCTGATTTGCAAAAGGTTTATGGGAATGGTGCTTTAAAATATGCTACAGTTTGCAAGTGGGTACGTCGTTTTAATGATGGTCGGGAGTCAATTAAAAATGACCCGCGAATGGGTAGGCCGGTTTCCGTTTTGACGGAAAAGAACGTTGAAAACGTTAATTGAGGAAGAAGCACGTTATACCGTGCAAGAGATAGAAGAATAAAGGGCATTCATTCGTCAAGTGTTTTGAAGATCTTACATGAACGACTTGGGCTACGTAAGATCTTTGCGCGCTGAGTGCCTCATTTGCTCACTGACGAGCAGAAACAAAGTCGGGTTAGACTTGCATAGCAAGTTATAAAAAAAATATAAATGTAACCCACGTCGTTTGGAAGAGATCGTTACAGGTGATGAAACCTGGATCTATCTTTTTCAACCCGATTCTAAGGCTAAAAATAAGGTTTTGGTTTCATCTAAGGGCAATAGACCTGTCGTTGTGCGCCGTTGCAAAACATCAAACCGCATGTTGTTTGCGATATTCTTTGATTCGTCAATTTCCAGTCCCGAAAGGTAATTCTGTCACTGGAAAGTTTTACAGAGAAAGTGTTCTTACTTAACTTGTTGATTTCTATCAGAAACGCAGACCGCGCACCGGTGTCCGCGGCATCAAATTACTCCATGATTACGCACCGGCCCATAAATCCGCTACGGTACAGGAATATCTAAAAGAATCTGGGCTCGATATCGTAGATCATCCCCCATGCAGCCCTGACCTGTCCCCCTGTGACTTTTGGTTGTTCCCAAGACTAAAGGAAATGCTGGTAGGGCACCGTTTTGAATCCCGTTGTCGTATAGGCAGTGCAGTCTACCAGTGTCTGCAACATATACCTAAAGAGGAGTACCGTGCGGCGTTCCGGAAATGAGTAGATCGGTGTAAAATGTGTGTTGAGGCAGACGGGACATATTTCGAAGGTCTTAGATAAATAAAAGTTTGATATTTCAAGCGGTTTTGAAAAGACCGCCCTACTCTACGAACTTAAAAACTGTGCCTCGTACATGTATATCAATCCGATTATCGTTACTTTCAGAGATGATGATCTTCTGATATGACATCAATACTTATCACAAGGTGACTGGCCAAAATGGGTCGTGATTAAGAAATAAAAATGGCAGTATCAATAATGTTAAAACACAGAGCTTCAATGTTGTTTGAACTTGAAGTAAATGTTACTTTGATTTTAAGAATTAACGTATCTCTCTACGCTTACAGAAGTTCAACGTTCGACAAACGTTGCATTTCAAATGGAGTTTCAACCAGGAAAGGTCACCACAGTGCAACGTTCGGGAAATGATTCATTTCTTGTTTGCTACATGTAAATCAATGTTGGATCAGTATGAATGATTAGAGTTTCAACATTGAATGGCACATCGCATGTTTCCAAATTTTTCAAAAATATACGCATTTTGTCTTCCTTTTTTTGCATAAAGTAATGAATTCTAATTAGTTCGCCGAAATATTGCGATAATTATTCACAATACGGATTTAGATGTACGCGCCGATTTAAAAAAAAGTCTCGTTAATTAGTTGGGTAGTCACGTGGTTCAGTGACGTCATATGCGTCCTTTCTCGAGCAGTCAATTATAGAAATATTGTTAGGTATTTTTAAAAGCTAAGTTTTTATTTACCATGGACAACATTTATTCAATTTATTTAGTTATTAAATTTCCCGAATCTTAACATTCAGACCTTGTATGTTTGAGTTACCAGTGCAAACAAATATAGCGATGGAAATATCCAAATGTAGCGAGGAAAACGAGTATGAAATCATCAATTGCGAGTAAATAATGTTGCTGTATAAACACAGTACTTGGTAGGATTGTTCCTTTAACATTTTCTATAATTGGCATTGTTTTTAGAATAATCTGTGCTATTATTATTTATTTTTGGATTAGAAAACGCATAAGATGCATATGTTACATCGTTACAATTTCTAATCCTACTGTACAACACGGGTACATTTCGAAAAATATGATTAAATAAAAACTATCAAATTTAAAGTAGAAATCACATTTTATTTTATCATAGAATAGTATTTTCTTTCTTTCTTTCTTTCTTTTTTTTTTTTTTTGATTTTATTTATTTTTATTTATCTAATTTAATTGTAATATACTCGTCATTCTTTTTATTATTATTTTTTATTTATTATTATTATTATTATTATTATTTTGGATTATTATTGATTTATTTTTTTTTATTTTAATCTACGCGTCTTTCTTTCTTTTTTTTCTTTTTCTTTCTTTCTTTCTTTTTTTTTTTTTTTTTTTTTTTATTTATTTTAATCATAATCTACACGCCATTTAGGAAGTATTTTCTTTTTTTTAAAATCTTATAAAATCTACGAGTACAGGTACCAAAGGTATGTTATGTTGTTATAAGATCAGAGTGTATTCCTAAGGTGCGAGCGTATTTTTTTTTGGGGGGGGGGTTGTTTTTTGTTTTTTTGGTTTTTTTTTGTTTTTTTGTTGTTTTTTTTTTTTGTTTCTTGGGGTTTTTTGTGTGTGTGTGTGTGTTTAAATTTTTGTTTATGAAAAAAAACTTTGATAAGACATCAACATGCATATTAATTCTTAAGCGAAAATATGGTTATGCTGTATAGAGAATTCCAGTTTATATTGTAAATTTAGGGAAAGAAATATGTCTAATCGTTTATAATAAACGTTCGAAACATTGGTCGAGCATTGAAAGAATTGTGACGACATTGATTCTTGACGTATTTTGTTTAAAATACAAAATAAAAACTAAATTAAGGATGAATTCTTGTTATCAAATCAGAACATCGACGATGTGCCCTTAATGTGCACGTGTATTTCCGTTCGTAATGAAAGATGTGGAACAGGTAGCGACATTGTTTAACTTTAAAATGAGGAACTTGAATTACAGGATACTAAATTTTTAGTGGAATCAACGGCATTTTTAATTAAAATAAAAATAAGCCAGTCACACAAAATATATAAACAAGATATGGGAACCTTTGGTCCTGGCGGTTATGGGAACCTTTAGTCCATGGCGGTTTTCCTGCGATGGCCGAAAATCTACACTACATTGAGCATGTAGATAATACTATACTAGGGTACCCGTTACGGTGGAAAACCTGACCCGAGGCTCCTTGTGGGGAGAAAGTGCACACCGATACCGGGGGTCGCAATCTGGATCACCCGATCTGACGTCAGGAAGGTAACCACAACAGCAAAAGATACGGGCCTTTTCCCTCTTGGTATCGTTCGTGACGTCATACCAGGTTGCCTTAGTCCGGTGGCGGCAAATTTTGTCATGCACTTTTGTGTTACATTTGAGGAATCTTCCAACCTGACCGTCACTTCTGTGGTGGGAACGTTATCTGAGAGTAAGAGCGGATCAAGGAAATTTTCGTAATGGTGATGGTAACCTTTTCTGACCCAAAAAGGGGGGGGGGGGGGTTAAAGACCCCCAAAACGGCAAAAAAAAAAAAAAGAAGAAAAAAAAAAAAAAGATCTATATTTATTATTATTATTTTTCAACGTAAGGGGATGCTTGCAACCTCAGTGACCATCCTATAGATCCACCACTGGTGGGGAGAGATCAGGAACTCTCAAATATTTGTAACAATGTTGACATGCGAGGGGGTGGTGATGGTGGTTAATATTTTATAATTTGTTTCAATTTTCTAATAAGGTTTCTTTACTCAATAATTGTTTGGGTTTTTAACATTTATTTATATTATTTTCATAATCTTTTTTTATTTATAATTTCAGATTTGATAATTTATTTTATCATTATTTATTTACGTATCTTTGCTTTGCACTGCATCAATAGCAAATGGCCAATTGAACTGAATTGTCTCCACAGCAAAAACTTTATGGGTAAAAGTAAACAACATATAAAGTTTTATCGATTGGTAAATATCCAATCCTATCAAACGATTATTCAGGAACATACATATATTCTTATCTAACTTAACGGTATTTTAAATACAAACATAAAAAAATCAGTACATATTGAAGAAAGAAGGGTCGCACTCATTTTCTTTTAGTTAGTATTTTTTATCCTAATGTTGAGTGGGATTTTTTTAAAATTTAGAATATTGCTTAGACTTTAAAGGAAAGGATGGCAAAACGAAATTAAAAATGAACCACCAGAGACGAACAGAGAGAGATGGTTTATAACCTATCCACCTCTCTGCAAGAATATTTAAATAAGATGTCTTTTTTTTTTTTTTTTTTTCTTTTTTTTTTTTTGCCATTTTGGGATCTTCAGTCAACCCCAATTTGAATTGAAAAGGTACAAATTCGGATCACTCTCCCCTCCCCCTTTCTGAAAATTTTCTTAATCCGTCTCTGACATCTGTTGCTGATTTCTTCATATTGCAAGAAAAATAGATTTGTTCAGTCATATCAACACAAAGAGTGAAAAGAAAACCAATAGTGTTTGTGATATTTATTAGCGATACTAAAACCTCGCAGAACACACACATACACGCTTAGGGCCCTAACAAACAAAAGTCATTCTTACTCAATGTACATAACAGTGACGCTTGTCTGACAACACTGGTCAAACACGTGTCAAAAACAAACAGGCGGACATTTCCGGATAATTCTCCTTTTATATCGTTGTTGCCAAAAAAAGCATCAAATTGATATAATCATTATATGTAACAGATTTACCGGGACAGGATTAATTCGGAGATTTTTTTATTGGGAGGGGGGGGGGGGGGGTCACTAACGCTTTGCTTTATACATTTGACATATATTACATATAAGTTAATTGAAGATAAATGAATTACGTACATTTATCCTAGAATACATGTATTTTTGCATATCGTTTCTTGTGCCCTCTAAACCTTGTACACAGTTAGAGTTTATTATTACGAGTGATGATAATATTATAACAGTACGGATGAACATAAATTTCTAGTTGTTTTTTTTTTTCTAGTTACATGTTACAGAGATTTACAATGATTTGAATATTCGTTTTCAAACAGATATTATAAATATATACAAATCAGAAAACGAAAATCTGGTAGATTTTTTTTTCAAAGACCAATCATAATTTTTCTACTAATAGAGGTATGTTATTTATGTGACGATATAAATGACGGCTCTGTTTTACGATGCGGTTCTTATATGACACGGTGTAAATAGGAGCGCGCGTGACACATCGCTACGTCACAATACGTCACAGATCTATATTCTGGATCCTATTGTTCGCTATCAATTGTGCCTTCTATTAAAGAGGATAGAAAGAGATGACAGGAGTTATGTCCATCACATATCAAATGCAATGTAAAGATAAAATGTTTGCTATAAACACAGTTAAACAAAAACAGCAGCCAGGTTTTTGACAAAATGCCCTTCCCAATCATTTTGAGTGTGCAAAACTTTCATCATAGTCAGAAACATTTTAATATCTTACTGTAATGTACTATACTGATAATCATAAATGCACACTAATACTTATGGAAAAATCAAAACTAAAACATAAATATTTAGGACATTTCCTCAATATGTCGCTTGAAATACGGTTAGACTGTAGTACTTCCTCGAGTGGAAAACACTTTTGCAGTCCAAGGAAGGTAGCAAATGGCTATTAAACACTTTGTCTGAAAATGGAAAGAAACGCTCTCCGTCATAATCTTATAGCAGATTAAAATCCAAAAGCTTCGACAATCTCGTGCATGACACGCCCTCTACTGATGGGACCTCGTCTTCCTCCTCCTCTGCCGCCGCCGCCGCCTCGAGGACCGGGACCTAGACCCAATTCTGCAGCTTCCGCGGGATCCATCATCATACCGGCTAATCTCCCTAATGCTCCAAATCCACCTCCACCTCCTCCTCCTCGCCTTCTACCTCCTCTTCCACCACCCCATCCGCCGCCGCCGCCGCCTCCTCCACCCCATCCTCCTCCACCTCCACCGCCTTGCTGGCCTGGAGGAACATCCCCAGGCTCAGGAGTCAAACCAAGCACATCTTGCCATTGACTGGACAGTCTTCCGCCGCCCCCTGCAGGAGCTCCCCATGGGTCAGGACCAGGCTGTGTCCAAGGATCAGCAGCCCCACCACCTGCTCCCCAAGGATCTGGTCCTGGCCCGGCTCCTCCACCACCTGCTCCCCATGGATCTGCTCCTCCACCTGCCATATTCCATGGATCCGGTGCACCCCATCCACCTCCTCCACCACGACGTCTTCCACCTTGTCCTCTACGACCTCCTGCAGGCGGATCCGGTGGTTCAGGTGCCAAACCTAACATCGTAATTAGCTGTTTGCTCATGGCAGTTTCTACCGCTCGCTGAACGGGATCTGGTGTCGTAGGTGGTGGTGGCGGTTGATAATTTTGATTGGATCCACTCATTGTATTGTTCATATCATATGACGAATATTGATCCTGTCGATGCTGTGTCTGTTGTCTTCTAATTTGACTTCTGTAGCCTTTACCTACGATATAAGGGTCTCGGGGAAAGCTTCGTCGTCTTGGAAGTCGTAGGAAGCGTCTTAGCTCCGGTAAAATGTTCAGAACAGCAGTACTTACAGACCCCTTTAGATGAGCAGGATTGATATTCATGGATCTCAAAAAGTCGGCACCAGTAGCGTAAAGAAGTGTGAGAATTGTTTGTTGGTTTTGTCCCATTGAACGAATCATGCTTAACATAACGTTCCTATAAGAAATAGAACACATTGTCATGAATCAGATGCATACAAGATATCAATCTCCTTTACTGATACTGAACAATTTACAATACTATATGCAGTATTGTTGAAAAAAATCATTTCAAGTTTATTTTGATTTTTGCAATACTTTTGATAATGCAACACAATTACAAATTGGTATCTGGAAACAAGGAGTACAAATTTGTATACATAATTGGTATGAATTAAAAAGTTGCCATGTTGAGCTAAACAATACCATAGGTCTGCTTCTGCGTTGATGTTACGTCTACAAATATTAAGGTTTACCTTACTTGTATATTGCGTCTACAGATATCCATCTTGGTTGATTTTACTTATATATTGGGTATACTGATAACGTATAGGGTCTATGGATTTCTAGACTAATCTTACCTGAAAATTGCGTCAACAGACTTTTGTGTTGATCTTACCTAAATATTGGGTCCACGGATGTTATTACCCAGATATTGGATCAAGAGACTTTTAAGTTGATCTTACCTAGATATTGGGTCCACAGACTCTGGAGTCAGATCATTCACGTCAATAATCACAGGAGGCTCTGTCGGTATTGGAGTAGTGGTCGTGGGAGCCATCGTTGTAGTTATAGGAGGGGGTACATTAACAGGTATATCAAACCTTGAGGATCCTACCTCAAGGAAGTTTTTCCATTTGTTGTTGTTTCCGGTCATCTGGGTGTTGAAGGATGTTTGAGTATTCATGGTGTTCATTCTGTTTGAAGAAGACTCCACTCCTAGCCCCCATGCAGCCTGGCTAGACTCAGTGGGAATCACTGGTCTCATATTTGAGGAAGTGCCAGACTGTATCATACCAGATGAAACCATTGGTCCCATATTTGACGAAGTGCCAGACTGTATCATGCTAGATGAAACCATTGGTCCCATATTTGACGAAGTGCCAGACTGTATCATGCTGGACGAACTGGCTGAGAAGGACCCTGTCCTACCAGACTGGAGTGCATTAGTTGAATCAAAAGAATTGAATGTATCTAAAGCACCTGATTTGAAGGACTTGGAAGTATCAATGTTGTTGAATGATCTGGAAACATCAACTGTATTGGTCTGGGCAACATTATCGAAATTGTTAAATGTGTTACTACTTCTTTGTGAAGTGGAATCGCTCATTGAGACACCTGTATTTTGTGAAGTTGCGCCTGATCCGTCACCGGAGATCTGGAATCCAGACAACGATCGGAGGTTTACAAAAGAAGCATCCCAGGGAGTTGTAGCTTGGGTAGTTGTTGTGATTCGTCTCATGGTTGTTATGGGTGGAGGAGCTGGTGTCGTTTTAATTAATGTGACTCTTGTGGCCGGTGCTGGAGTTGGGCGTGTAATCAGCGGTTGAATAATTGGCCGTGAGGATTCTTGAACTGTAGTTTGCTTAACTGAGGATCCACGTATTTGAACTTGTCCTTTGGAACCCGTATTGCCTCTGTTTGTGGAAGACGAACTAATTGACTTAGATGAAGATGAAACAGTTTTGGAGGAAGAAAAGGAAGACCCTGAAGAGGTTCCTGTATTTTCTGTAGCAAAGGATGTATCCCAGCCCCCAGCTGAACTTCCAGTAATCGTGGCTTCCGTTGGCAATACAGAGTCAACAAACATGGTATCCCATGAAGAACCAGATGATCCAGTTCCTACATCCATTCCACCTGTAGCTGTGTTATCAAAAACATATGTAGTGTCCCATACGTTGTTCGAAGCTGCACCTAAGTTTGCAGTGTCCATCATGAGATCGACATTTCCTGTCATGGCAGTGTTACCCCACTCAGGTGCCATGTTCCCCATCCCAGTGGAATCTATCATGCTCGTATCCAATGCCTGTACGTCAATATTTCCTATACCACTCATATCCATAGCAGAACTTCCTGTCATACTGAGAGACGATGCTTCAACATTTGATATTTTTGTAGCTCCGGTATTTACCGATGAAATTTCTACTGCAGGTGCCTCTGTCTGTGGTGGAAGCTGCGTGACAGAGGGAGAATCAGTCACTGTTATTGATTTTAGAGAAGATACCGATGAAGCATTTGCAGACTGCTTTGTTTTCTTGTCCATTGTTTGCGATTGTGACGGAACTCCAATCCTATCCTTCTTAACATCTCCCTGGACAACTTCACTAGCTGAAACTGATTTTGATTTCACATCAACTGAAGTAGAGGAGGAACTTGCAGATGCCTGTGTATTTGCTTTTTCCAGTGTAGTAGCAGTTGGGGCCCCAGCCATTGCATTTGTCATCAGAATTTTTTTGCTCTGATCTGTTGAATAGGGGAATGTTTGTTTGCCACTCATTTGAACTTTTAGCATAATGTCAGTAAGAGCTTTAAACATGTTCGCTAGGATAGCGTTGGGATCCTGTCCTGTACGTTTGGATTTCTCGGTCTTGGTATCTGCTACGGTTTCACTAAGAGCTTTACTTTGGATAGAAACAGTACTGTCTTGCTTTGTTTTGAAGTCCAAGCCACTGTTTCTTTTAATGTTTTGTTCAACATCGACTGATTTAAGGTTTGACCTGTTTGTGTTAGCATTTCCTCGTGACTCTTCTGCAGTACTGATCGTTCCGCTAGTTTCATATGATGTTTTGGCATTAGTCTCACTTATACCTTTAATTTGTGCATTTGAAGTGCCTGTTGTTTCAACATTAGTCTTTCCAGAAATACTACCTTCAGAGATGTGCTCTGTATTTGAAGTGTCTACTGTTTTTGTTATTTTGAGTGTGCTACTTTGAGAATCCTTTGTAACCTTGACTTCCGCTGTGGAATCAGCTTTCTGTGCAGATTTTCCTTCAATATTTTGACTAGAGGATATCTGTTGTGTTGAAACTGCTTTTAATTGTGGTATAGGTCTATCTGCTATTTCAATCTGTTCACCTGTTGAAACGATGACTTGCTTTATTACCGGAGCAGGAGGCGGAGTTAATTTTTGAGGTGCTTCTTCCACAGAGAAGATTGTGTAGGACGAGTCTGATAGGCTTGTCTGAACTCTTTCATTGGATCGGATCGACGATGATTTAGTTTCAGACACTGAAGATGATTTTGATGTGGAAACATCTACACCTACGGTTTGAGCGATAGGTTCAATTGCCTGTATTTTTTCTGTTGTGATTTCTTGTGTAGTTGGAGCTACAGTTGTAGTAACTTCTGTCGTGGTTGTTGGCGCTTGTGTGGTTGGAGCTTGTGTTGTTGTTGTCTTTTTCGTTGTGGTTTCTGTTGTTGTTGTTGGGATTGTAGTTGTTGTTGTAGGTAGTGCCTGAGTAGTTGTTGGTTGTTCTGTAGTCGTTGTTGGAGGTTGTGTTGTAGAGGTTGTTGTTGTGGCTCTAGTTGTCGTCGTTGTTGCTGCTGTGGTGGTGGTGGTGGTAGGTGGCGGTGTTGTTTCCGGTAATGAAGTGACAAAGCCAAGTCCAAATGCACTGTCGTGTGCAACTTGGCCACCCGCAGAAAGGACTGGACCAACGTCTAAGGCAGATGTATCTGTCATTCGTAGTAGAGTATGGTCCATTCCACTAGGAATAATTCCTGCATCGAAACCAGACGATAATGCTTGTCCGCCAAAATTTGATGAAATCTGAGCACTTTGAGGAATATTATCAATCGAAGCACCATGTGTAAAACTTATATCAGCTGTTGATGATCCGGTACCAAATTGATCAACACCAGTCATCATATTTGTGTCATAAGGAACAAATGACCCTGTGTTTTGCATGCCTTGAATGCCATCAATCATCATACCTGTCTCTCCTGGGGGAAGGGGAATGTTCTCGCCTGGAGGAAGAGGGATGTTTACCCCTGAATCTGCAGTCAAAAATTGTTCACCGACATTGCTTGACAAGCTTGAGAAGGAAGCCTGAGATGCTAAAGATGACGATTGATCCACCAACAATGAATCCATTGGCTGAGTGTTTGATCCAGATGTCTCTATCCAGGTACTTCCACCTACGTTTTGATGAGGGGTAGGGGGCAAATTAAAATTAATTTGATAAGAGGGGTCATTCATGCCATACTCAAGTCCAAGTCCTTGGTTGAGACCATCTACGACTAAATTTTGATTTTGCTGCATAGCATCTAAACCATTAGAAATTCCCCACTGTGCCCCGCCAGTACCACCGATATTGATGCTTCCCTTGATAAGGATAGGACTTGAAATTAATTGATCACTTGTTTGTGTTTGCGAAGACCCACTATCCGGTGGAAGGGTACTTGGAGGTATCTGCGGTGGTAGTGTTGTGTCAATAATACCAGAGGAACTTTTGACCATCTCAGCGCCTGAATTTTGAATAACTTTAGAGCTAATTTCTAATACAGTTGGAACTGTGGTTACGTCATTTGGAAGGATCGTGATGACATCCAAATTCTTCGCGGTGCTTGTTTCAAGTGGTGTTTTAATATTAACATTTTTATTATTCGTTTGGCTTTGAACTTTCGTACTTTCGATTTTCAAACTTCCTTGATTTGGAATAACTTGCCATTTTCCGGCACCAGAGATGAACCTTGAGTCTGACGATTTATTACTTGCTTGAGAACTTGATGAAACTGAAAAAGAGGACACGGAAGACGTAAATGAGGACGATGACGTTGATGGCTTTGAAGATATCTTCCTAACCGTCGTCGTGTTGACTTCCACAGATTTCGTACGAGTCGTGTCTGGTCGAACTTGTTTTGAGTCAGACGCCATTTTGTGGGCGATTTTTCTGCTGGGGTTAGGTTCTTGTTTTTCCCGTAAAATCTTTTCTATCGCTTCAGACTTCACATTCCTAAACACTTGATTTGTATTCAGAATTTCTCTCGCATCGCTCTTTCTTTTATCTACTACTGTAATATCATGTCTTGCAGAAAAGGAGGTCTTTGCATCCCTGCTTGGTGAGAAGTTATTAGTCGATCGGATTTCAATGTTCTCCAATTGTTTTGTCGGTATATCTATTCTGCTTTTATCCTCATTTGTTGTGGGAATAATTTTCTTTACGTTTGTCGTCGGTCTATCTTTTGCTGTCTCGGATTGCAATATTGTACCACTGGATTTTGATACAGTTCCAGAACTTACAACAGGAATTGAAGGTTTTCGAATATTTGTTTCAAATTTGACTGATGATTGATGTAAATCTCCATTTCGCTGAGCCGAAATCATCTGTGTCTTCAGAAAAGATTGTTTGGCTTCTGTTTCCGTCACCTGTGACATCTTGTCGTATCCGAGGTCAGCAGGGCGACTAGACAACGACCCTCCAGCAATAGTAAGGGAGGGACCAGACATTGATGAAGGAAGTATATAATTGTTATTGGTGCTTGGAACCACTACTGTTTGAGGATATAACTGTCGACTTTTTGTAGTCTGTTGATTTGTATCTATTCTATCGTTTCTTGCGGAGATTGCTGTATTCGCCGATATTAATTGAGGTGACGAAATTGAGCTAAGTGATGAGGCTATTGATTGAGGTGAAGAAATTATTGTTGATTTCGTCTCTATAGTAATTGGTTTTGATTGCACTGTCTTCTTTTCTAACGTGGATTTCACGCTGTTTTGTGAGTTAATATTGATTACTCTCGGTGGTTGCAGTGGCATTCGCTGATTTGAGTTATTGTTTTTAACTTTTGTGCTATCAGATTGTCGTATAACTTGTTTTGTTATTATTGCTGATTTTGTCGCTCTATCCGATGGTACTTCCACGTCAGACTTTTGATGCCCATTTGAGGTCACATGTTTTGTAAATGTTGTGTTTGGTGTCTTCATTGACACAGACGGTATTTCGCTATTTGACTGGAATCGTTGGCTTACATTGACTTCTGTAGATCCCCCAAGTGAATGCACAGGTACACCCACAGACCCACTGAAAGAAGACATCCTATTCAATGTTGTTTTACCATTTAAGAAATCTTTTGCAGAAATCTTAAGGGAGCCTTGGTTTCTACCAGAAGCGAAAGATGGTGCTAGTCCAGCGTTTTTCTTTCTAATTTCTGTTCGGATAACTTTTCTAATAGCTCCGCTGGGTGTATTAGTGACTTGAACAGTCTGTATGGTTTCCGCATTTCCACCTTCTTTTACATATTTCACAAGCTTTTTTAGCTTCTGTAGTGCTAAAGATACAGCAGAGTGAGGCTGTTTGTCTATACCACTATGGGTGTTATTGACAATAAAAGATACTGCATGAACTGTTTTTGGTTCAGTGGCCACACGTGATGCAAGTCCACTTCTTATAGGAACAGAACTGTCAAAACCTGAAGATGATGATCCTGAATTTGAGTTTAATGATGACGCAGACCACTTTACGGAAGTTAATGGGGATAACCGTGACTTCGTGGAGGATGAAGATGATGACGAAGATTGGAAGACCATAGAAGATGATCGCTTGCCTGTTTTCGGTGCAAGTGGAGGAGAAATAAGACCAGTTTGTCCTTTCATTGATCCAAGACGTCCGGATGTGTGTCCCAGATTAGAATGGGCGTTGGAACCTGAAAAACTCTGTGTCGTCTTCTTTAAAGAGAAACTACTGTGCGCTTGAGTCGCTGGGTTTGGTGTGACGGAAGTGGCTCGTTTTGTGCGGGACAGAATCTTTCCATTGAATTCTGAAGTTGACTGAAACCGATTAAGAAGGTTTAAGGGATTGATTTTTTCTTTGGCTTCGTTTCCAACCTGGGCACCACTGTCCACATGTGGATCAGATTTTGCTGTTTTCTCCCCTAAATATGGCAATATGATACCTTTTGGTTTTGGAACTTTTCCAATAGAGGCACTAGAGAATGCAGGTTCAGTATCCTTCCTCTCCTCTCCATTCGCTTCTTTCTTTGACATGCGAATGTTTCCCTCATTGAAATCGAAAATAGGGACAATTGGTCCCACTGTAGAATCATTTTGTAGATATCTGAATGCCGATCCCGACTTCTGTTTTCCTTCCGTTGAAACTTTGATATTCCTTCTGAGGATTGCCTCGGATGGTAAGATGGATATATCCGCACAATTGTAATATTCTTCTTGGGGACCACATCCTATCCTACTCGAACCATCCTCACATTTTCCCCAATTCATAGCTGCAAAATATTCAAATGATTGTTAATGTCTCTACTCTTATTTGATGTCATAGGTTTACAAAAAATCTTTATTTGATGAAACTTCAAGGGCAATAATTCTTATGCTGGTATTTTCTCTTTTGTATGTCTATTATGCAATTATTTCCCCGATATCCACAGTTGATTTTTTATATTTACAAAGTTGCAGTTTGTGAAACCGTTGACATTAAACGTTTTTCATTTTATCCAATTCTTATGCATTTTTATGATGCTGTTTAATGAAACTGTACATCTTTTAATGCTGATATATATACTGGTGTTAATCTTTGTCTGACATCTTAAAAAATTGGCAACATATATAATTTCTTTGGTTATTGGTTTAATCAAGTTATATTAAGTGGAAAATGGTAGTTTTTCTGCTTTGAGCTATTAATTTTGAGAAGTCATAAACATGTTAAAAATTTCAAAACTATAACCTTATTTCATAGGATGATTCACAATACAACGTATTATTAGATAGGTAAGAAATAAGGAACAAATAATGTGTCTTCAGTGATGCTCAAATCAAAAATGTTGGAAATCGAAATGAGAAACTTGGAAGAGCTGAAAGAACAAAAAATACCAAATAACCTTGAATAATGACCTTCACCTGACGGATGTTTGACCTTTTGTGTACCTTAGTACATAATCTTCATCTTGTATGTTTTTTAATGATTTAAACAAAGCTTAGCAAACGAGATCAAAAAATTGTGTTGATGTCTATCGTCTGCTCGGTTATTGGCGCAGAGGGATTATTGGTATAGGGAAAATCGAATATAACCTCCAACAACAAAAAAACCCGATTCTAATAACGGGAATCTAACTCGGGGTTCCAGTGCTGAAAACGCAATTGTCTAAAACACTGCGCTACTGAGACACTACACAACCAATTAACACAACATCGCTAATGCATGACTCTTGCATGTATTTTGCACGTTATCGTGCTTAAAGATATGACATTGTCGTTTCGTTCAGAAAAATATATGGACCGACAGACAAATAAATAGTCCAAAAATATCTTAAGTAAGAAAGCAAAACTGTCAAACTTTCTTCTTTGAAAGTGTACATGATGTGGAAAATGCGAGAACTTTTTAGAGAGCAGATTGAAGGTAACTTGATCGAAATCAATTTAGTAGATTTTAAGAACATTTCACTTTTGATTGATAATCCGAAATGAATACGTTTCTTGAAATAGAACGTCGCAAAAAGCCTGATAAAAAAAGGATCAATATTTGCTGCCTTTTAGCTCATCCGTCCTCTTTGTATTTATTACATCACAAACTGTACACGCGTATTTTGTAATTTACTTGCTTCTTTCGTGATTCGAGTTTTCGTCTTACACTGAGAAGTTGCTTGTTTGTCAATGATTTTATTATTTATTAGAATTGTTTGTGTGAAAGAAAATCTTCGGTTGTAATGTTATTGAGAATTCAAATTCAGATTGATTATTACAGGCCGCACGGTCTGTCCTGATATGGAATTTTAAAATGTACATGTGTTTCTGTATTATATATTTTAATGATTTCTTCCAAAAATTACCTCAATGAAAGTATTCAATTGGGGATTAAACTTATTATTGATATTAGCATTTGATTTGTATAATCTCTAGATAAATAGATTAAACATGTTTGAAATTTAATAATTTGAAATTTAATAAACATAATAGTTGTTAATTTGTACTGCGTTTGTTTCGGGTTCAGTTTATTTCATTTATATCACTATTCGCTCATGAAATTCAAAAAATGTGAGAAGTGTTTGTGGATTCAAGACTCCTTTTGCGGATTCACACAACTAGTGATATATTTAAGTGGTCTTCATGTGACAAGGGGAGTCGAGTCTAGACAAGTAAAAATTCTAAACATATATGCCTTGTAAAGTCGTTAACGTTCTGAGTAAAATTGTCTCTACTAACTAATTTTGCTGACTAAAAGACACTTAATGAAAGTATGACTTCACAATTACTTTTTATCCTGCAGGGATGTATAAAATACACATCGTCAGTGTGGTCCGATATGATAAAAAGAAGTAATACTAAAAAGTAGAATGATTTCTTCATTTCTTCTGTAGCCTGATACCTTTGAAGTTTGCGACAATGTGATTTCTTGTTTTTAATCTGATACCGATTTATTCAATATACAAAGAAGAAAAAAAACCATTTGTAATACCAAGTCCTGTCTTCAAGCTAAATTCTCCATGGTATTTTATGTATGTGGCGTGTAAAATGCCCCCTGGACAAGCGCATCTACACCTGAAAATCGTGGTCATGTCGGGATAATTAAATCCTTGTTTATTCTCGTGTTGTAATTATTAATTCCATATAATGCTGTCCAAAACAATTTGCCCTTGTTTATGCGAGAATGCGATAGACAAAGCACAGGTCATGTGAATTACATTGTGTGTGTGCTCTTACAGAAGGTGTAACTCTATCAATCAATTATTACTAATCACACATAATTCAATATTTATAAATGCTTAAAATTTAATGAAATGCGTTCAAAATCATCTCTCTATTTTGATTGAATAGAGACCAAAAAAATTTCAATATGTATATAATCAAAATTATTATTTTATTATCGACATTGAAGGAAGAAAAAGAAAATGAAAAAAAAAACTAAGAAAATGGAAAAAAAAAAATAAGACAATGAAAGAAAAAAACATAAGAAGAAAATATAAACGTGCATGTAGACATGAGGGGATAACATCTTTAACTGAGTAATTACATCACGATATATTTTGGTTTTTTTTTTCTTAAATTGCATAGTAATGAGTTCAGAATTTATCTATGATTGTTTAATTTTCAATACTACTAAACTCATTAAACTCATTACAATTTACAACACTTTCTCGAGTTTTAGTGGTATTCTTATTTCTACAGTGCGTGAAATTGAAACGTTATAGAAATATGTTAGAACGACGTAAAGCATTTTACAAATTACACATAATTACCTGTGTGCCATTTCCACTGTAGTACACAGCGCTCACATGTAACCCCGTTCGGAAGAACAACTTGTAAGTGATTCATCCCAGTCTGCATCGGTTCAAATTTTTTGCCGTGGCCCTCAATTTCTAAAGGATATTTGTCTAAACATGCCTGCGTCACTGGAACTGAATCTGTCACATCCGGACACAAACGGAATTCAAAGTAACCCTTCATGTTCTTTTTCACCTCCACAACAACGTTCATAACAGCGTCATTCATGCTGTAATATCGGGAAATAATCCCATTTGCAAATTTCCCGCCAACCTCGTTTTGGCGAGGCACGGCATCGTAAGCATCACCACATACTCCACATTTTCCAGAATTCAACTGCCACTGGTGCTACAAAGAGGGGGGAAAGAATGTCATTTATAAGGCGCAAATCGAAGTTTTCTCTAGTATATTTACTTCATTGACCAATAAGCTAGTAACCCAAGAATCAGCATAGGCATATTTCTTTCTACCTATGCTGTGTGGAAATTTCTTGTGTGGGACATAAACAACAAACAAACGAACAAAGGAACTTTCTGTCTGATAATCAGCATGTGTCAGAAAATATAAACCCTAAAAAGCAAGCAAAACTGATAACAGGACGAACGCGGACCCGTAGACATATCAGAGGTGGGATCAGATGCATGGGAGGAGTAAGCATCCCCTATTGAATGGTCACACCCGACGTGAGCCCTATATCTTGATCAGGTAAACGGAGTAGGTCATCTATAGCCAAAATCAGTAAGCACAGTTGGTATGAAACGCATCAGATAGCCTTCCACCTCATAATACGTTGTATTTGCAAACAAGATCATTATAACGACCGTAGAATATGTGAAATGCTGACATTAAATGAGATTGTGGAAACCCCGTAACATCAACTTATTGGTAACAGAGTAAGTCAGTGTATCATATGTGCCGAGAAAACCCTACCGTACCTAGGTACACCCGCGAGATTACTGCAATACCCTCAGTAACTTTGTCGCAAGAATGTAGAAAAGGTGCAACGCTGTAACGAACTTAATATATAAAGGATATTCGTCAAATGTATTCAAGACTTTGTTGTCGAATCTTAGATTAGATAAATCATGTTATTATATGAATGACAACCCAATATCGCCTTAAAACATCTCCTACGTGAGAGCGACAAATATGCGTAGAGAATGGACAACCTGTCAACATATAAGCCTCTTACTTATAAATGTTTGAATTGAAATGAAACATGATATGCATTTGAAAATTCTAAGCCCCAATTTGGCACAAATCCAACTATAACAAGTTCTATTTCCGCGTCTGATCTTGCCATTTCATGCAGCTTCTTCGTTCAAGTTTGGATGAAGTTCCTTATAAAGAAACAGAGAGACAGACGGACAATCAGACTTACAGAGAGATAGACTTACAAGCAAGGAGACAGCTAGACAAACAGCCAGATCAAACAATATCGTCATGACCATGTACAGAAATATTTGTATGTGATTAAGATATGAATTTCATTTTTGAAAACGCTTGAGGGTATGAGCTTCGACGTTTCATTCCAACGCACTTTTCAGAAGCCCGCGCTTCATGACAAGAACACCGGCATGAAGCGCCATAGTTCATCTTCTCGTGCATTTTCAACAAACGAATTTCTTTTACCATGTTAACGTTCTGCTTTCATTTCTGTCGGAATTTCCAGTCGTTAAAATAGACGCAATATATTTATCAAGATTCTTACACACATTGTTTACAACTGCAACGCATTCATGAGGAAATGAATATAATTACATTGTTAAAGACATCAAAGAGAAAACCAATGGAAATGGAAATATTGGAAGCACGTACAAAATAGTAAGCTTCTCGGTGAGAAGACTATTATCAATCAATGTTATCCTGACGCATTGTAATGATTCGTTCTACCTGCATGACTTATGTTTTAAAGCGGACCGCATTAATCCTTTTTATCTTCTCAATGGCATGGTGTATAAATAGAAATTTTATGGACACGCGTGCCGGATTTAGACTGTTTTATTGAAATTTCATGGGACCGTCATTTTCTAGTCGACATGAGTACGTAGACTGTATTTTGTCTTCAGAAGCTGAATTCAACTTTTGCCACCACAAATGTTATCGCTTGAGGGGGGAAAAGAATTCGTGAACAATTAAATTTAGAAAGAAAGACTATTCCAGAAAATTACTAAAGAATGCTACTATTTTAGTAGTGATATGTAGTTTGCCAACTATGTTTTTTTTTAGTGGGAGTGAATAAAGTTTCATTTTTAACTTAAATATCAGGATTTTCCTTTATATATTGGGACGTGAATGAATCTACAGGACTCAGCTTAAGATACGGAAATCACATTTGAAAAGACATAATTATATTGCATTATTTGTAAAAATAATTCAAGGATAAAAAGAAAGAAAGAAACAATGGATACTACCATTGCATGGTATTCTAATAAATCAATATAGAACAATTTATCTAAAATACTCGACTTACCCAATATCCCCCACAATTCAAACCGTCGTCGTCACGATTGATCGGACTTTGAAAACCTCGTCGCCATAACGATGACCTCTGAACTGGTTCTAAAAGGCGACCTCTGGCGTCGATAAGTGACAATAATGTTGAGACAAAGGCTATGGCAAACGTTATTCTGTTGGGAAACAAAATGATAACTCTTTTTTCTGAATGTAATTTAAATGTTCAAGTGAAGATAACGAACAGCGATAAATATATTATATAATAATAAATAAGAAATATAAATTCCGAAAACAATGCAAAATTAAGAAAAGAGCTAATAGCGATTCCTCGACATAACAGAGGTGTATTATTATATTATATCATATTATGCCATTATAGCGTTTGATGATATCAATACGAGAATTACCTTGAGCTAAAAAAAGGTGTATTGCAGTTCTATGTGAAAATGATTTTGATATCATTATCTTTACTTGTGCAGAAGAGCTACAGTCTTTTACTTTCTGCAGTTATTGCGCAGTATTCTACGCAGTCATGTGATCTTTATGTAATGGCGTTTAGGATTGTTATTTTATTCAAGTAACGCTCTGTATGATATATACAATATGGCGTTTTTATATATAAAATTATAGTACAATATAGTATTAATTTCTTTTTAATTACGCATACTTTTCCTCGATAGACTTTCTCCCCTTTGACGCTTCTGTTTTTGAAGGTTTAAAGGTCTGCTTTATTCTAAGTATAATTTTATCGTGGGAAGTAGGTTTGTTTGTCCGCCATACTTCACCTGTTCTGTCATATCTGATATTTATGTTGGTATAAGGTTTGCATTTGTGCATAAAAAATAACCATGCGTCACACGAAAGGTCAAAAGTTCAGATGAAACCGTTCCTGCTTCAACATTGTGTTCATAATTTAATCTCTTGTCAATATACAATGTAAAATTCAATATTCAGGCAAGTTTTAACCCCAACCCCCCTCCCCACCGAGACTTACATAAATATTTAGAAAGTTAGAAATTATCATGAACTGAAGACTGTGAAATACAATCATCAGTAATAATTCAAAACCTTTACTAAATGCATAAGCTATATAATTCTATTTCAAACATCTTGTGATATGCATAATATAACGTATGTACAAGAATAGAAATTGTTCGGATAATTATATCCAAATGAGTTGGTGATCAGGAAACGATCTCCTTCAGATGAGCTGTTACATGCAAAATTATTTCCATATATGCAAAGTAAGAGTTGTTGGTTAACTGGCCACCAGTTTTCTTTGTAGAAGTTTTGAATGGAAGGTTGAGTAACTGAACCAATGCAATGATAGATGAACGCCCACCCTCGAATTTCCTTTCCAGCTGGATCCACCCACACAATGGACTAGTTGCATAGCATACCATCCGAACACAATGTAGTGAAAATACACCATCTTATAAATTATAAGTACTTTCTTCCAAACTCTTATTACCTAATTGCATAGAACCCTAACACGATATATCAAACACAGACCTTGTCAAAAGCTATCTTGTATACATACATTCTGACACACTCTACTTCGCTTATCGTAGAACCATTTAATTAATTTAGTTATCAAGAAAAAACAAACGAGGCAATAAGAGTTATATAGTGTTACTATTTCTGTATTGCTTTCTCTAATTTAGAGTAGAGAAAAATCTATACACGACAACCTTAATGTTTCCAAGACAGATACCAACATCTTAACGGCTATTACTGCGAGTACATGTACGAGAAACAAACTGACATGTACTTCTTCATCGTTACGAAGTTTCTAATAAATGTCGCCACCATTATCATTTTACGATCACCAGATCTCGTGCGATGTTCTCGTGATATCTCGGATGGCCTCAGAATGGTTTTAGGACGACATGTTTAGCGTTGTGAACGTGTCTGCGGTTTTTTTTATATGGCGACGAAAATCTTTGGTCCAATACTCTTAAGTAGGAAATTTGTTTTTGCAATAAATGACGTCAGCCTCTTCACATGGTATGTATGTATGAAGATGAAAACAAGGTAATGCTTGCGATTGGTGACCTTATGGAAAGCGCGTTGATTTGGTTTGAACAGAAAGAAAAAAATAATAACCGGGCACAACAATAAACTGATATTATATTACTTTCAATTTCAAAATATCAACGACAAAAAATGATATGGTGCAAGCGTTTTTGATTGCGTCACTATCTCCCTCATCCTGTTACAATTTTTCGGAAATAGCACTTCCGTTCCTGTATGATTTGTTAAACATACATGGTGTGAATATCATCATTAACTCCATTGGCTAAAACTTCATCTTGCAAAGGGAGGTAATGGTATTTTGCGCACGTTCTACATACTTGCCTGCTTATAAAGTATCTCACGATAATTTTGTGTTTTGTACATTTAGTTTTAATAACCTAACCTTTAACTATGCCACCAAACATTCCACTTGCAATATATTGGTACATGCCTGCATCCTATGAAAATTTTTACACCGCTGATAGTGACAAATTTTATTTTAAATCTAAACTTGTCCATATCTATCTTAATGAAGAAATTACCTTTAAAACAGCAACCTTTTTTTCATAAAGTTGTATTTGTAATTTGATTTAGTTGATTACAATGCGTGCGTTGTTTTGTGTGTATGTAAACAGAGAAAGCATATAAATCGTTTTAACATCCATCATATTCTTCCAAATCTTATTTTCAAGTTATTAGACTCTTAGAAATCTTTTAAAAACAATTAAACTCTGTAATTATCATCAAGATTTAAATTGATAATCCAACATTCAATTATATAAAAAGAAACCAAAACAAATAAAATAATAATACATCAAAATGAAGTATCAAAGTGAGAATAATTTTGAAATGTCAATATCATAGAAAAGGGGCAAAAAGTCAAAGCAAAACTTAATACATTACCTTCTCGACTTAAAGCGAATCATCATCCTATATTTAAACCGCACTCTCCCTCTTAAAAGGGAGACGTTAGTGTAAAGGACTTCCAATCAAATGGCCCTGGTACTCCGTTCGACACGGTCCAAGTTCTGTTAATGCGTGTTCGCAAAAGGAGGAAAATGACTCCGAACGCGAATATACATCAGTAAGACCGCAACAGACAGTTTTATTTCTCCATAACTTGGACATTACCAATGAGATTTTTTTCTTCTTTATTTGTGGGGTTCGGCAAAGGTACCCATTGTCGGCGTGATTTTTTAAAGATTCTATTTATGTTATGCATAATATCCTATTTCATGTTATAGGTGTTGAAATGCATATTGTTTTACAAAGTGATATTTGTTTGACTCCTATGACACTAAGTCTGATGAAAAAGCAATACATACCTTTTTTTTCCATTTCTTCCAGAAAAAGTTATTTCTTTGATTTGTACAAAATAGGCATGAATTTAGAAATTTAAAAGATTAGAAAATTATTCATTTCGTAAATTTCAATACTGCAGTTTTCATTAATACATTTTCAGGCAAATCTAAATATTAAGTAAAGAGGTTCACTATAAATGCACCCCAGTCATAATTTGCCAACGTTAAGTTCCTAAAGTTACCTAAAATATTCTTAAAGCTTATAACTAAATCAAATTGATCTGTAAACGTAAATTGTATTTTTGAATTTATGATCAATATGTCCTTTACTTGTTTTCCTGTTGGGACCCCGGGGGCCGACACACGTCATGTTACGCCCGTAGAAAGGTGTCGATTTTGCTTTGTAGTTATTCTGGGTCATTGGGCAATTAACATGTGATATGCAATGCACTAGGACGTAGACCATGTGTATTTGAAGTTAGGTAATATTTTACTTGCTTAATGACCCTGCTCTTACGCAATTTGCCGCGTTTTTTATCGAGATTTTGGCGTAATGATTGAAAGTTTAGTATTGATAATTCGTACATGACACATATATTTACGAGAATTGACATGCTAATTGGCGGATTTCCGTAAAAGTTGTCACGATATTACAAGATAAACACGAGTATCACGAGAAATCCCTGTACTTAGCGAGATCTAGAAACATAAAAGGGATACCGACTGTATACTTGACTGATGAAAGGATAACGAGCAGTCATCAATCTCTATAATCTTTTGAATTTCAAAAGAAACAAGCACGGATGGTCCCTTGAAAACATCAGAGATGGGATTGCCTAGAATGAGTAAGCACTCCCTGTTGACCGGTTACACCCACAGTTACGGCGTATTCCGTAGTAAAAATCAGCATGTCAATAACCGACAAACAAACGTACCTTCTTGATCTAGACGGATGTGGTGTCATTCATTTTCAACGTACCCTGATTCATCTCAATGAGTAATGACCGGCTGCAAACGCATTTAATTCATACACACACGTACATACTGTTTACGTATGTTTATTGCATAAATCCAACACTATAAAACATTGATTATGCAACATATCATAAATCAATTTGAATTCATTTTAATTTTTTTTCTTCAAAAAAAAAACGTTAAATGAAATATCAACATTCGCAACTGCCGCTTCTATGTGGAACAAGAAAAGGTTCTGTATTAAGTGGAGGTTAACTGATATGTGAAGGTATCTTGACCTTTGAACCGAACAAGATGCACGCTTTTGATGGCATTGTCTGGCTTACTGCGATAGGTCTAGTCAACACGTTTTATCGATACTTTAATTTATTTTATTTGCCCCAGTCGTACGATCTAAAAGAAGTGTGTGTTACTGGTATAAAAGGGACATCTGGAATAAAAGCTCTCTACTTAACAGGAGCGGATCCATATTTTGCCAAACATAGTTGCGACCTAAGTTCCTGTCTTTTCCGTCGCAAAGAGAGCAGAAGACCAAATTGCAAAACAATGACTGTGCATCAGATTTATTCGCAGGTTAGAAATTTTCGCGAGGTTAGCGTCAAACTCATCATCGCGGATATAATGACCTTCATTGTCTGCATTTTGACCTTTTCAGCTGGACTTTCATCACTGTTGTTTTATATATATTTTCTCTGTTTTCGTGATCTTGTAGCTGCCAGTATATAGGGAACTTATACTGCCTTGCTAGAGAGCTAGCGTTTTTAGTGATGTAGTGAAATTTCTCTCATGATCACGCACGTTAGTCAACAGCGACTTTGTGTTTCTGGTAGAGTTTCATCGAAGATCTGGGACTTTTGTGTCCATCTTAAGGACGTGGTTTCGTCCTGGAACGACGGTGGCAGTTGTCGTGAACGTTGCTGAAGAGGTGCCAAACATTCAAAGAGAACCAATGCTTCCGAGAGAGAGAGAGAGAGAGAGAGAGAGAGAGAGAGAGAGAGAGAGAGAGATATGGAGAGACAGAGGGAGAGGGAGGGAGAGAGACTTGTAGCGGATGACATAAAGGGAAATTACATTGCCTTGTTAGAGAGCTAGTTTTTCTAGTGACGTGGTAGAGTCTCGAGTCGCTCGCTTTATCACGCAGGTACGCAACAGCTAGTGTGATCTGCACCTGGGTAGGAGACCACTATACGTTTCAGTCTCCCCCGGCTGAGATCATTTAGATATCAACGAAGTGCACAACATAATTTGAATCGTAAATAAATTGCATAGTGTAGTTTCTTACGAAATTTTACATCGACAAATTCACTTAAATTTAAACTCAGCGAACAATGATGAAACTACGTAGAAATTTCTTATTGGCAATAAATATTTGCTTCTGTGATAAAAAACAAATTTTATTGCTACACACACAGAATTCTTAGTTCTCTCTCTGTCTCCAATCATGCTCGAGTCTTTGAATTTCTTGTTTGCCAGTCTTAAGTAATAACAAAAGTTCTTCTGTTTCTCCATGCACTTTGTGAGGTGCTGACATACAAAGATAAGAAACACGTGACCTCACAGACCTCGCTGATCTTCCACACTAAATCAGTTGTGTAAAGGCGGTTTCTTATCTTACTGCCGCTCTATCTTCCTTTGTTTTCGTATGACCCGACGAAAATGAAGGGAGGAAATTCGGACTTCAAAGATGGCACCACGCCGAAAAAAACAAACTGGGGGACATTGATTTTGATGACCAGCTTCATTGTGTTATATGCGTTAACAGCAGTGTTTTTGTTTCTGCAGTACCAGGGATTAGAGGATCTAAAATTTAGAGTAGCCCTACTTGAAAAGGAACGTGTCCTTTTCGAGGTTGTTCTAAACGACGAGGATTTGAAATCAAAGGTATTTCAAGAGAACACATTTGTCTAGTGTTTAACCAAATGGCATTTTCAGTTTTGACATTTTTGTACAAGTGCGATCAAGGTGTGTCATGTTGTGTCATGGTGACATGTGTGCATGTAATATATGCCATTTCTAACGTTACAGTGGCTTATCTTTTCTATTGTATAATTCTTATTGGTATTGTATATTGTCCATTTATATTGTATAACGCTTCATTTGCACTGTATAAATTTCATTTTTTTTTTTTTTAATTTTAAGCATAATTTTTAACATAATTCCATTTTTATTGGGTATTTTACATTTGTATTTTATTCATTTATTGATTTTCATTTGTATTTACCCGAGTTATTGTTTATTTTGATTTGTTATGAAGCAGTCCATTGGTCACATTTTAGCCTGTATTGTGTTGAAAACAACCAAATTGTACCGGATGCTCCACCTCGTGATAAACTGGTCCCCAATTTCCGTGCAGAACTAGTTATAAACAGGATTGATACGTGATAGAAAGTTCAATAGAATCAACATATAGGTAAACAGTTGTTATGAAAAAGACATAACCTATGTCTTGATAATCGAAACATGGTTTAAACCAATGAAAACCTTTGTAAGAAATCAAAATAAATAATCCCTCGGATAAAATACACATGAAAAAATTATACAATGAAAATGAAAAATAATACAGTGCAGATGAAAATCATACATTACGAACGAAACGGAAAAAAAATCCAAAAAACAAAAAAAAAAAGCAAAAAAAACCACCATACAAATGAAAAATTATACAATGCAAATAAAATTATATAATACAAACGAAAATAATCACAATGGAAACTCAATGAAAAATTATACAATACAAATGGGAAAATATATAATACATTTGAAAACTTACACAATACTAATGCAAAATATAGAATACAAATAAAAAGTTGTAAAATACAACTGCAAAATTAGACAACTAAAAAATTATATAATACAAATGAAGGGGGGGGGGGGGGGGGGTTATTGACATTCTGTAGTAATAAACATACTTCCAAATTTCTTAAATAAGATTAGAACATTCTTTCTATCCATTTTCAAGTGATACAGATGGGATGGGGGGAGGTTGCGATATAGCTGTTGTGCGCATGCGTATCCGATTAATCAGTCAAAGCATGTTCTCCATCTATTGTCAGTAATTACTGATAGCTTACACTTTAGATATCGTCATTATTCACTGGGTATCAATCATCATCAAACAACCATTAGAAAGTTACATAGAGAATATTGCTACTAAAGATACAGTATCGCACAAGATTCAGAATGATTACATTGCATAGAATATGCCGCTTTGACCAGTCATTTAAAAGACGGTGACCCCCACCCCCACCCCACCCCCCACCCACCCCAGTAGGGTAAAACTATTCCATATCTATTATTCACGTAAGATCGTGATAGATCTCGGATCTAATTTATTGAGAATGTGGCCATTGTACTCCAGTATAGAATGTAGGAAAAATTATTAGTCAAAGAAGATTTTAGACTACAAATTCTTAGGGTTTTTTTTAATTTCACCATTGTCAAAAGAAAATAAGATATATTTGATTGCATTGTATTTCAATCATGGGAAGCTTACAGTGTGACTATAACACATAGTGACCAATCCCTTAAATCCTAGAAACTAAAAAATTACAAAATTGAGAGCAGGTCAAGGCATGATCCACTGAAAACACCAGTGAGAACACGATCCCTTAAACACAGCAGTCAAAACACTATCCCCATAAAACACCAATCAGAACACGATCCCTTAAACACAGCAGTCAAAACACTATCCCCATAAAACACCAATCAGAACACGATCCCTTAAACACAGCAGTCAAAACACTATCCCCATAAAACACCAATCAGAACACGATCCCTTAAACACACCAGTCAAAACATTATCCCCATAAAACACCAATCAGAACACGATCCCTTAAACACACCAGTCAAAACATTATCCCCATAAAACACCAATCAGAACACGATCCCTTAAACACACCAGTCAAAACATTATCCCCATAAAACACCAATCCGAACACGATCCCTTAAAAACACCAGTCAAAGCACTATCCCCATAAAACACCAATCAGAACACGATCCCTTAAACACACCAGTCAAAACTCTATCCCCTTCAAACACCAATCAAAACACAATCACTTAAACACACCAGTCAAAGCACTATTCCCATAAAACACCAATCAGAACACGATCCCTTAAACACACCAGTCAAAACTCTATCCCCTTCAAGCACCAATCAAAACACAATCACTTAAACACACCAGTCAAAGCACTATTCCCATAAAACACTAGTAAGAACACGAACCCCTGAACACACGCGTCTAGAAGGCTTACGTATGCCCTGTGGACCGGTCATACCCGCCGTTAGCTTTAGATATATCTTGATCAGGTACATGTGCAGATCTAGAGGGGTCGCAGGGGACATGGAAATCATTTCATCATGTTTTATGAACAACAGAGTTATTGTGCTAAATAATAGATAGATAGATAGATAGATAGATAGATAGATAGATAGATAGATAGATAGATAGATAAAAAGTATTCCTATTTTCAATGGAATGGAAGTCGCGACATCTTCATATAAACATGTTTTAATTACGGTAGTTTGCATGTATAAAAAATATTAGATGCGTATAAGGTGCACAAAATATTGGTTTAATAATGATATATCTTAACTATCTATTATCGAGGAGTTTAGACATATAACACAACATTTGTTGAGTATGCGCGGATCTAAAGGGAGGTTGGAGAGTCCAGAGAGCCCCCCCCCCCCCCCCCCCTTGAGTTTAGCAAAGTATATCCGATTAATGATTTATGAAAAAATTGAATTATTACATTATTTTGTATGGCAATTAATGAGGACAGAACCAAATCACAGAATTCTGATGAAGTAATTATGTATAGGTATTCTCAAATGACTGAACACTGGAATAATTTGTTTGGTATCTTTCGTTCATTTACAATTGAATTACATAATTACCGGGAATTTATGTATCAATTTTATTAATAATCGATGTTGACTGTAGTTAAGAATTCCATGCATTGATATTTACATCTTTCACTGTTTTGCCAATAACAAATAACTGAGCAATGCAAACGTTTTTCTTGACAAAATCGACAGTTTGTTTATGTAAATTATATGTAAATTAGGTTGTGATAAGAACCATATATAGAATTTACGAAATGCTAAATTTAAACGAGATTGCATCATTTGATGACGCTTACCAGAGGGGTTAGCCCTTTACGAAAATTATGCCGGCGTGAAGCGTCAGAGTTCACACCCTAAGGTATTTTCAAAAATAGAATTAAGTTTTTTTTTATATTTAAATTCTACTATCTTCTCTATCGGAGTTTTCAGCCGCTGAAATAAACGTGCTGTGTCTATCAAGACACATATACATACGCATTGTTCACAGCAGCGGCGCATTCATGAAGAAATGGATATCACTGCAGTGTATTTGTAAAAATATTTGAATATCAATTCCAATATTCCTTATCATTGGGGGTATTTGATTAGATGGGACTTCAAGATAATAAGGTACATGCTTCTTGGCACATTGAACGTATTCATGCACCTGAAAACCATTACATTATTTGTAAGCTAGAATTTTGTTCTTTGAATTGACAGAGTGAAAGAGCATTCAGAAACAAGCGACAGTTAACTCCAGACCAGTACACAAGTCTACTGCAGGAAATAACCCAAAAACAGGTAAACCAGACCAGTACACAAATCTTCTGCAGGAAATAACCCAAAAACAGGTAAACCAGACCAGTACACGAGTCTACTGCAGGAAATAAACCCAAAACAGGTAAACCAGACCAGTACACGAGTCTACTGCAGGAAATAACCCAAAAACAGGTAAACCAGACCAGTACACAAGTCTACTGCAGGAAATAACCCCAAAACAGGTAAACCAGACCAGTACACAAGTGTATTGCAGAAAATAACCACGCAAAACAGGTAAACCAGACCAGTACACAAGTCTACTGCAGGAAATAACCCCAACACGGGTAAACCAGATCAGTACACAAGTGTATTGCAGAAAATAACCACGCAAAACAGGTAAACCAGACCAGTACACAAATCTACTGCAGGAAATAACCCCAAAACAGGTAAACCAGACCAGTACACAAGTCTACTGCAGGAAATAACCCCAAAACAGGTAAACCAGACCAGTACACAAGTCTGCAGCAGGAAATAACCCACGAACGGGTAAACCAGACCAGTACACAAGTCTACAGCAGGAAATAACCCACAAACAGGTAAACCAGACCAGTACACAAGTCTGCAGCAGGAAATAACCCACGAACGGGTAAACCAGACCAGTACACAAGTCTACAGCAGGAAATAACCCACGAACGGGTAAACCAGACCAGTACACAAGTCTACAGCAGGAAATAACCCACAAACAGGTAAACCAGACCAGTACACAAGTCTACTGCAGGAAATAACCCCAAAACGGGTAAACCAGACCAGTACACAAGTGTATTGCAGGAAATAACCACGCAAAACAAGTAAACCAGACCAGTACACAAATCTACTGCAGAAAATAACCACGCAAAACAGGTAAACCAGACCAGTACACAAGTCTACTGCAGGAAATAACCCCAAAACGGGTAAACCAGATCAGTACACAAGTGTATTGCAGAAAATAACCACGCAAAACAGGTAAACCAGACCAGTACACACGTCTACTGCAGGAAATAACCCACAAACAGGTAAACCAGACCAGTACACAAGTGTATTGCAGGAAATAACCACGCAAAACAAGTAAACCAGACCAGTACACAAATCTACTGCAGGAAATAACCCCAAAACAGGTAAACCAGACCAGTACACAAATCTACTGCAGGAAATAACCCCAAAACTGGTAAACCAGACCAGTACACAAGTCTACTGCAGGAAATAACCCACAAACAGGTAAACCAGACCAGTACACACGTCTACTGCAGGAAATAACCCACAAACAGGTAAACCAGACCAGTACACAAGTCTACAGCAGGAAATAACCCACGAACGGGTAAACCAGACCAGTACACAAGTCTACAGCAGGAAATAACCCACAAACAGGTAAACCAGACCAGTACACAAGTCTACAGCAGGAAATAACCCACGGACGGGTAAACCAGACCAGTACACAAGTCTACAGCAGGAAATAACCCACAAACAGGTAAACCAGACCAGTACACGAGTCTGCAGCAGGAAATAACCCACGAACGGGTAAACCAGACCAGTACACAAGTCTACAGCAGGAAATAACCCACGAACGGGTAAACCAGACCAGTACACAAGTCTACAGCAGGAAATAACCCACAAACAGGTAAACCAGACCAGTACACAAGTCTACTGCAGGAAATAACCCCAAAACGGGTAAACCAGACCAGTACACAAGTGTATTGCAGGAAATAACCACGCAAAACAAGTAAACCAGACCAGTACACAAATCTACTGCAGGAAATAACCCCAAAACAGGTAAACCAGACCAGTACACAAATCTACTGCAGGAAATAACACCAAAACGGGTAAACCAGACCAGTACACAAGTCTACTGCAGGAAATAACCCACAAACAGGTAAACCAGACCAGTAAACACGTCTACTGCAGGAAATAACCCACAAACAGGTAAACCAGACCAGTACACAAGTCTACAGCAGGAAATAACCCACGAACGGGTAAACCAGACCAGTACACAAGTCTACAGCAGGAAATAACCCACAAACAGGTAAACCAGACCAGTACACAAGTCTATAGCAGGAAATAACCCACGAACGGGTAAACCAGACCAGTACACAAGTCTACAGCAGGAAATAACCCACGAACGGGTAAACCAGACCAGTACACAAGTCTACAGCAGGAAATAACCCACAAACAGGTAAACCAGACCAGTACACAAGTCTACAGCAGGAAATAACCCACGAACGGGTAAACCAGACCAGTACACAAGTCTACAGCAGGAAATAACCCACGAACGGGTAAACCAGACCAGTACACAAGTCTACAGCAGGAAATAACCCAAGAACGGATAAACCAAATAATCCACAAATAAATAAACGAGATCGAGATACCAGTTTGTTTAACGAAAAACCCGCAACAGGCAAACGAGACGAAGACGGCAATCTGCTAAAAAAAAACCCAAAAAAAACACCTGCAAGTTAGACCAGCGCATCCGATTAGTCTGTTTCAGGAAATGACCCACAACCTGGTAGACCCCAGACGGAGACACCTGTCTCTTAAGGAAACCCCTCAAAGAGGCAAGCCAGATCCAGACATGTTTCAGGAAATACATGTGTTTAAAAAAGAGATGCAAAATCAACAGTAAAGAGACAGTCGCCGGATAGCTGAAAAATTGCTCAGGCGACTATAAATAAAACAAACAAACAAACAAACAACAGTAGAGATGAAAAGAAGATTATGTCGCATTTAAACAATGAAATGCGAAAATATTACTGGACTGGTATATAATGAAGTGTGAAATCAAGCCATTGACCGACGGCAGTCAGAAGGGCTGGAATTTACCGTCATATGCATGAAGTTATATTTAATGTGGACTATGTGTTATCTAGGCGGTAGGGTCCCTGGACACAACAGATTCTCTTTTTTTTTCAATGGAAAATTAACACTGCCAGACGGTATGTAGAAGAAATTCTACAGCCTGTGCACGTATCATTGACGTAGTTCGTAGGATTAAATTTCAGCAAGACAATACGCGCGCACTCAAGATTCCTACACACGAACGGCATTAACGTTCTTGATTGGTCCGCTATATCTCCGGATCCCGATTAAACATATGTGGGACGAGCTAGGTAGACATGAGTGCAGTCACCTGCCTCAGAATCTTCAAGAACTGGGAAGAATTGCAGAACAAAAAAAATCTCCAACGGACCATTCGGAGTGTCTGTCAGTCAAGGACAAATCATTTATGCGACGGTATCTACTATATCCGGTATTAGTAACCCAAACCACATTCAATACGTATCCCTCGTGTCTTCGCTTTCACATGTAACCCCACAGGGAAAAGCACTGACGTATCATAAAAGATTATACCCCACAAATATCTGTATATTGAATTTATGTATGAATAAATTACACACAAAAAATGATCAACTATGATTTTTTAAAAGTCCTTCGGTATATTATGTTACATCATATAATGATATATTGACTTTTCGGAGTTTCACAGTTCTGTTTCTGAATACATGAGTGCATTCCTTTCAGCTGGACGTGCTGATGTCAAGGTGTGGAAATGCGTCCAAAATATGTCTGCCAGGTAGGGAACTAAGCGCGCATAAAGAACAAAACGTCGCGGCAAAATGTCATGATAAACCCTCGTTCACGTTATAACATGTCGTTATAGACCGGAGACACCGTGTTCTCAGTTATCAATTTCCTGATTTATTGTAGGTCCTAAAGGTGACCAGGGCTTGAAAGGAGATAGAGGTAAATGTTTTCAAGATCAAAGAAAGTGAAGGAGAATATTCCTCAACTTTAACTTTTGAAACTCTCAAGAGGGCTTGTAAATATGATCACAGACACATAGAGGATGGAGGCAATTTGTTTTCTTTCTTGACAACGTTTATTTTCCGTTATTGTTACTTTCAATTAGTCATTTTTACATACAGAGTAAATATATTTGGTGACCCCCCCCCCCCCCCCCCCTCCTACGTTTTTATAGTACATGTGTAGTATTGAATGGTAACATTGTAAGAATACACTGATGAATTGAAGGACGAACTTTAACCCAACCCCTTCCCCACGAAGTTTTTTTTTTAAGTTTGAGCAAAAGAACAAATTTTAGGGTTTTTAGATTTTTAAAGAAAATTATTATTATTATTATTATTGCAGTGAAACCTTTCTAATCCGACATGCACTGAGAAACAAAATATTTGTCAGAATATACACTGTGTCGGAATAAATATTGTAAAAAACAAAGCAAATATGAAATTAGGTCTCGGATTAGGCTGTTTTAATTATGATGATGATGATGATGATGATGATGTTTTTGCTTGTCATGGAAATCTAGAAAAATGTGACGTCAACTTTTCCTCAGACTACACCCTCATCCCCCACCCCCGATCATCATCCCACACGCATTTTGAAAAGCAATACTGCATATGCCTGTATGAACCATTACAGAGTCAAACAAGATTTTTCTAGATATCAACAATTCAGAAAACAAGTTAAGGTAATATCATCGTGTAACTGCGCTTCTACCCTAGGATGCATTAAGTGTTTTTAAGAGAGGTTCACTCTCTACAACGAAAGACGTGCAGTGAAAACCTTTAAATCGATATTCTAATTTTACCGCTGTCGACATGATGAATATAGACGACTCATTTAATCCTGTATCTAACAATCAACTAACGATAATGTTTTGGGGAATTTTCGGGGGGGGGGGGGGGGGGAGTGGGGGTGGGAGTAAACCGAAAGCTTAACTTGAGCTTTTCTGATTAAAACTTTTCGTTGTCCGTCGTTGGCATCGTCATCGATGTAAACATTTCACATTTTCATCTTCTTCAGAACCACTTGGCCAATTTCAAGCAAAATTTACAAAAAGCGTCTTTGAGTGAAGGGCATTTACGTTTGTTCAAATGAAAGGCAACGCCTGTCTACAAGAAGGATGATAGCGATATAGCGAAAATACACTGATATATATATATATTTTTAAATCTTCTCCAGAACCATCAAGTCAATTTCAATCAACGTACAAATCATCCTTGAGTAAAGGAAATTTAAGTTTGTTCAAATGAACAGCCATGCGTTCTTCAAAGGATAGATAATCACAAAAATAAGATGGGGTCATTTAAAAATCTTAGAACCACTGAACCAGACAAGTTCACGTTCACATGAAAACTTTTAGACATAGTGCAGATTTACTTTCGTTAAAATCATGGCCATCGGGAGGTGGGTGGGGCGACAATAGGGAATCAAAATTTTACATGCGAATATATAGGGCAAATCTTTTAAAATCTTTCTCTTAAGAACCTATGGGTCCGAAAAGTTCAAATTTACATTTCAGATTCCTGACATAGTACAGATTCCAGTTTTTTAAAACCATGTCCCTTTAATATATGGTGGGGCCACAATTGTAGATAAAAAATTTACATGTAAATATACAAAGGAAATCTTTAATTATGGGCCTTAGTGACTCAGGTGAGCGATCTGGTCCATGGTTTCTTATTTTATAGTCACACCTCGTTATCTCGAACTCAGTGGGAACCGAGACAAAATTTCGAGATATCCGAGGATTCCAGATACCGAAGTTAAAGTACTTAAAGAAAAAGTGATTGAGACTTCCGAATCACACCAGCATATCCATTATAGTTTTCGAGATATCGGTGTTCGAGAAGTTCAGCTGTATTTGATTAATAATATATTCATTGAAAAGTTTATATTTACAGCATAATTCTGCTATAAACAACATTCTGAAGTCTATCTTTAAGGTTTGAAGGGAGATCCGGGTTTGATGGGATCTCCGGGTCCAAAAGGTGATTCCGGAACTCTAGGCACTTCCGGTTCCGTCGGCCCACCTGGTCCGAAAGGCGAACCTGGTCTACTGGGCCAACAGGGTAACCCTGGTCCTCGTGGAGAAAAAGGTAAATACACTTTTGCTATGTCATTCCATAACCCTTCTCTCAGGGGTTCTGTGTATAGGGAGTGATTCCATGTAATCTATATTTTTAATGTAGATCGGTTTCCGTAGGGATCCGGATTAGAATAGGTCCTCAGAACCCCATGCTTGTCGTAAGAGACGACTAAATGGGGACGGTCCTTCGGATGAGACCGCAAAATCCGAGGCCCGTGTCACAGCAGATATGGCATGAAAAAAATCCTTCCCTGCTCTAAGGCCACACGCGCCGAGTATAGGCCTAAATTTCACAGCCCTTCACCAGCAATGGTGACGACTCCACATGAATAAAAAATTCTCGAGCTAGACGTTAAACAATATACAACCAACCAATCAACCATATAAATCGGCCACAAAATATATAGACACCCTTATTCGCGTAATTCATGTTATGCATTTATCAACTTTTTTAAAATCATATTAGAAATCAGTTATCATGAATTGTTAATCATTAGTGTTTTGATTAAATTAGCTGCTTTTCAGTGCAGCATTTAAAAAAAGCATCGATCCGAAGGCCTTCAGTTCCAGTAAATATAGACCCATGAAAAGAAGCAGATCTTTTTCCGGTACATTCTTTGTAAAGGCAGGCAATAATTTCCAACACTATACGAGTCCCTTGAAATGAAATTTCTCGGTTCTTATGCCAACATATATATATATATATATATATATATATATATATAGGGGCCTCCGTGACCGAGTGGTTAGAGTCGGCGCGGGTTCAAATCTCGCTCGCGCCGATATATTGAGAAAAAGTTTACCAGTTTACTTTCGGAAGGTCGGTGGTCTCTTCCCGGGTACATTGTATATGGGTTCTCTCCTCCACCTACAAAAAAACTGAACGTCACCAGATAACTGAAACATTGTTGAGTTTGGCGGAAAACAACAAACAAACATATATATATATATATATATATATATATATATATATATATATATAATTATATTTTATCTTAAGGAAGACATCACCAATACAAATAAAACAGAAGAAAAAGGACTTGTCTAAAACATGTCCATTATGATGGTTAAATAAAAATGGTATATGAATAATTTTACTTATAGGAGACAGAGGTGATATGGGTCCTCAAGGACCTCCAGGGGTCAAAAGTTCAGCCCCTACTCGCAAGGACCTAGATCTGTGCTGCACAACGCTAGGTATAGTAATTAGTTTTCGGTTTTGCTATGATTTTTTTTTTAGTACGAAGATGCGATTGTGAAACACTTTCATTTTCCCAAGCGCGATAAAATTCTTATTGCGACTTCTCAACTTGTCAAACCGAACTTCACCCTGACCGTAAATAATGTTTCGTCTATGATCTATCTATCTATTCGAATCTTCTGATCAAAACTGAAGTTGTGGACAAACTGACCGACTTTTCATAGTGTTTCCTATTTCCGATTTGATTTTTAAATTCAATCAAATTTGTAAACGCTCATATTCCATTGTAGCTGCCCCAGCAATTGAAGGTCCAAGTAATGACATCATAACGGTCGAACACGGACATGACATCACGCTTCCTTGTAAAACATCCGGGGCTCCGAAGGCGGATACTAAATGGAACCCTGGGGTTGATCCGACGCAGCACGGGCGTTATGTTCAGACACCGGAAGGGCTGGAGATCACCAATGCACAGTATCTTGACAGCAGGATGTTTACGTGCATGGCCAACAACATTTTTGGGAATCGAGAGAAGCATGTGTACTTGGTAGTAGTAGGTAACTACTCGTAGACTAAACACGTGGTGATTTCACAACTACACCGAACACGAAGTGATTTCACTTCTAGACAGAACACGTGATTTCAGTACTAGAATGAACAGGTGATTTCACTACTAGACTGAACACGTGGTGATTTCACTACTATACCGAACACGAAGTGATTTCACTTCTAGACAGAACACGTGATTTCAGTACTAGAATGAACAGGTGATTTCACTACTAGACTGAACACGTGGTGATTTCACTACTATACCGAACACGAAGTGATTTCACTTCTAGACTGAACACGTGATTTCAGTACTAGAATGAACAGGTGATTTCACTACTAGACTGAACACGTAGTGATTTCACTACTATACCGAACACGAAGTGATTTCACTACTAGACTGAACACGTGATTTCAGTACTAGAATGAACAGGTGATTTCACTACTAGACTGAACACGTACTGATTTCACTACTATACCGAACATGAAGTGATTTCACTTCTAGACTGAACACGTGATTTCAGTACTAGAATGAACAGGTGATTTCACTACTAGACTGAACACGTGGTGATTTCACTACTGGACAGAACACGTGATTTCACTTCTTGACCTAACACGTGATCCATATTTCACTACTAGAGTGAACACGTGGTGATTTCACTAAACAGGTCATTGCTTTTGGTCCAATTAGTTTGTTAATATGGACTGATCTCAGGAAAATTCAACGCTCCCGAATAGATGTTTATAAATTTCCACAGAAATGGTATCAAGGCCGACAAAATTCTATAAAAATAACCATTGAATTCAATATTTATAATTTTTGACTTACTCATATGAAGAGAAAACCTCAGATATAATTATGATGTGCTTTCATTTTGGGAATCATGGCAGGTAGTACTGTAATTATTCTTGCTTCTTGTTGATTCCATAATAAAGAAACGTGTTTGAATCATTTTATTTTTAATATATCGAAACCCACGCTGGTATGAATGCAGTATATTTAGTAGTCACCTTTAGTAATTTCTGGTGTTATAAATTTGTCTGCTCAGTAACTCTCTAAAGTACAGGTGACGCGAGACATGCCGTGTCCCACCAGATATTTTCCCCGGAGTTTTCTAAATTACCATGTATTACAGCAAGAAAAACGATTTTCCCCTGTCGAGATTGTATCGGTTGTAATAAAGAACGGAGTTTTATTACTTATTCTTAATTTCAGTATAGTGCATGGGCGGATCCAGGGTTTCAGATTGGGGGCGTGTAAAGAATGAGAGGTGGAGAATCTCGGGGCCACCTTTAGGCCTCCAGTGGGTCCAGGGCGATGCCCTGGTGTTTTACGGTATTTTGATAACGAAATATGGTGTTTTAGCACTCACCTGTAGTATCATTTATTAGCTTGGATTTATAACTCATAATTAACTACGATTTCTAGTTTACCTATAACGGTATTTTCGCTTCATTCAATTTCTGTTTCGGAAATGGTGTGTCCTAAATATTTACAATCGATATTTCGGCTCCGGGGAAAATATCTGGTGGGACACTGCATGTCTCGGGTCACCTGTACTGTAGAGAGTTACTAAACCGACACATATTTATAACACCAGAAATTTCGGAAGGAACAATGAATTTTTTCAAACTTTATCCAGACATGTTTGATTGCACTGCTAGCATACTGCGTTTAGCATATAGGAAAAATAATGTTTATACATCTCAATTTGACATCAAATAAACTGTTAATCGGGCATGGATACATATTTTGGAGATATTATTCTTTAATTCATTCATTCATCAATTATTGTACTGAGATTCAATTTCTTCATGAAAAATTAAATTGATATTTACCTCGGTCTTCACAAAAACTTTTCTGAAACACTACTCACGCTCATTTAACACATCTACTAGACTAAGGTCATTCTGAAAACTTTACTAACCCGTAAATAGAACGTAACAGGCATGGATTTCATCAGGACGAAATTTAAATGGGTATGTTTTACAGGTAAAAGCATTGTAAGGATTGACATATGACATATACAAATCAGACACAAATGCCGAAAAAATTCTATCTTAGAATCTTCATATCCAAATAATTTATTGATCCAAGATTTTTCATTAAACATGCAAGTTGGTGCCGATTGTTTGCGGAGAGTTTGAATAATGACAGCTACATTTTGCACGTATAAATCTATTATTTCTTAGGTCACAGTGGCAGTTTTAAGAGGGGTGCATCAAGAATGTAACCATTCCACCTTTAGATTTTCAAATATATAGTAAATTATGGTCTCTTGTTTAGGGGAAGAACGATAAAAGAAGAAGTTATATTTTTTTTCCACGTTCAGTGAAATGAATGACAAGATCTTTTTGGGGGATAACTTATATTTTATTCCAAAAACCCTTAAAATTTGTGTCATTTTATCAATTTCACCTCATTAGAGATGATAGAAAATAGTTAACCCTATATAAATTCATAAAATCCAGGAGCTTACAGGGGTTTTGCCTTCTGGACCCCAACCATGGATTTGCTCTGGACCATCCTGGGGACTTGTGGCGGCCCTCAGACCCCCTACCTCATGACGTTGCGCCCCACCCCCTCTTCCAGTCCTGGATTTGTCTCTGGTTCACCTGCAACGTTTAAAATCAAAAATTGTATGTTTTGTAAATTCCTGTTTGATATGCTAATTAACTGATCTACATTATTAATTTACATGCACAGATACTCCATAGAAATTGTGAATATTAAACTATATTCTGATAAAGGATACATACATTACTTGCATTAAACTTTGAAAATTATTAAATTCCCCAAACCTGCCATGCACTGCAGTGAACAGAGCTATCTGCCCTTTACAATTATTATACACAATCGTAACTTCTCGCTCTTTCCGGCAAAATCAGGAAAACTTTTCCCCATTTGTAGAAACGCCAGAGTAGTTGAGATAAAGAAAACACATGGATAAGAGTTATCTGCCCTTTATCATGGTGATAGAGTAGCAAGAGTTATCTGCCCTTTAAAATGATTTACCAACATCTGCCCTTTAGGATGCCTCAACCAGAGACCTGTGTGATGTTACAGTGTACAATATTCACGAAAAAAATGTCCCTGTCTTTTACCACGGTGTATATAATGACTAAAGACATTGAATTACATATAACTTAAATTATAAATCTTGATTTTATATTCTTTCATTATCTGAGAAAACCATTTTAAATCATTCAAAATTTACCTGTACCAGAATTCGACGTGTCAACGTTTGCTTGATTATTTCTTAGATAGCCTCTTCGATACGGCAAATCATTCAGTGCTACTGTTTACATTCTGTCCATAGATTATGTTCAAGAAATGGATAATTATGGAACAACATTCGGTAAACTAATGAATCGTCATGCCTGTTTTGAGTTCCGTTTGGCATTAAGTTGCCGCAAAGCATTCATATTACACAATAAACTTAGTCAGATTTTTTCTGAAGAAAATCCTGATGGTATATGAATTTTAACAATTACAATCCAATTCAAAACGATGTTTTAATTGCAAATAATTTTAACATTCGCTCATATATGATACACGTGTATCAGTGGAATCACTAACAGAAGGTTTTTGCATTCAAATAACTAGATATATTCATTGCGAACTAACTGAGTAGGGGCGGATTAACAAATGTGCAACCCACATACATGTAACTCCTCCTTCACTTGATCCGCCACTGATGATTGCAAACATTACTAATCTCATTCCAGATCCTATTCAAATTAGTTTGACCCCGCAAACCCTTGATATCACAGCTTCAACAACGCCATCTTTAGATTTCCTCTGCACTTTCAAGGGAATTCCTCCACCGCGTGTACAGTGGTTCCACGTAGGTCCAGACGGAACAAGACATAACGTGACGTCACAAGCACAGACTGGTGGTGGGCGGAGCACTTTGCATATTAGTAACCCAGATGCACTGAGTTCTGGCCAGTACACCTGCAACGTATTGAATAATTATGAAACACAGAGTCGGTCGTCCAACGTCACTGTTCATTGCAAGTAAATTCTTCTATATTCTTTACATAGAATAACAAGAGGCATGGACAGCTTTACTCGCCTGAGCTGTCTTTCATTATCTGATTGCCCCGTGGGGATCCGGGTTGTTTCGCCTTGTCTTCAAAGATAAAAGCTGCAGGGACAATCATCAAACCCTAACCTTATGATTGCCCTATTATTGTCTTACCCCGTGGGATCCGGGTTGTTAGAATAGATCCTCAGCACCCCTTGCTTGTCGTAAGAGGCGATTAAATGGGGCGGTCCTTCGGATGAGATCGCAAAATACCGAGGCCCCATGTCGCAGCAGGTGTGGCACGATAAAGATCCCTCCCTGCTCAAAGGCCATAAGTGCCGAGCATAGGCCTAAATTTTGCAACCCTTCACCGGCAATGGTGACGTTTCCATATGAGTGAAAAATTCCCGAGTGGGACGTTAAACAATATATAATCAATCAATCATTATCTGATTGTAGGTATGCTTATGAAAGGTAATTGAAATATGCAGTTGATGAAAGCGACACGATAACCAGGCAATATATTTCATCATTGTACTAATTACAATTATTTGAATCACTATATTCCAAGATTGTTACCTGGGGTTTGATTTTACTGGAAATAAAATCAAACATTATCAAAAGCAAGGGCGGCCATGTTGAAATTCTGAATGTCTCTCGATTAAAATGTACAACTCGTTGAGGCCAATAGAAACTATTTTTGTAAGAATAAAACTAACATTCAGTACAAATGAAAGAAAATGTCAGAATATTAAAAGATATGTCACGTTTGTGTTACAGCTAAACCTATAATAATGAAAGGCCCTGGTACAGAAACGGCAGCCATCGGTGAGACGGTGATTCTGCGCTGTGAAGTGGCCGGCGACCCCAGTCCATCCGTCACGTGGTCTTTTCCGAAGGTAAACTATCTACTGTTACCTTCTTGGACTCTATGTCTTCCAGGTCACGTTGGAGAATCGTCTCGAGCACATTTTGGGTTCCCAAAATGCAAAATTTGTTCATTCAGGGTGACGCCAGAGAATCTTATAAGCCATAGATAGCGTGTAATGTTTTGGAGGGAAAACGTCACCCTTAGAATACGCAGGTTACTCAAACAAACGTATTAAAAATGTAACCTTGTAAACATTAGTTTTGCAATACTATATTTATGTTATCTATTTCCCCAATACTATATCTATATAACTTTAAGGGGTTTTTCAATGTTGGATATAGCTTTTTTCTATACCGAAATGTTGATCTTGTAAATTACATCACAAAACAGGGGGCCTCCGTGGCCGAGTGGTTAGAGCATCGGGCTCAAAATCACAAAGCCTCTCACCTCTATCGGCGCGCGTTCGAATCTCGGCCGCGGCGTTATGTGAGCAAGTTTGCCAGTTTACTTGCGGAAGGTCGGTGGTCTCTTCCCAGGTACATTGTATCTGGGTTCTCTCCTCCACCAACAAAAACTGGACGCCACCAGATAACTGAAAAATTGTTGAGTGTGGCGGAAAGCAATAAATAATCAATCAATCAATCAATCATCACAAAACAGAAATTTACATATCTCATTTTCTTCATTAACGAAACATGATGCTCTCAATCTCTAAAGATGAGCAGCATTGCAAAAAATACATGTAGTGGATGTTGGACAGTGGAAAGGAAGTGGGGGATGCATGTGTTTATGACGTCATACATATTTAATTCTCGCACGCGCCGATATATGTGAGAAAGTTTGCCAGTTTACTTTCGGAAGGTTGGTGGTCTCTTCCCAGGGTACATTGTATCTGGGTTCTCTCCTCCACCAATAAAAAACTGGACGACACCATATTACTGAAAAATTGTTGAGTGTGGTGAAAAGCAACAATCAATCAACCAAATTACATTATTACATTTACTAGTTTGTCAAAATTAGAGCCAAACATTACATATAATAAACCTCGTTCTTTGGAATGCACAATTATAGGTTCGTTTTCAGTATTTTGATAAATGTGACCGGCATATTGTCTGTTTGTTATCAAAATAAAATTCCTCTTCAATCAGACAGGTTCTGCCGTCCCAAAAGACGTGACACTCAACGCGGACGGCTCCATTACAATCGCTCATGTAGATCAATTCAGCGAGGGGAACTATCTCTGCAACGCCTCTAATTCATTTGGGTCCGCCACAGCCTCTGGTCATCTTAACGTTATAGGTAGAAAATAGAATTTTCAAATAGTTTCTGAAATCCTTTATTCCTGTGCTGGCGTGATTTTGCCATTTTCATTTATTACCTTAAGACAATTCTTCATCGAGAATATTATATTATAAATTACTAGAAACGTTTTGATACTTGAATTGTTTGAAAAATATTAATTTCAGTTCCGCTGGTGGTGCAAACAAACAAAGAGGAGCTTCCAGTCACTTCTGAAACTTTTATTGAACTCGAATGTTCCGGAAGTGGTAATCCTACGCCAACCTTAAAGTGGCAGAAGGTTAACTCTTCACCACTGAATTCAAACCCCAGTAAATACATAATGCTTCCTAATGGAAATTTTATCATTACTGGATTTAACTGGGAAACCGATACTGGACTTTATATTTGTAATGGCACGAATACACAGGGAACCGCCGGAGATTACACAATGGGCGAGTATATTACTAGATTTTTACGCCGTCTCCGTTTTAAGAATTTTTCGGAATCCTCAAAAAGGAAAAAGAAAATAAATAAAATAAAATAATAATAATAAATAATAATAAAAATCCTTCAATCGAAACTAATCTAGTGTGTTAGTAAGTTATTAAACTACAATGACTGATTTCAATCAATTTTTATTTGCAATGCTCAAATTAAAACGAAAAGTTCTAGATTTGTAACTAATCCAATTCAATTTAGTATACAAAGACATGGGACCATTGAGCTGTAACTCAACATTCAAGGATTGTTCCACCAAAATCGGCGTTGCATGTGGGTAGGTAACAGTAGCGTTTAATCCGTAAAAAAAATCTTTCGTAATATCGAATGGACAGCCCCCCCCCCCCCCCCCACACACACACACACGCACAATAGAGAAAAATCTGTCATCCACAAAAAATAGTAGATTTATCAATATTTGCACAAGATTTCTGCGGGTAGATGCCAGTGTACAGTTGCCGCTCTTTATTATTTATTATTATTAATCCAATCCTAAACCATTCCAATGTTACGTTTAAACATTTACTTTCAGAGGCCAATGCCCAGGGAACTGTGACTCCTCGAACTCTGGACTCGTGTTCGGTTATAAGACCTACACACCAGTAAGTATGACGAACACGTGCCGACCTCTGAAGCGTGATATTGAAGCTGATATTTCACCCGCTGCAGGGACGGATCCAGAAAATGTTTTAATGGGGGGAGGATTTCGACCCATATTTATACTTTTACCGCTCAAATACAAGAGGGGTACACCCTAAAATGACAAACATTAATTATTTTGTTAAAGTAATTCAACCAAGAGGAGTGGGGGGGGGGGGGTGCAACCCTTATAACCCCTTCTACTCTACTCTAGATCCGCTACGATCCCAGTCTGTAAAAAATACTTTACATGTAACTACTTTTTAACTACTTTTTTCGATTGTCTGCATTATTAAAAAAATAAGAAGAAGATTGTAAGTATGCAAAACCATTATAGTCGGATTAAATCGTATTGCTACAAAATTGATAAGTAAAATCACTGCAATACTGTTTTTATGATCCTTATTTGTGAATATCAAAATACGTTAATGATGTGACTTTTCGTTCCAGACTTCTCCGATTTGTTTGTCAGGAAAACATTTAGGCGTAGTAGGGCGGCCAGGGGACACCATGATATGGACAGTGGAAGCGGGTGGCGATACGTTTGAAGGAAGACAGAACAACGGCGTCACGAGCCAATTGTACGTCTTTCTCTCTCTCTCTCTCTCTCTCTCTCTGACTCTCTCTCTCTCTGACTGATTATCTCTCTCTCTGACTCTCTCTCTCTCTCTGACTGATTATCTCTCTCTCTCTCTTTGACTCTCTCTCTCTCTCTGACTCTCTCTCTCTCCCTCTCTCTAACTGATTCTCTCTCTCTCTCTCTCTCTCTGACTCTCTCTCTCTCCTCTCCTCTCTCTGACTGATTATCTCTCTCTGTGACTCTCTCTCTCTCTCTCTCTGACTGATTATCTCTCTCTCTTTGACTCTCTCTCTCTCTCTCTCACTCTCTCTCTCTGATTCTCTCTCTCTCTCTCATCCTCTCTTTTTTCACAGGTTTAGCCAGTATACAATGTATTAATCATGGTAAAATCTATTGAAAGTTCAAGATACTTAGATTTTATCTTTTTAGATCTTTATGGTGTCTTGTCTTATCGTTTGTATATGATTGTTTGTTAGTTTTGTGTCTTGTTGAGAGTTGAGTATTTTTCAATCATAATAAGACATATCACACATTTTGACCTATGCTTACGGCTTTTAGCAGCGAAGGTTCCTTAACACCTACTACGACATGGGGACTCCCTTTTAAGGTCATATCCGAAAGACCCGTGATTCTCACTTCAAATGTCGAGTGTTTGGCAAAGGAGCAATCACTACCTATATTAACATCTTAGGTTTGATGCGGTCATGGCACGAGGTGGGCTCGAACTCACGACCTCCAGGAAGTTAACATAACGTATTGTTGATGTCCATTGTCTTTGTTATAAGTAGTTTGTTTATTTGTCTGTTAATTGTTTTGGTCTCATTCGAGAATCTTTTCACTCATATAGTGCTCACCAACTTTGGGTGAAGTGCCACAATTTTTCATCTATAGATGGCGCTCTTGACCGTCGCATTGCGACTGTCTCCCATGACATGGGACTCAGAGAGACCTGTGTCTTTCATTTGTAACGCTGGGTGCTTTGCAACCACAGTAACTGCCCATGTTAAATGCCTTAGTATTGACGCGGCGCCGAATCGAACCAGGGACCTTCAGGTCGCAAAGCGATTCTCCTAACCACTAGAATACAGAGACTGACATTTACTGTTTTTGTTTGTGAATATTTTATTCAGTAACGAAAAGGGAGGACTGAACAGCAGGTTGTAAGCCTATGAACGTCCTCTCTGTGTGTAGTTAAAAGGTTATCGTGCAACAAGTGTACACACAAGAAAGCAACTTGACGCAAGCGTCAAAGGTATCAGGCCGCAAGAAGAAACCATTATATTACTATAATTATTGTTTGATCAGATCGGACCATACTGACGATATGCATTTTGTGTATCACTACAGCATGAAGAGTTAATTATGAAGTCCTACTTTAATCAAGATGTCTTTTAGTCAGCAAAATTAGATAGTGGAGAAAATTTTACGCAGAAGGTAAACGACTTTACAAGGCATATATATGTTTGGAATATTTACTTGTCTAGACTCGATTCCCCTTATCACCTCAAGACCACTTAAATATATTATTAGCTGTGTGAATCCGGGAAAATTGTATTGAATTCACAAAACACTGTACACCCCTTTTGTATCTCATGAGCGAATAGTTACTCGAAATAAACGCAGTACAAATTGACAATATAATCTTTATTATCAAAATTTATACACGCTAGAGATTATACAAATCAAACGCTAAAATTAACAGTAACTTCAATCCCCAATTAAATATTAAATATTTACAGTAAGTTTTCGAAGAAATCATTTTTAAAAAATACAAATTATCGTAATACAGACGACACCATTTAAAAAAAAAAGAAATTGAAGAGAAAAAGGCACTAATAAAAAGAGAAAAAATGCTCGTATCTCATCAAAGGGGTTGCAAACTAGGCATAAAACTAAACATTGAGGCGTCTAAATGCACGTGCACTAGTCATGATATTCGGTCAAAGCGCCTACTTGGGTAGATTTAAGTATGTACAGCCATAAAGGTGATAAGTTTATATGGGATCTCGTAACATCAGGTGTAAAGGGTATCTCAGTCAAACGGTGTCACTTAAGGTTTCCAGATTATGAAGGACTGCTTCGAGAGTCGGTGAATATCCAGTTTAGTCGAGCATCAGTCGAGATGATATAACACCAAGCAACGACTTGTCATTGGGAGACGTTACATGATTACATCTGAACCTTTCACATGGAAATTTACACCGAATAAAACAAAAAATAGAAGATAAATATATGTTTACAGTTTCAGGAGGTTGTTTTGCGAAGCTGTAAAGTAATTACCTCACGTGTGTTTACAGTATTGTAACATTCCGGTACGGTAGATATTAAAATCCATAATTTACATATTTAGTGTCATACTCATAATTTACATATTTAGTGTCATACTCATAATTTACATATTTAGTGTCATACTCATAATTTACAGATTTAGTGTCATACTCATAATTTACATATTTAGTGTCATACTCATTATTTAGATTCTGTGAATTTCCATACTGTCTGTTTGTTTACAGTTTGTTTCTTCTCGTTAGCAATAGTTTTTATTGGCTTACAGTTGTACTTCCATTTACAGTTCACAGAGTCGTACCATTTAGTTTACAGCATTCTGTTTACAGGTACTGTATCTATAACGTCGATGTGACCATAGTTGCCGTATTCATGATAATAATGCCACGCCCCTTTTTGTTTTCATTTCACTATTATTTGTTTACAGTGTTACAATAGTTATTTATATGTTTACACGTTACAGTAAATCATATGTTTTCAATGCTACCATACTTTATTGTCTGTAAGTGTTTTACTGTAAACCATTTCTTTACAGTGCTACAATTGTTCATTATCTGTTTAAATGTTACCGTAAATCTTTTGTTTACAGTGCTACAATTGTTCATCATCTGTTTAAATGTTACCGTAAATCTTTTGTTTACAGTGCTATAATTGTTCATTATCTGTTTAAATGTTACCGTAAATCTTTTGTTTACAGTGCTACAATTGTTCATCATCTGTTTAAATGTTACCGTAAATCTTTTGTTTACTAGTGCTACAATTGTTCATTATCTGTTTAAATGTTACCGTAAATCTTTTGTTTACAGTGCTATAATTGTTCATCATCTGTTTAAATGTTACCGTAAATCTTTTGTTTACAGTGCTATAATTGTTCATTATCTGTTTAAATGTTACCGTAAATCTTTTGTTTACAGTGCTACTATTGTTCATTACATGTTACTGTAAGTCTTTTGATTACAGTGTCGATGCAAACTCAAGTTGTTTTTTTTCTTTCATTTCTTCACAGTTCCGGACCTCTTGCTGAGAAAATCACAGTTTACAGCAAACGCCCACAACTAGGCGCCCACTCCACCATTGCGCCCATAGCTCCACTTGGCGGTTAGACCTCCGTTCAAATAATCATAGCGATGTGCGCATTGGATTGCTCTTCATTTTCGTTTTATCTATACACCCTCTTTCCTTGTCTATTTATCAACATATAACAGAGATTTGAAGGAAATATTTAGAAATATTTAGAAATGCGCGAAAATTTAGAATAGGAGAAAATGTTGCATACAGTTATATCAATACATTTAAAAGTATACATAGAACTTATCACAATTAAAGTTTAAGACTTTAAATTGACTTTGTATTGTGTTTTGTGCGACTGCTATATATAGTGCAATTACTCTTCGAAAGGTCGGAGCGTGGAATATAGTCACCATTTGATATAAAATGTACATTAGCACTTGCTTATTTTAGTACGGAATTAAACAGGTAGATCATATCATAAAGCATTCATAGTCTCGATAACTAAAATAGACACACATGTAGGCGTCCTGTATATCTGCTCTTCTCTGCTGCCTGTCGTTTGCAGGTCAATAATATAAGGTTAATATCATATTACAGGCTGACGTACAGAGGGATTGTAAATGCTAGTATATATATATATATATATATATATATATATATATATATATATAGATAGATAGATAGATAGATAGATAGATAGATTTACTCTAACTATTCAGTGGAATATACATATTGTACGAGGGCCGTCCTGAAATTTGCGGACTTGTTGCACAGAAAAAATGCTAAACCAAAAAAAAAAAAATAAAAAATACACCCCCCCCCCCAAAGAAAAACAACCTATCAAAAAACAACTGCTGGATTTTTTTCTGATGGCGTTTTCCTCAGAGTGCTACGCAAAAGGTGATAAAGATGCGATGATCAGTCTAATTCTTTAACACACAAATGTACAAAGGACTGTTCGATATGTAGTGTGTATTGTACCACAGTGCGATAACGCTTTGCATGATTTCGTGGATGATGATACTCTAGGATACCTCAATTCAATACTTTTCCAATGGTATAAACACGAGCCTTCAGCTCCACATAGTTTTAAATTTGTAGTCATTTCAATAAAGCCAGTCGTTGACCACTGTTGTAAAACTGGTTGGGAGCGGGTCAAGAATATTGAAAAAAAATTAGAGCCTATATAAAAGTTCCCCCATTTTATTTTACTGGTTTAGGGGAAGTTTATGGGTCTGATAAGGTGTCTTATGAGACATCGGAGAAAGAAATATTTGACATAGAGAGCATAGAGTCCATTAATCTGGCCGACCTGTGACTAATACAGACAAGGCAAACGCCTCAAAAGTCAGGGAAATAATTGACACGATACGTGATACTGCCAAAGTTGTTGGCATATCGCTATTGCGGGTGCATTTCATTTTGAAAGTACGAAAGATTTCTGCCAGATGGATACCGCATATATTGACAGATGACCAAAAAAAAAAACGGGTACGAGAACAAACCGCTAAGCAATTGCTCAAAATGTTTCCCAAATTCAGTCAAAGGCAATTTGCAAACATTGTTATTGGTGACGAAATATGGGTTTACTATTTCGAACCAGTAAGAAAACTTGCTAACAAAATATGACTAACTAACACAGTATAAGGACTGTAATTACCAAAAGAACTACAAGCACAAAAAGGTACCTTATTGCATATTCTCATTAATTTCCAGTTACCTTTATTAATTCGATATCGTCGACATCGCGATGTTGACAATGTTGATACCATATCGAGTTAACATTGAGTTCGCCTTTTGTCAACATCGTCGACATTTCAGACATTGCAATATCGACAAGATGTCGAGTTTACATCGTCTTCATCGTTATTATTTCTTCAATGTTGACATCGTACAACATTGCGATGTTGCCGATGTGAATGATGTAAAGAGGGGGGAAAGGAACACAATGTCGACATGATGTTAATTCGATATTGTACAACACTGCGATGATAACGATGTGAACGATGTAAAAAAAGAAAGGTAGGACAAAGTCGACACGATGTTGATTCGATATCGTACAACTTTGCGATGTTAACAAGGTAAGAAAATTACAAATACAATGTCGACACGATGTAGTTTCGATATCGGCCGGCATTGCGATGTTGACGATGTGAACGATGTAAACAGGATAAGCGGAACACAATGTCTGTTAACTGCAAACTTAATATCATACAACATTACAATGAATTATAAACATATAAAACAATGTTAAATCGATATTGAATGAACACCGTTCATTATTGCGATGTCTACAATATTGATAAAACATCGATCATTGGACACACCTCGCACGAGCTCCGAAGTCGGAGAAGGTTGCCGTCTGGCCACACCCACCATACTCTCCAGATCTAGCCCCATGCGACTTTTTTCCTTTTTCCAAAATTAAAAAGTTCTTATCTGGTCGTCGTTACAAGTCTCGACAAGCCCTTGGCTCAGCCATCAGTCAGTGTCTTAGAGGTCTGCCTAAATACTGTGACGAATTTCAAAACTGGATTCAGAGATTGAAATTATATATTTCAAACCGTGGAGAATACTTAGAAGGGATGTAATGTTCATTTCATTAGTTGAGTCGAATGCCATAATGGTACCGGTGATTTCCTAAGTGCATATTTATGAAGGATTGATGGCGTGTGAAAAGCATTATCAGAAGCATCACGTAAGAAGGATTTAGTTTACCGTGTTTAGTCGTATTAAAAGTGATTTTATGCTAAACAAGATTTGGTGTTAAGTCCCATTGTATTGCACAGAGAGATTACTCTTGTCACGCTCGTTGTCTGATTGTATATATCGTTCTTTTAGAGCTGAATTGTTCCACCAATAGCCTGCAGGCCACTTACGCTTTCACGTTGAAGTAATTTTAGGGTTATTTCGAAATAGGGCACTTTTTAATATTAATTTTGTTTTATCCTTTCATGATAAAAAAAATAAATAAATAGAAAATTAACCTGATTGAGTTTTCAATTCGATCGAGTTAAATTGTATATAATTTGAAAAAATTGTATAACTCACAGGCACATTGAGTCGGAGTTGGGATTGAGGGGTTGGTTGGGGGCAGCCCCCACCCCCCACCCCCTCAATTTTTGACAATGACAATTATTTGTTAATTTGTAATGCAAAAATTGATATATTGGGTAACTCCCAATAACAGTAGCAGTGAATGCGAAGAATGTAATTCATGTTGAAAGTTGAATCAAATAACAAGAGGCTCATGGGCCATATCGCTCACCTGAGTCACCTTGGCCCAAAATTAAAGATCTTCTCTATATATATATTTGCATGTAAAATTTTGATCGCCTATTGTGGCCCCACCCAATCCCCGGGGTCATGATTTTAAAAAACTTGAATCTGCACTATGTCAAAAACCTTCCACATAAATTTGAACTTTTCTGGCGCAGTGGTTCTTGATAGAGAACGTGTTCTTGATGAAGATTTCTAAATGACCCCAACCTATTTTTGCATATTTATGATTATGTCCCCTTTGAATGGGCATGACCCTTCATTTGAACAAACTTGAATCCCCTTACCTCAGATATGATTTGTACCAACTTTTAATTTGGCCTGCTAGTTATGGAGAAAAATTTTTTCTATTATTTGTCAATGTATCTTTGCTTTTTCGTTATTATCTCCCCTTAGAGAAGGGCGTTGTCCTTCATTTGAACAAACTTGAATCCCTCTGACCAAAGGATTTTGTGTCAAGTTTGGTTCTGAAGAAAAAGTCGAAAATGTGAATAGCTTAGAAACAGACGGACAGAGGGACAGACGGGTGAAGGGGAAAACGGATGATCAGAAAACTTCACTTGAGCTTTCAGCTCATGTGAGCTAAAAACTATTTAGAGAGAACTGAGCATCAATAGTAGCGCGTGCACAACAGAACGCGAGGCTTGTCAAGATCTTTAGAGAGGCAAACATCCAGTTTTTCTTCCTCTCCCCCCCTCCTCCCACACACACACTTTGAAAAAAAAATAAGATACGTCCTATCATAATATTCTTCAATAAATAAAATTGCGTACTTTTAATCCTTTGTTTGTATTAATATGGCAAGTATACCTTTATACCTTTCAGTAGATGAATTTATAAAAGGAAAAGTTATATATACTCTCTCAAAAAAGAAACGCAACATGGGATAAATATTTTAAAAAGTTGTTTTTTTGATAAAAATAAATGTGTTTGAATATAAAAAATATATGATTCAATAAATTTAAATCCCAATTGAAGAATTGACACTGAGTTCATTTAAATCCATTCAACCATGAGCGGCTTAGGACAATTGGCGTGACATGCCATCGGTACATCGTGTACGCAAACCCGCACGACTTTCACGTGTAAATCATTGGTAATTCCAAAGCGGGTACTTTGGGTATAAAAACTCGGTATTTCTTTTCATAAGCGCAGTGGTTAAATTAAATCCTGACGAGGTGACACTATGCCGAGGTTAGACGCTGCTACCCGGAATATCGCTATCGGACGAATCCTGGCCGGTGAATCCCAGAATGTTGTTGCTAGAGGTTACAACGTCCATCGCAGCACGATTCCCGTCTCTGGCAACGATACCAGCAGCAGGGTACTACTGATGACCGCCCTCGTTCTGGCCGACCACGGGTCACCAATGCCGCACAGGATCGATACATCCGGTTGCTCCATCTACGGAACAGGACCTTTGCTGCTACATTAACACCTAATCGCATCCCTGGTTTACGCAGAATTTCCGTACAGACGGTACGAAATCGACTCCGTGCTCATGGATTGCGCGCCAGACGACCGTACGTTGGAGCCACTTTGAGGAATCGACACCGCCAGGCAAGGGTCAGATGGTGTAATACGGTTCGTATTTGGAACTTACAAAACTGGAGAAGATTGTGGTTTAGCGATGAGTCGCGGTTTCAGTTGGAGAAAAGAGATGGTCGCATCAGGATCTATAGAAGCCGAAATGAACGTTTCGCGCAGAATTGTGTCGTTGAAGTGGACAATTTCGGTGGAGGTAGTGTAATGATATGGGCAGCTATCTCCTACGCCAGAAATACACAGCTCGTGCACATTCCAGGCAACTTAAACCTGTTCGGTATCGTGACGAGATTCTGAGGCCGCACTTATTGCCAGCTATGAACGTCAGAAGGGAGGTGTTTCAGCACGATAATGCCCGTCCGCACACGGCACGCATCACTACTGACTTTTTAGACCAACAGAACGTTAATGTGATGCGTTGGCCGGCCCGTTCTCCGGATCTGAATCCGATAGAGCATCTGTGGGATGAATTGGACCGTCGTGTGCGCCAACGTCAACCAGCGCCGCAAAACCTTCGTCAATTTGAGCAGGCACTCCAGCAGGAATGGCAGACAATACCACAAGCCCGTGTGAGAACTTTAATCGCGTCCATGCCGAGACGAATTACAGCTGTGTTACAGGCTAATGGGGGACACAACAGATATTGACTCTCGAACTGTGATAACTGATCGTTATGTGATAACGGGGTCCATTTTTGACATAAGTGAACGTTGGACAATAATTGTGCCAAGTTTCATGTTTCTATCTATCTTATTTATTTGGTAAATGATTATTGAAATATGTGAAGTAAATGCTATTATTTTCTATGTTGCGTTTCTTTTTTGAGAGTGTATATATATATATATATATATATATATATATATATATATATATATATATATAATAATAATAATAACTATATACATGGAGAGAGAGAGAGAGAGAGAGAGAGAGAGAGAAACAGACAGAGAGACAGACAGACAGACAGAGATAACAATCCTAAGGAGGTTTCGGTGGAGTGTCGGGGCGGAGCTTCAACACTGACCGTTGAAATGTGACATTGTCATTTTCACCGATATTATAGGTTAATGCAGCATTATCTGCGATTTAATGGTAACTTTGAATATTTTCAAATCGTGCTAGTTCTTTCAAACACTCTTGGACAGTATCAGTGATTGTTGGAATTCGACTCGGTCGCCATAAAAACTCCCTATTATCTCTCTCTTGACGGCATTCCTTGCATTCTTCTCACTCAGTAAATTACATACACATATTTTAAACCTACTTTAGCTTGCTTTCTGTCAGAATTATCTTTCTTTTTGAATACCCCTATAAGGAAATACATCAGAAAAGTCCGCACCCTTCCACGACTCGATCCACCCATGCGATGAACAAACTGTACTTCTTCATAACCCAGAGTTTATCTAGATATATTTGCGCTTGCATTGTTTTTTGCTTTTGATATCGCTACAAAATGTAATGATAGCGCCTAACCATTTCCTTATGGATATGTTGTAGTTAGTTAGTTGTGTATTGTTTAACGTCCCACTTGGGAAAAATTCACTCATATGCAGACATTGCCGGTGAAGGGCTGTAAAATTTAGGCCTATGCTCGGCGCTTATGGCCTCTGAGCAGGGAGGGATCTTTAACGTGCCACAACTGCTGAAACACGTTTTTTACGGTATCATCCGAAGAACAGCCCCATTTAGTCGCCTCTTACGACAAGCAAGGGGTACTGAGGATCTATTCTAGCCGGATCCCCACGGGTTGCAGTTATAGGATACAATGCGCGTATGAATACAGATGATTATAGTACGTCTATTTTAACGGACAGAAATGAAATTAAAAATTAAGCTTCACTTTGAAATACATGAGGGTATGAACTGTGAATCTTCACGCCGGTATACTTTTCATGAATGTCCGCCAGCAGGAAGCGTCGCATTTCATACCATCATGTAAACTGGTTCCCTGCGCATTGATGCTACACACAAACCTAAGAGAAGCGAGGTCAAGAGTACAAGAGTTTAACTGTCATCTATTTTCAAAAGCATAATAATATAGAAATCAATCTTTGTACGGGAAGACAATTATGTATTTTTTCAATATTCAGAGTCTTCCTAACACAAATACTACAAAATAAGTTTACAAAACTTTTTTTTCCCCGTCATTGAAATAGTAGATAACAATTTTATAACAAAAATTTCCGACACCAGATTGACAGCTAATATTGCTTTAAACATCTATATTTAGATTATTTCTTGGGTTGTAGAATAAAACGGGTGTTAATAAACTCAACAACCTTCATTATCTGTATGTATGAGCTCGAGCATGATTCAACACCATAAATCTTTAAAATGACCTCATTTAAAATTTTATCAAGCAGCAAAACCAATACGAGATATATAGTGCTTGTTTGCACCTGTATCGGCTTTACATTTGTCAAAATCTCGAGTGGTAGCGGATCAGTCACGTGTAGCGGTTGAAGTAACGCGAACAGGTAAGTAAGATGACATAGGACGAGATATACAGGTAGTACTATAAAGGTATCTTGGGGGAGGGGGTAGTAATATAAGGGTATCTTGGGGGAGGGGGTAGTAATATAAAGGTATCTTGTGGGAGGGGTAGTAGAGTACAGGTATAAGTATCTTGGGTCAGTAATTTATACATGTAATTGTGAAGGACATCATTGGATAGATTGATTGATTGATTGATTTCCGCCATACTCAGCATTTTTCAGTTATCTGGTGGCGTCCAGTTTTTGTAGGTGGCGGCGAGAACCCAGATACAATGTATCCGGGAAGAGACCACCGACCTTCCGAAAGTAAACTGGCAAACTTTCTCACTTATTCCATTCGACTAGAGGTGAGAGGCCTTGTGATTTTGAGCGCAATGCTTTAACCACTCCGCCACGGAGGCCCCTCATTGGATAAATCAAGTATTAGTAATGTACAGGTACTTCGGGGGGTATATTAGTAATGTACAGATATTTTGGGGGTAGCGTTTTACAGGTGGAAAAATACCATGGAAAAATAACTTACTTTATTAAGATACATTGTACAGGTTTTGTAGGGTTAGTAATTTACTGGTTTGAGGGGCTATGTGTATTAATATACATGCGATTCGAATACAATATATTTTCGGGCAGATCTATATGATGTACATACAGACCATGAACCATACTAAATACTAATATATCAAATGCACCGCTCCGTTCTCGACTAGAATCGATCTCCAACCAAAGGGTTCTGTTCAAATCGTTCAGGCGCTCCATTCACCGGTCAGAACGTCGTTATCGTCTAAAACCGCTCATTCTCAATTGCGTTCGTTCGTTCAACATGATCATTCGGAAGTCACCTGCATTCCGCATTATCGAATCATTGTAGGTCAACATGGCGCTTGGATGGAGACGATGAAGACAAGATAAATTTACTGATGAAATAAATCGATAAAAATTGACTATACTACATGTATTTATCAAGAATATTTTGAATTAAAGATATTTGAAAAAGAAACTATTTTTATTTAAATATATAGCTTTATAATTAGAACAAATTGAACATGCATAATAATTACAACTACAACAAAGCTAAACGCACACACACACACACACACACACACACACACACACACACACACAACAACAACAACAACAACAACAACAACAACAACAAAATAAATAAAAAACAAAAAAAACCAAAACAAAAAAAAAAAACCAAAAAACAAACAAACAAAAAAAAAACAAACCCCCCCCCAAAAAAAAACAAAAAAAAAACAAACAAACAAAAAAAAAACAAAAAAACACACACACACACAAAACAACAACAACAAAACCAAACAAACAAACAAACAAAAAATAAACAAACAAAAAGCAAAAACAAAAAAAAACAAACAAACAAACAAAAAAAGAAAAAAAAAACATTTTAAAAAAAGACCAATTCCTACTAAGTAACAGAATAATGGTATTTTTAAAAAAAAATGATGGTATAACTGAGACGTAAAAGGCTGCTCTAGGTTCAAGAACGTTACAAATAAATTTTTCCACCTTACAGAGTTCTTGCTCACACTTAATAGTTGTATATATGAACATGAACTCGAATCTGGCAATACACAGGACACATAAAAAGTTATGTTCATCCTCGAATTCAGCAAGAGATGTTTTACAAAACCCTTTTCACGTAGTATATTCTTATGGTTGCCACTTTAGGTGAATGAATTATGTGATGATAATGGAGATACATTTTTGTACATTTAGGGATAAATTCATCTAGGTAATATTGCAAGCAAAATTATCAATCAAATGTCTGTAAATAGTACATTTTGATTCATACTGCATATAGCTACATATATGTAAATTTTGAATAAAATTATCCTCCAATCGTTGTTTTATTTTTGGCAAACAGACATATATTTAAGCAATTCTGACTATGCCACGTATTCCGTCCCAAACAATCAAGTTGTTTCTTAATAAAAGTAGTTCAGTTACGACTTATATGCTTTGTATTTTCACAGATATTGTACAAACGTTCATACGCAGATCTCCGTGAAGATCCGGATTAAAATAGTTCCTCAGTACCTCTTGCTTGTCGCAAGAGGTGACTAAATTGGGTAGTTCTTTGAATGAGACTGCAAAAAACTAAGGCACAGTGTCACAGCAACTGTGGCACGTTAAAGATCCCTCCCTGCTCAAAGACCATAAGCGCCGAGCATAGACCTAAAATTTGCAGCCCTTCAACCGGCAATGGTGACGTCTCCATACGCGTGAAAAATTCTTGAGAGGGACGTGTTACGATATGCAACCAGCCATTCATTCGCAGCATTAAGTACATAATTTTCAGATGCAATAGTTTAAACCAAACCTTAACCATTCTCTAAATACATGTAAGAATAAGAAACAATGATAGACGTCGTATTTCAAACTATATCATGTTTGTATTAAACGTTTTTACGAACACCAAGTGCAAATTTTAAAAATATTCAAAATAATTACATGTACTGGACATTTTTATTTTAAGAAATTACTTGTATGATTTAAGATCGATTAGTACACTTTAACAGGGTTGAACGTGATTACGAACCACTAATTAAATACCCCACAGATAGATAAATACATGTATCTTCTGCGGCCTGATACCTTTGACGCTTGCGTCAAGCTGCTTTCTTTTTATTATTATCAGGAACAAAATTGCCGCGGTTCCTGTGGATTATTTTGAGCGCTTTAGTTCTTAAAACTCCGGCTCAATCACTGCGCTCGCTATAGTGTACGAGTTATTATTCATAGTTCATTGTTAGGTATATATATGTGATATATATAGTGTACGAATTATTATTCATAGTTCATTGTTAGGTATATATATGTGTGATATATATAGTGTACGAATTAGTATCGTTGTGGTTTATCTGCATTGTTGTACAGCACACCTGTGTCCATTATACCTGTAGAATAGTATTTTTCTGATATATATCAATAAGTAATTAATCAAAAAGTAATTGTGTTTCGTTCTAAGCGATTGGTGATTTAATTAATCCTTTTTACGCCCTCCCCTCCCCGTCCCCCAAATCTCCATTCCTCCCCTTCAACATAGAAATGCTCTCCCACGACCTTCAGACTACGATAATAATTTTGGGACGGGATGATTCATTGACACATATTGTTAGGTGTAGTAAAATCTAGCAAATCAAAAAGCCGAACGTTCAAGTTCCACTGGGTTCAGAGCGAACCCTTGAGGGTTCTTCAAATTTTGAAGTAGAGATCTATATCTTCCTATATTCACATGGAACTGACACTCTCTTTATGTTTCGCCTCCGAGTGAAACCTGCAGGGTTAGATCGCACCCTATGCAATAGGATTCCCCGTACTTCCATTACAAGCAAACTTTTTTCCGGAAAATAGAGTTCTTTTCTTACAAGTCGTCAATTACTGCGTTCTTACTATATCTTGTGTAAAGTTAGATACTTTAATTTCAAGGGTAGGACCAGGACTGGCAGGAGTACGCTGGATTAAATGTAATGTATTTAGAAAATAATGTCAGGTTTTTGCTTAAATGTCACAAAACTTGTTATGTCAATTATTATCGTACTGCATGTCAAACAAACATTGTACACGTACACCTTCAGCATGCCCTGATAATACAGCACATGTCTTCTGGAGTGGGTCCTGACATTTGAACATCAACTTATTTCAATGCGAATACCCCCTTCCTCTCTACAACACTTAATCCCCTCTCTCTGACCCTTTAAATTCCCTTCTCTCAATGAATCAACCTCTTTGTTTTCTTGGAATACAAAGCAGGAAAGTATTGAAAAAAATATCCATACAAATATTACAAAACAAAAGCACACATGCGTGGAAAAGTTACTAAAAAAGAAAAAACCGAATGTTAACCTGTAACTCTCTCCATGATAATTCGTATACATTTACATAACCTTATCAGTGTGTTTCTGTTAGTTATATTTAATTGTTGATTAAATTTATGAATGTTAGGATTTGTGTAGTAATACTTTGAAATGTTACATTGACTAGCTTGTTTACAGATCTATAAATCAGTACAATTAAATAATGAAATCCATCCCCATTCTCATTTCCATTACATAGCTGACAAATTCTACTTTCTCTAGGTATACCTCACCACCTTCCTGTTTCTAATGGCATCTTTGCATTACCAGTTCTAAATTTACAAAAAAATATTTATATTTTGTTTTTCAGGTAATCTAAGTAAGTAATTTTCAATACAAACCATATGTTTAAAAATCCTGTAATTTCTTCCTTTTGAGGATTTGTACACATCACTAGTCCAATTTTGTTTGAAGATTTAAATTTCAATACATGCTTGCAAAATTTTAAATGAAGTCTCTCTCGCAATGATGATTGATTATAACCCTATACTTCACATCCATATGAAATAATAGATTTCACAACTTTATCAAACATATCAAGTTTACAGTCAATAGATGTTATTTTGTGCATTTCCCAGTGACACCATATATAGCTCTTTTGGCTTTGTCAAACAATTCTTTGATATTTAGGTTATATGAACCACATTTACTAAGTGTAACACCCAAATATTTGAAACTATGTACTACTTCAAGAATTTCATTGTTTTATTTAAAAAACAGTGTTGGTTGTAGATGTATGGTTACCAAAATAACAATTTTGGATTTGTTACTGTTGACCTTTAAGTGCCATGTTTTACAATATTTATGGAAAACATCTAATTGGTACTGTAGTTGTGTTGGTGTTTCCAACAATAATATTGCGTCATCTGCATATAGTAAAACAAATGATTTTAAATATATATCTAAGTCTTTTTCTAATTTCTCACATACTTTAGAAAGACCTTTAACATTATTACTGTACATAGATTTTTCTAAATTATTCAGATATACAGCAAAACGAAAAGGTGATAAGTTTTCTCATGCCTAACTCCAACATTGCATGAAAATAATTCTGATTGTCGACCATTGCATGACACTCTTGTTAGGCCATTCTTGACACTTTGATTCTGACTACAGATTGCTCCGTTCACCTGATTGGAATATAGGGCTCACAGCAGGTGTGACCAGTCGACAGGGGATGCTTACTCCTCCTAGACACCTGATCCAACCTCTGGTATGACCAGGGGTCCATGTTTGTACATCTCTCTGATTTGTATTTTCTATAGGAATTATGAGATTGAGTACTGTTAGTTATCTTGGCCATTTCATTGTACAGATTTCTTATAACCTGAAAGCATTTCCCATCTATACTGTTTAATATGATTTTATTCCAGAGACCCGTACGCCATACTGAATCAAACACTTTTTCAAAATCAATGAAGGCACAGTATAAATTTCTTTTGTGTTTCTTAAAAATTTCTATCAGTATATGTAAAGAAAAAATATGGTCTTGTGTTGAGAAATTTTTGTGAATTTCCAGAATTATTCTGAATCTATTTGCATATTTATTAAGTTGTTCATTCAAAACTGAGGTAAATAATTTACCCAAACATCTTATCAAAGTGATAGGCCTATGATTTCAGGGGCAAGTGTCATCACCCTTGTTTCTGTACAATGGAAATTATGTTACCCCAAGTCCACTGTGAAGGAATTATTCCAGTTTCAAAAATTGTATTAAATAATTCGATGAATAAGTTGAGTAAAATTCTGATGTACTCTTCATATATTCATTAACAGTCATGCCAACACCACATGACTTACCATTTTTCAATTTTTTTTTTAAAAATTCAACGTAGTATTTCCTCACCAGTGATAGGTTGGTCAATGAAATAGTTCAACTCCACATCAGAGAACAGTGAGAGATCTTTACCAGAGAATATTAGATAATCTCCACCAGTAATATCATCATTGACCGTTGTATTGGATTCTTTGTAAAAATCAAATAAATCGTGTAGGTCTGCATTACTATTACAGCCCGAGTTCAATTTTCCAATATTCCTTTGGATTTCAAGTATTATACAAGTCCTCTTTAAATGCTGTAACACCATATCTTTTGAACTGTCATTTTGCTTTTCTATAATTTTGTCTAGCAGATTTACAATATTTAGTAAACCAAGGTTTATTAAATTTTATAAGTTTATCTCTTTCATTTCTACAGTTATATAGTTTTTTTTTTATATAATACTAAACACTTCTGGTACACTTCGGATAAAAATATTACCAAAGATTGATTGATTGTTGTTTTCTGCCACACTCAACAATTTTTCAGTTATCTGGTGGCGTCCAGTTCGTTTGGTGGAGGAGAGAACCCTGATACAATGTACCCGGGAAGAGACCACCGACCTTCCGAAAGTAAACTGGCAAACTTTCTCACATATATCGGCTCGAGCGAGATTCGAACCTGCGCCGACTAGTGAGAGGCCTTGTGACTTTTACCAAAGATATCTCCTATATTGTCAATACATTCATGGGTTATGTCAAATTCGTTATAGTTTTTCAGTTGACTTTCGAATAAGAAATAATTGTATTGTATTGAAAATTTTGTAATCATGGCAGAAGTATTGCAATACGGATCGCACCTGAACTTCTACATGCACATTCACCATAAGCATCCTGTCTTGACCTGCCATTGAGTATATATATGCTGCAATTTATATATATGTTAAATAGCTTCTTGCCAAATTGATTTGAAATAGCATCTTTTGATTTTCTGTTTACAGAAAAACCATAACAACTGAGATTATTGACATCACATGTACGGGACGTTAAAGGGATTCATGTGCATTGGCATTCCCACATAACTGAAGAAAATCTATCATCCTTCTTTCTAGAATCTCTACTATTAAAATCGCCTGCTAGGCATATATATTTATAATCATTGTTGATGTTATGAATCTCTGTTTCAATATTTCATCATATACATCATTGGACGAGTAACGAGAATTAATAGAAGGGATATATACACTGCCTACAGCAATAGGTCCCAGTGTTTTCCCGTGCAATTTTAACTAAAACACGTGTTCACACTCGTTGTTTATAACTGTCACATGTTTTGATTATATATATATATAAATATATTTACACATAATACAATTCATGTGTGTATATTTACAACATGGACTGTGGTACACAGGGACTGTGGTACATGTATGTATGTATAAAACAACGATAATTCATGATTTTATCAAATCAACAAGTTAAACATTTTGTGCTTGATTTGTTACGTTCTAATTAACCGAGACTGAGTGACCGCAGCACTCCAATACTAAATAAACGATAACTTCTAGCAGTTTATTTCTCATACAACTATAGCTATCTTATTATTTACATTAATAATGAGATGACCTATTAATTCAATCAAACAAATTCTCTGTTAGCCTTTAAGCTATTTCATATGTTATCACATAAATCTGCTGATTGTACTAGAGTCATAACTTCACCTTGGTATAATATATGTATGTTTGTATAATGTACCAAATCTTAAAATTATGAAGTTCGACCAACAGCAAATTCGATGTATATTGCAACACCCCATTTTTATCTCTATATATATTGGATTCTTTTCAATATATATATATATATATGAGAGAAATAGAGAATATAATATAACACACACACACACATATATATATATATATATATATATATATACTATTTTACTCGGTAAAATAATAAGTTTAACTTTTGTTTAATCTTCAGGAAGATTAGGACCTACATTCCCTCTTTTGAATCCACGCTTGTTTTACAGATTTGAACAGTTTTGTAATATATAGATCTAGATATTTATATCCCTTTACAGGACACCATGGCGGATTCACGGCCCACTATTGACCTCCCTATAGTGGACATGTCCAAATCCAAGACGGACCAAGCTGAACTGGCCAAAATTGTTGTGGACGCCTTAGAAAACATCGGCTTCCTCTTCATTGATAATGTGGAGGGAATTGACTTTGACAGACTTTTCCAGGCCTGCAAATGGTTTTTCTCTCAGCCTTGGGAGAAAAAGAAGAAGTTATGTAGAAAAAACTGGGTCCCTGAAAACAAGAACATTTACCGTGGATATTTTCCCGTTGTGGAGGGGGAGCCGAGTCGCAAGGAAGGCTTTGAATTTGGCCGGGCAGTGGACCCCAGTGATGTACAGGTAACGTCACAGGGGAGAAACAGTGGGCCTGCACTTCGTAACTTGTACAGGTTACGTCACAGGGGAGAAACAGTGGGCCTGCACTTCGTAACTTGTACAGGTAACGTCACAGGGGAGAAACATTGGGCCTGCACTTCGTAACTTGTACAGGTTACGTCACAGGGGAGAAACAGTGGGCCTGCACTTCGTAACTTGAACAGGTAACGTCACAGGGAGAAACAGTGGGCCTGCACTTCGTAACTTGTACAGGTAACGTCACAGGGAGAAACAGTGGGCCTGCACTTCGTAACTTGTACAGGTAACGTCACAGGGGAGAAACAGTGGGCCTGCACTTCGTAACTTGTACAGGTAACGTCACAGGGAGAAACAGTGGGCCTGCACTTCGTAACTTGAACAGGTAACGTCACAGGGGAGAAACAGTGGGCCTGCACTTCGTAATTTGTTGTGAATTAATGTGCTCAGGCGTTTGTCTTATACATGTTTGATTTCTGATAATTTACATAAGCTAAAATGATTCGGACTTCACTATGCCGCAGTTGATTGATATTTTAAACTCAGAATCTGGGACAAGTAACATCTAGCCATCTGTATATGCTGTCATGAAAAAAGAAATTGTGTAAATCAGAAAGTGCAGCTGTGTTTTGTTTGCTTGTATCTTGTTTTCCCGTCCCATTTGAGAATTTCTCTCTCATGTAAAGTCACCAGCCTTTGGTGAGGACCAGTTACATTAGGTTTTTATTTTTATTTTTTATTTATTTATTTTTTTTTTATTTATTTTGTTTGTTTGGTTTTTCTTTAAATCCTGCCAATGCCTATTGTGACACGGGACCTCCGTCTGGTGTATATATCTGCAGTTAATGATATATAAATTGTGATGACCTTTCATTTCATCAGAATGTGGTTTCATTGATTTTATGGGAATAAAATTTCTTGGTTTTACCAACAAATACAATTTCGTCATATGCATTTATTTATTTATTTTTTTTATTTAGGTGAAGCCTGAAAACTGGTATTATGAATCCTGTCCATGGCCGGAAGAAGACGGAACCTTCCCTTTCAAGGAATACATGACCTCTATGTATGAGGTCATGCATGACCTCGCCATGGACATTTTACGCTTGACAGCACTCGGTCTAGGTTTACCGGATGACGCCTTCACTTACCTATTTGATGACAAACCATGTTCCACCTACCGCATTCTGCATTACCCTCCATGGAACGGTCCGCCTCCTAGCAACGCCCGGATCGAGGACGGGAAAATTCTGACAACGCCGGATCATTCTGACTCGAATTTCCTCACGCTTTTGGCAACATTTAACTACACCGGTCTCGAAATAGTCAACTCAGAAGGAAATTGGGTCGCAGTGCAACCGAGACCAAAGAGTCTCGTTATGAATATCGGTGACCTTTTTGACCGCATGACCGGCGGCAACAAGTTTCGTGCTACTCGTCATCGTGTATTAGACATAGGGGTCGACAGGTATTCGGTTCCATTCTTTTTGGAACCGTCTTACTTCAGCGATGTTGCAGTGAACATCATCAAGAAACATGAGGGAGAAGAAACCCACGATCCGGAAAAGTATGGCCCCTATATGATCCGGGTCGCCAAATACGAACGGAAGTACTTCGAGTACAAAGTGCTTCCGGACTTCGAAAAAGTCGGTGAGCGCCTTGGATTAGTAGATCCAGTGGGCTCTTAAGACTCATGAACTAAAACATCCGGTGTGTGTTATTTTGTAAACTTGATCAAGTGAAAACATTGACTTTATAACTAGAAAATTGAGAAATTTTCATCTCTTTTTCAAACACGTGAATTGTAAGTTTGAAACCATTGCTTGTTTTTGATAACGAAACGTTTACTTTTAAATGACTATTTTTTTTTCTTGTTGTTTTTTTTTTTTTTGTTTTTTTTTTTTGTTTGTTTTTTTTTTTTTTTTTTTTTTGGTTATCATTTCTGTTGTTAGATAAGGGAACACATCATATACTTTTTGTACATTGCGTGTGTAGTCTCGCTGCTTTAAACGCAGTACTAGAAGTACTTCAAAGGAAAATACTGTTGAAGTAAACAGTCTACTTACAGATTGTGTATCATCATATTTATAAATCATGCAAAATTGTATACCATGTATACAAAAGATGTATTAAAATGTGCTTTTCATCTTTTGAATTTCATTAACTATTTACAGGTGAGTGCTTGCTTCCGCGACTTTTCCTCCACCTGAAAATTGTTCGTAAAACTCGTGTAATGTTTCCAAAAGAGTTTTAAGGGTGTGCGGAGAGATTGTATTAGCAGAATGTCTGGATGGGTGCTTATTTTGATCCTATCCCAGATTGCGGGAGGGGGCTGATCAGTGAAACAGGGTTATAATGTGATGTTGCCTGCATTTACCTACAAATTACAACTCCAGGACTCGGTGACGGATCCAGCACCGGGCGTACCCCCCCCCCCCCCCCCGCCCCTCTTCTCATCTCCTCACAAATGTGACTCTTTTTTAAATTTACAAATACTAAAAAAACACTAGAATTTGTATGTCTTATTTTTGTCACAACTCCGTAGCTACATGAGGCTTGACCCACTGAACTCTGAAATATTTCTGGATCCGCCACTGATAGTGTACTCGGAAGATACAATACTGTACTACACTTAATGTATTCCGGAGAAGGATTTCCTGTCGTTTGAAAATTAAATTGTTAAATATTTCATTCATATGATCTACACCCAAAAGTACTGTGCATTATTATTTTATTATACGGAGTACGAAGAACGATGACTACCAGGCTGTAAATGGAAACCTGGGGATGCCTGGTGCACTCAGTTTAACAAACAATGGTCGCACACGCGAAAGGTCGATATGCGGTTCAATATCAGGTCAACTTCAAATCATAATTTAACATGCCAATTATGATATGTCATGATAATTTACTTAGTCACTCAAAATTGGGAAGGGGAAATTATGATAAAACAATGAATTTTTCACTTGAGTATACTGAACGCGCCCCATACCAAGTCAATGAAATGAGAGTAGAAAAATAAACAAAACTTGTAATTAAAAGCAGAAATGATTTAGAAAATAAATGCAGCAGCAACGTTGCTGCTCGGGTAAACAACACACCATGACATGTTTCGTACAGTCCATGTTTTTTCTTTATTTCCCCCGACTTTCTGAATTTATTTTTCATACCCACTTCCAAACAAATAGTCAGTCAGTGAATTCCATTTTTTTCCCCTCTGTGATGTATACGCATTTGATTAGTCAATAAAAACAAATGGAAGTTTTTTTCCCCACTTCCAAGTAAAACTGATTGGAAACCCATGGATTTTCAATCACTTTTGATAAAATGACAAAACCTTAAATTTCATGCCTGTTAAGCGCCGACTCAGTCTTACTGTCCACGACCTTCAGAAGCAACAGATTTTCCATGAATTAAGGTGAACCTATATACCTGCCTCATCCCCCACCCCCGGATTTGCTTCTAACATGAAAAACATTGATTTTTGTAACGTGTTTATGGTATGCTTTTGTACGTTTACATATTTGCATTTGCACGTGTTAAGTTGGTACATGTAATTTCTAAAGTATATATAGGTATGTCCTTTATGCAGTCTCAGATTGATCCTTTACGTAGTGTTTTATTCCGTCAATCCTGAATCCGCCACTGATCCTTTACGTAGTGTTTTATTCCGTCAATCCTGAATCCGCCAATGCAACTACTGTACTTATTGAGGAATATTGAGATAAAAGGCTATCCTTTTCGCCCAAAATTAGAGGGGATGGGGTGGGGGTGTTGTTGTTGTTGCAAACCCCAAAACGGCACAAATGACCTTTTAGTCCCCCTCCCCTTTAATGAAAATCCAACAAAGCGGCCAAGGCCCGTAACTCCCTCTAGATCCTCCACCAGGAAGCAGGACGTCTTTACACAGTTAAACAATTAATTATTGAGGAATTCAAAAGATTTGAAAAGTTTGGACGAGAGGAAGGATTTAGGAGAAATATTCATATCAAGGAAACAAACCAAGCATGCGCGGATCTAGAGGGGGGGTCGGGGGGGTCCCGACCCCCCCCCCCCCCCTGGAAAATGAAAATTTATTAAATTTACATAGTAAAATTATCGCGAAAATATGCCTCGGACCCCCCCTGGCAAACACAATTATCCTTCGGACCCCCCCTGGAAAAATTTTCTGGATCCGCGCATGCCAAGGTTCCTTTTGAATTAAAATTAGAAATACTTATAATATAACGTTGTCACTATACTGCCGCAGTGTGTTAATCGAGATACAGGTTATATCGAATTACATGATGTTGCTGTACACGCAGTCCCACAATGTGCCATTTAATAATTTTTCACTTATTTTGAGACGTCACCAGCTTCAGAACCTCTAGGTTTGCATGACGCTTATTTGGAGTATGAGGGTTCTTCATCTGTACACGGGACCATTGCTCTGAATTAGGTCAGACCCGTGACTTTCATTTTTAATTCAAGGTAGGGTTGACAGAAAGGAGGTTTTAATACGAAGGTATCCCCCCTCCACTCTCCTGAGCCGAGCTTCCCTTAATCTCAAATCCATGTTTTTGATAGCTTTAATTCTAAAGATTTCCTTCAGATGGAATAATTCCGAGTTTTATTATCATTATTTATTTATTTTTTTTTTTTTTTGCCTGTCAAAAAATTGAGACTTGGGACACCCTGCTAAGAACCTGGAGGATTTGATTACGATACTCCTCTCAGTGTAATTCTATATTCTATAAGTAACTAATGTAAAATGCAATAACTCTTTTCGATGATCATGATGGTGATGATGATGATGATAATAATAATAATAATAATACAATGTAAATACATATCATTTACACATCTTGCCTTGTTT
>JAMZEH010000050.1:4867500-5042500 GCA_024699665.1 Ostrea denselamellosa | reverse complement strand
GATCTATAGTACATGTGTTTGACATTGAGAACGGTGCTGTTTATCAGTACCAGTTTTTCTCCAAAAAGAAGAGAGAAAAAAATGCTGGGTTATTAAAAATAATTAAACTTTTACACATACTCACACATCATGGACAGGATTTATATATTATTTTCTGACACGTACTGACAATTAACGGACCATCATTTACACAACAATGTTTAATTTGAACATTTCTGCCATCGCAAACGACTTGATGACCACGCATGATTCACGAAAATCCATTTTTGAACACGGGTTATGTATTTTATCAACAATGTTGCTACCTTCAACATCTGCATGAATCACCAAAGGAAGCATTTATGTTTAATAAAATCGAATTTAAGTGAAAAAATAGATGTATACATGCATATAAGTTTCTTTTATATAAATATGAATTGTATTACCATGATATATTTTGTCATGAAACGTAAATTAACAAACAATATCAAGTTCAACTTGTAAAGGCATCAAATGACATTATAAAATAATTCTTAAAAGATATTTTAAAAATTTAATATCTTTATTTCAAGTTCAAATCCGGTTCATTCTCCCCCCCCCCCCCCCCCCCCCCCCCCCCCAAAAAAAACAAACAAACCAAAAACAAAAATCGCCGCCCCAATATGAAACTCCTACCGAAGCCCCTGAAGTCGCTTTCCCATTGCAACTATCCATTATACATTCTAATCCTAGACCACAAACTGAGAAAGTCTAATTCAAAATATAGATAATTAATTTTGAAAAAAAAATCCAGTTTTAAAACAAGCTTACCATTTTTTTTTGGGGGGGGGGGGGTAAAAATCGAGAGAGAGAAAAAACTTGATTGACTGATTGACCTCAGTCCGTGGTTTTGCACCTCAGGCATGTAACATGGGGGGGGGGGGGGGGGGGGGGGGGGGAGCCTCCACATTTTTGGGCAACAGAGATTTTTTTCAATTTACATTTTAAGTTACCTGCCCCCCCCCCCCCCCTCCCATTTTTTAGTAGGCGTTTTAAAAAAATGTTTTGGAAATGAACAAACTAAGCATTAAATAATGTAAGTTTGGGGAACTTCCAGCCCCCCCCCCCCCCCCCCCCCCCCCCAAATTTTGACTATTGGCGAATTATGTTTTTGTTATTTTTATTCTTAAGGTTTTTCGAATAAGTCTGTCCCTCCTCCTCTCTCCCCCCCCCCCCCCCCCCCCCCCCCCATTTTCAAAAAGGACAATACGTGCCTGCACCTATTCCTAGATTAGCAGCTGGATACATTCATGTCTGACAGATATATAAACACTTATTATTATGAACAAATTGATAATAAAGTTAATGCAAATTGCAATTAAAATACCATATGTAAATATATATTTAATACAGTAAAGTAGCATATATATTTCAAGTATTCTCTCTCTCTCTCTTATAAGTGTATGTATACATGTACACAAGTGTATGTTAGAAAAATATTTGAGCAATCTTTATGACGTCACAATAACGTCTACGTCATTTTGAGATTGATCAATTATTGTACACTAAAAATGGCACTTTTATCTGGAATAGAAAACATGGGCGGATCTTGAAATTTGATAAATTTAATTAGATCCTAAAAAGTAATGGTTGTTGATTTCTTATAAAATTGTTATGTATCAGTTCACACTGGTTGAGGAGTATATGGTGGCATGTGGAAATCATATAAAAAAGGATATAAACAGATATTTACATATTGTAAACGCTGGCGTGCACACTAAACTGGGGTGTGAAATGCATGGTTGAACTTCATTCCGTGATGTTTCTAATCAGATTTGAGACATAATGATCAAATTGGCTATATAGTTCCTTTATGCGTTAAAACACAAGAGATTGAGTTTTTGCTTTTAAAAAAATCAAAGACCAACAAATGAAAATATATTTAAAAAAAGGGGGGGGGGCACTTAGCGGCACTGAAGTAAATGACGTCACATAAACGGAAGTGACGCTTAAAAGTCTGCATCTTGATAAGAGAAGTGTAGATAGCCTACAAAGCCGCGTTTCGTTGTTTCTGAAATATCGTGAAAACGGGAGTCATTTAGCGTTCGCTGAAACACTAAAGGAATGTAATATCACCACACTGGACTGGATTTTCACGTGAAAAAGCGACAATCGCTGGTACGATATGGATTATTTGTGAAGACGAGAGATCATGGAAAGGGGGGGGGGGGGTTATCTCTTGACTGGTAATCGGTAGCGTTGTGTGTTGCTTCACACATTTGTCTTTATCAATTTCGACCGAGAAAATGTGCGAAAAAAAGTAATACTTATTCTGGATTACGATATATCGATGCATAAGTAGAAAATGTAACAACACGGAAGTCGGGGGTATAAGGCATGCGCAGTATGCGTAGTCCGTGCCCGGCACGACTACGAAACGTAGAACAAAACAACTGATGCATCAAAGTAGACACAGAGTTCACAAAACAAAGAAACATGTTTAATAAGCAACACATGAGAATAAAAATAAAATAATAGTTAAGCACATCTCTACAAGTTAGTGCATCTCCACTTGGAAAAAAAAAGAAAAGAAAGAAATTGTTTATTTCTTCCTAGTTCAGAGGGGTTTCTACAACATTTCTCACAATAAAAGTTTTCTACGATCTACAGGTGCCTTTTACATTTATACACATCAATTAGTTAAATTCCGAAACATATAATTATTCCGAGATAAAATAATACCTTGTTTATATATAAAAAGTATTATATTGCTTACACGCAGAAGTAATTCTTTTTTACTAGTAATGTGAAATCTCTCTCTCTCTCTCTTTCTCTCTTTTTCCCGTTTGATATTCAACAAAGTCATCTCAGGTCAATCAATACTAATATTTTATCAATACTCGCCAATATTAGTAAAAGTGCCAAAAGAACAGGAACAGAGTCATTTATCAACCATTTGGATGTTAATCTATTTTTTGATTACCCCTGCATATACAGTTTATATATGTGTATATTGAGTCGGCAGATTTGCATCATGAGCAGTTCTTTCCTGATAGTTTCTGTGGTGTATTCTTCAATTAAGTGATAAAAGATAAAATAAAGTATGAGGGCAAGACATTGGATGAGGTCCGTATAGTAACAGGGCAAGACATAAATATGTCAGCCCTCGTGGTAATACAGCCATATAGGTCATTGCTAGTCTTAATTAGTCCAAATTACATGTACAGCTATAATGACTTAACATGTATAATATGATGTACTATGTACTGTATGTACAGTATTGTATAAATGTACTGTCCAGCTTAGATGTTTTGAAAAAATCTTAAACTTAAGAGTTTGATTTGAGCAGTCATAATCCCAAGTAAGGGCAAGTTTCGACTTTAGTTTATTTCGAGAAAGGGAAGCCTGTATTCATGCGGAATTTGTTTCATTCACAGTGATTTATTACATGATTATAATTAAAGTTTCTAATATAAAGTCTTGGAATCAAGCTCTTCAGAGACTTGGTGGGTCAACACAATACAGTGATGTTATTTATAACAGGAAATTAAAATCCAGCAGACTGTAGTCGCTCAATAATACAGTCAAACCTCGCTATCTCGAACTTTTTTTCCAATGAATTTTTTTATTTGCATTTTTCCATTGATATACAGTGTCATAAATCACACAATACATTCAACGTGTCTTAAATCAATGGATTTTTCTCTCACTCGCACCCCACGCATACATACTCACATACGTCTCACAAAGGTACAGTGTGTGTATATATATATATATATATATATATATATATATAGATATATATATACACATATATACAGTTATATATTTCAAAACAGGTAATATCTATAGGTATTTCTTGAGAGAAAGAGCTCTTGAAATTATATTTATATAAAGACAAAAACTGGTATACATATTGAAAGCACGAAAAAAATACATATACTTTATAACAAAGTAATGTTACAATAATTCTGGTTCAAAAATATTTTTCCACTTCGTCCAATGGTGTTCAAAGTCAGGTAATTTAGAATTTTGTATTGCTATGTGTCTTTCGACAAAATACTTTGTTTTCAAATAGCACAATAAACCACTTACAGTGGGAATGTTATTTCTATATATACATGAAAAAATGTACTGTTTAACATATAATATAATGAAATTCAAAATACGATTTTCCTGATTGAAAGGCAATTCACCAAAAATAATGTTTATAGCATTAAATCCTACTCTCCTGGAGGTTCTTTTGTATATATGAAGACTAAATCCACTCCACAGAGGAGTTACTTTATCACACTGAAGAAAAATATGTAAAATAGTTTCTACCATATCGTTGCAAAAATTGCACTTGTCTGTAGTCTTGAGATTGAGTTTTTTAAGATAATAACTGACAGGTAGTAATCGATGAAGTATTCTATACTGTAACCATTGCACAGAAGAATCACCAGTAGTTTTAAAACAAACTTTGAAAATATCTTGTAAGCAAATATCAGTAACTCCAAAGGGAGATAACTCATCCTTCCATTTGGAAAGTGAGGTAGGAATAATATTGTTGTTATTCAAGCAATTGTAAATTGGTTTTGTACATTTTTCATTAAGCAGTAAAATCACAAAATAGAAAGGTAGGTAGGGTGAATAATCTTTTATAGTATTAGTTTTGTCAACTTCCATATGTTTTAAATACCTGGATATGGCACATATCATACTATTGTATTTCATTACACACACATTAGGAATGTTGAAAGTTTGCTGAAAAACATCTTTTGACAGAAAAACACAGTCATTTGACAAAAAATCTCCAATGTTTTTTACACCATTCTGATACCATTCTTTGAAAAATACAGATTTTTCATTGACTTTGATATTTGAATTATACCATACAGGAATATTACAAAAACTTTTGTTCACTTGTTTAACACTTTCAGTTTTTTTCATGACAAATATCCATGAAGTAAAAACATCACACCAAAAACTATTGTTTTTGGGTACAAGAGTTTTTGAAACATAATCATCTCCAAAATCTAAAATTTTCTTTCCAACATCATGACCATTGATTGCTACAAAAATGTCTATCCAAGGACTGTTACTTATTAACAATTTTTTAACCCATGAACATTTTAGTGATTTGATGAGCGCTATCTCGAACTTGATGGGACCAAGAAAAAAAATTTAGAGATATCCCATCGAAATATCTGAGGAGTCGAGATACTGAGAGTAAAATACTTCAAGAATAAATGGTTGGGCCTTCTGAATCACTTTGATATATATATATGTGGAATTCAAAAGTGTTCAAGTTACTAAAATTCAGCTGTATGTGAGAAACACCCCCTCCCACTTTTGACTTCTGACTTTCAAGAGGTCTTGAATGTTTATTATTATCAACATTTTTTTTTTTTTTTTAACAAAGGGACCAGATTCATTTTATTTTTTTATATCTCATTGTGTATTTCAAATACCATGTCAATTTCAAATGCATCAATGTCTTTTTATTTTGCAAGTCATTTGGCTGCATTAGTGTCAAACTTACAGTTTTGATCATTTATGCAAGAAATCTTGCATATAAAATTTTTGTACTTTACTGTACACTGTAAATGCACCATAGAACTTTATAAAATAAATGATGTGCACATATACATATATACATGTGGACTACGTAGTGCGTTGTATCTTGAGGTGTAGTGCAAACTCTTGTATACTAATGAGGTTAAACCTGCTAACGAGGATTTGATACAGAGAAGTCTGATCGTGCTGTGAATTAGCTCAATGTATGCATGGCTTCGCCTTCCCCTCAGATACTGTACCTGAATAACCAGTGTTAGAATGGCTTTTTTTTTTTACCAATTAATATTAACTTCTGGTAAAAGTTTGTAGCTTCAGGTTAAGTGATGTTTATTGTTTGTCTTGGTACATTGTGTTTGGGCTAGAATATTCTTCTCGTAGCAGTCAGTGTGTTTATCTGAGAATAAATCAATTGACTCCAGCCCAGGCCAGTGTTAATGGATTTATTGAATTTTTTGCTCTATGTCAGGTGTCAGAAATTGGTTGGCCATTATGGTGATGATCCTGTGGAGCACAAGGTAGGAGTGGGTCAAATTGAAGAGGGAAAAAAAAAAATAGGTGGTGAAATGACCAGAACTTTGACAAGATTGCTTTTAAAGTTCACCACCATGCAAGCTGATTGTTAGAATGATTGATGTATCAAGCATGTGTTGCAATGTGTTTTTGTTTTTATTTTTGTTTATTTATTTTTTATTTTTTTTTTTGGTGTCTGAGAGATATGCAGACTGTTAGGCTAATATTATAATGACTATGTATATCTGTATACTAACAATGTAGTTTGCACTATTTTATGTTCACACAGATAATTTCTACCAGTCTGGATGAGTTGCAATTTGTAACAAGTGTTTTCTTAGTGGGGTTTTAATCAGGCAGTCATAATTTGTACATTATCATCACATATACATCATATGTGTATCTTAATTTTACATGTTTTAAACTTCCTGAGTGATGATGTCATTCCCACGTAAAGGAATTCTTTCAATGGAAAAAATAAAAAACAATCTTGTGTTTCTAAGAATAAAATGACTTTTCTTTGCACTTTATGAATAATTTTGAAATCGCTTTATCCTGTCCTGACTACAGAATGATGGCCTCCAGGTTTCTGGCTATAACCTGCACAGACACATGGTTAACGTGTTGTGTAAGAATCATTTTAATACCCTTTTAAGCACATTAAGAATGATTTTAATGGTTTGTCAGTGTCTGTATAATTCTGATTTGGTTGGATCATCCTCAAAAGTAGTTCAGTTGTACACATAATTTATTATGGATGTGTGGAATGCTGCCATAAAAACTTTCAGTTTGCAGTAGAAAAAAAAAGATGATTGGTAAATATCCATTTAGTGCATATTTTCACATGATAATGCTATTGTGGTAGAACGTGTATTGGTCACGATTCAGTAAGCTAGAGAGTGGCCAGGAAATTTATATTAACTATTGTCCAACAGACTTGTAAAGGTGAATGACATCTTTTAACATACTGTAAAAAAAAAAAAAAAAAAATTCCTGAATGTTGGAAATGTGATTGTGTTCAAGCTCTTTAAATAAATTAGTTTGTCATTAAGATATTGCACTTGCAGACTTTTTATACCAATGATGACCGTTAAAGTAGCTGGAATTTCACAAATGGTGACAATTTACGAATAAGGAGGATAGAGATAAATGCGATCTCGTGAATCATACAGGCACCTCATTCTTACGTACTCAATGTAAGAAATGCATGCATACACACAGCATTACAACAACAATTGTATTAATCTCAGTGCTTATCACTTCAGTCCACCATGCAACAAATGTATATTGTCAAGTGGTTATACACAAGGAGGTACAGAGTTAAAGAAAGAGGAAGAGGATGGGAGAAAGATGTAGAAGTGTAGATGCCATTCCAGATTAGAATGTTGTTTTTTTTCTTTCCAGGTTCTGGGATGACAGAAAATTGTTGCCCCCAGAGTCCAAACTGAACCTGGGGTAACTCCTAGCTACCTGTAACAATGTAATTTGATGGATGTGTGGAAGTAATTGACACGTCGTTTGAAGGTAAAGTTCGAGTGAATTGTAGAGTGGGGCATTTTATTTGTTTCTGCCTGTCATTGTGCTTATCCATCTGTCTGTCTGTAAACACTCTAGCCTAAGACTTTGGCAAGTATGTCTTGGTGAGATCATTTGATAGTTCAGTGACTTCGTTTCCTTATGACATGTCATATATTTATTCATATGTAGTGAATTGTTTTTTCATTGATAATATATATTTGATGTACATATGTATTGGTGTGTTTAAGTGTGTTTGATATTTAATTCACCCATTTCTTTGCATCATGCTTCGTAATACACATTGTACTCTCCAACGTAAATTTGCAATGAAAAGCTTAAGAATGTTGAACACATGTTATATGGGACTATACAAAATTCAAAGTTTAACATCACAAATGGACACTTCAGTGCCACATTAATGATATCACAGTGTCTTGACATTAATTTTGACATTAAAGTACCACACAAAGCAGTGCTATTGACATCATAATTTCATTCTAATCAATGATATTGATATCGCAATGTCACACAAAGCAAGGATATTGACATCACAATGTCAAACAGCAATATTGACATCATGATGTCACTAATAGCAGCTATATTGATATCACAAGACCACACAAAGTAATTATGTTGACATCACAATGTCACATAAAGCAATAATACTGAAGCAATAATTTTGACATCACAATTTCACACAAAGCAATAATATTGAAGCAGTAATTTTGACATCACAATTTCACACAAAGCAATAATACTGAAGCAGTAATGTTGACATCACAATGTCACATAAAGCAATAATACTGAAGCAATAATTTTGACATCACAATTTCACACAAAGCAATAATATTGAAGCAGTAATTTTGACATCACAATTTCACACAAAGCAATAATATTGAAGCAGTAATTTTGACATCATAATGTCACACAAAGCAATAATATTGAAGCAGTAATTTTGACATCACAATGTCACACAAAGCAATAATACTGAAGTAGTAATTTTGACATCACAATGTCACACAAAGCAATAATATTGAAGCAGTAATTTTGACATCACAATGTCACACAAAGCAATAATATTGAAGCAGTAATTTTGACATCACAATGTCACACAAAGCAATAATACTGAAGTAGTAATTTTGACATCACAATGTCACACAAAGCAATAATATTGAAGCAGTAATTTTGACATCACAATTTCACACAAAGCAATAATATTGAAGCAGTAATGTTGACATCACAATGTCACACAAAGCAATAATATTGAAGCAGTAATGTTGACATCACAATGTCACACAAAGCAATAATGATGACATCACAATGTCTATTCATCCAATACAGTAATTCTGATATAGAGAACTGTTTAAGATTCCTTTACTGTAGGAGTTAAGAATGTGTTTGTTTGGTTATGTAGGTGACAATAAAAATTGTAAAGAATTTCTCTCTGTTTATATTGAGTCACCCAGTGGTAAGGGCCTCCATGGCAAAGTGGTTAGATCATTGAACTCAGGATCACAAAGCCTCTCACCTCTAATCGACGTGGGTTCGATCCCTGCTCTCACCGATATATGTAAGAAAGTTTGCCAGTTTACTTTTGAAAGGTCGGTGATCTCTTCCCAGGTACATTGTATCTGGGTTCTCTCCTCCACCAATAAAAAACTGGATGCCACCTGATAACTGAAAAATTGTTGAGTGTTGTGGAAACAACAAATAAACAAAAGTGACCCAGTGGTGCACTTTAGACTGTTACAAATTAGGTGAAGTTTTGTGCGTATATTTTGTCGATAGTTATCTAAGAAATGAGCAAAGTTTGATATTTGTTTGACATTCTTTATCCCCAAATACTCCTAAAATCATGTCATCGCGTTTCATGTGCTTGTGAAACCATCAAATATCTTCCTCTATGTGGTATACAAATATCGTAATATATACCCTTGGCATGTATTTACAAACAATTATCTTTTGTGTCTCGTTGAAATAGGGAAACACTATTGGTGATTCCAGGGATACTGACAAGCACTGAGAGATTTAGGAAATGTGATGGAATGTAACTAGCCTATTAGAACTAAAAATCACTTTTAAATTGAAATGTAGATATGAATGTGTTTAAATGTTTTATGTATGGCTTGTGTTACCCATTTGTTGTTATCCCATATGGTTGCCATATGCTCCACATAGTATCAAGATGATAAATATTCCATAATTTCATATATCAATTGGAATATGAAATTAAATTCATTCCTTACTTTTAACATCCTGTGGTGATCTAGGTTAAAATAGGTCCTCAGTACCTCTTGCTTGTCGCAAGAGGTGACTAAATTGGGTAGTTCTTTGAGTGAGACTGCAAAAACTAAGGCAAAGTGTCACAGCAGGTGTGGCACTATAAAGATACCTCCCTGCTCAAAGGCCATAAGCACCAAGCATAGGGCTAAGTTATGGTACCCTTCACCGGCAATGGTGATGTCTCCATATGAGTGAAAGATTGTCAAGTGTGTTGTTAAGCAATACAACCAACTATCGAACCTACTTTTAGCAATTAAATTTTATTTGATATAAACTTGATAAAAATTAATTATTTACTGTATCTGATATATATTTATGGTCCATGGCTAATATTAGAGCAGTAAGTTAAATCTGAAATGTGTAAAAGTAAACTTTTTTTGGGGAAAAAAACAAGTTGGAAATCCCACTGAAAACAACTCTTCCTACCTTTGACTAAAGAACATGTTATAGATTTATTCTTTTCTTTACAGGAATATTTATTTTGTTTGACAGATCTTCATCAAACTTGGCAGCAATGGGTGAGAATTTTGCACCATGGAATCTCTTACAGCTGTCCTTTATCGCAGTGTTTCCTGCTTACCTGGCCTATATACGGATTGTGAATGGTAAATTGTGAAGTTCAAAATCTACTTGTTCATGACCATCTTAAGTGCCTGCATGCATATTACACCAGAATTTAATCATGCATTACAGTAAATCACAGTTATAACAGACCTCCAGGGCCAATGAAAAAAACTTCATCATAACAAAACTTCATTATTTCTGGCAACATTTTCATTATTTTCCTCACAAGGGAGAATAAATATCTATTCATAATAAAACTGAATTCATTATAAGTATGTTCATTAGAAATATGTTTTGCTGTATATATGAGCTGTGTATTGCTTATGGGAGTGTACTTTAGACAGTTACAGTAAAACATGATTATTGCAAAACATCAGGGACTTCTAGTTTTGTTCCTGTATAGGAGTAATTCATTACATCTTATGAGTTATTCTTATCTCAGTGGGGAGTGAAAGTCACTTCATTATAAAAGATAATTCATTTTAAACATGTTCTGCTTAACTGTGCTAACTGTAGTACCATGATAAACTGCATGTAACATTGTGTAATGTAGAAAAAAATGTATTTGTTTGTGTTGTGTTGCACAGGAGTTGGTTTTCATTTCAGGTATGGCCCTAGTATCTCTGTATGTGTATCTATTTGTACTGTGTATGCCAGCCATGCTGATTCAGATGAAACTTGGGGGATACAATCAGAAAGGCATTGTGGGCTTGCTCTCTCGACATCTGCCCATTAGTAAAGGTAAGACCAGCACCTGTTGCCCATTAGTAAAGGTAAGTCCAGCACCTGTTACTCAATAATAAATGTAAGAACAGCACCTGCTGCCTATTAGTAAAGGTGAAGCAAGCACTTGTTCGTTAGTAAAGGTGAGGCCAGCACCTGTTCATTAGTAAAGGTGAGACCAACACCTGTTGCCCATTAGTAAAGGTAAGTCCAGCACCTAATGCTCATTAGTAAAGGTAAGGTCACCTCTTGTCGTCCATTAATAAAGTAAGGTCAACTCTTGTTGCACATTAATAAAGGTAAGTCCAGCACATTGTTGTCCATTTGTAAAGGTAAGGTTAAGATTTGCCCTGAAGGAAAGATAAGGACAAAATATGCCTATTGTCAATGGTAAGGTCAACACCTGGTTGAACAATTCATCTGAGGCCTCATTGCCCAGTTGTTACAAATTTATACAACTTTCCAGTAATGTTAGCAATTGCAATTCAATAAAGTTAAATCATTGCTAACTATAATCTCTTACAACAAAGCCACTCTCTGACCTACTTGGACACTATCTCTTCATCAGCCAGTATTTGCACAATATCTACATTATATTATGAGAGTGGCATTTGCTGGTTGACCTTTTCCTGAACTACTGAATTAAAGCCTCATTGTTTACAGTATTTACAGAATATTTACATACATTGTAGGAGTGGGAGTGGCATTACTGGTTGACCTTTTCCTGACCTGTTTGTATGTGGCTCCATTGGTCTGTCATTTTGGGATGTATGCAATTATCTCAATGATAGAGCAGCCCTATGTGTGGAGTAGCTGTGATAATGAATGGAATAGTGAAAGCTGTGTGGATATCCACAAGGAGTAAGTAGAAAAAGTGGATGATTGAAAGTTAGTCAGATTTTCAAAGTGAATGATTGAAAGTTAGTCAGATTTTCAAAGTGGATGATTGAAAGTTAGTCAGATTTTCAAAGTGGATGATTGAAAGTTAGTCAGATTTTCAAAGTGAATGATTGAAAGTTAGTCAGATTTTCAAAGTGAATGATTGTAAGATTTTCAAAGTGAATGATTGAAAGTTAGTCAGATTTTCAAAGTGGATGATTGAAAGTTAGTCAGATTTTCTAAGAGGATGATTGAAAGTTAGTCAGATTTTCAAAGTGGATGATTGAAAGTTAGTCAGATTTTCAAAGTGAATGATTGAAAGTTAGTCAGATTTTCAAAGTGAATGATTGTAAGATTTTCAAAGTGAATGATTGAAAGTTAGTTAGATTTTCAAAGTGGATGATTGAAAGTTAGTCAGATTTTCAAAGTGAATGATTGTAAGATTTTCAAAGTGAATGATTGAAAGTTAGTCAAATTTTCAAAGTGAATGATTGTAAGATTTTCAAAGTGAATGATTGAAAGTTAGTTAGATTTTCAAAGTGGATGATTGAAAGTTAGTCAGATTTTCAAAGTGAATGATTGTAAGATTTTCAAAGTGAATGATTGAAAGTTAGTCAAATTTTCAAAGTGAATGATTGTAAGATTTTCAAAGTGAATGATTGAAAGTTAGTCAGATTTTCAAAGTGGATGATTGAAAGTTAGTCAGATTTTCAAAGTGGATGATTGAAAGTTAGTCAGATTTTCAAAGTGGATGATTGAAAGTTAGTCAGATTTTCAAAGTGAATGATTGAAAGTTAGTCAGATTTTCAAAGTGAATGATTGTAAGATTTTCAAAGTGAATGATTGAAAGTTAGTTAGATTTTCAAAGTGGATGATTGAAAGTTAGTCAGATTTTCAAAGTGGATGATTGAAAGTTAGTCAGATTTTCTAAGAGGATGATTGAAAGTTAGTCAGATTTTCAAAGTGGATGATTGAAAGTTAGTCAGATTTTCTAAGAGGATGATTGAAAGTTAGTCAGATTTTCAAAGTGGATGATTGAAAGTTAGTCAGTTTTTCAAAGAGGATGATTAAAAGTTAGTCAGATTTTCAAAGTGAATGATTAAAAGTTAGTCAGATTTTCAAAGTGAATGAAGAAAAAACTAGAAAAGATAGATGAATGAAAATTAGTAGGATTTTCAAAGTGGATGAAGGAAATCATTGAAAGATGAATGCCAGTGAAAAAGGATGTGATGTGATGAATGTTGAAAGTGGGTGATGGAAAACATAAAATGTTGAAAATGGATCAAGGGAAACGCTGAAAGTGGATGGAAGAAAACATTGAATATTTATTGATGGATGAAGGAATACATGAAATGTTGAAAGGTGTATTAAAGAACTCATAGAGAAGTGTCAATTTAAAAAAAAAAATGAATTTATTGTAAAATGTAGGACTGAAAATGGATGGAAAGTAAAAAGACATGAAAAAATAGATGATTATATGATACAGATTTTAATATATCTTCATAAATGCATTTTGATGTGAATTGTTAGTAACTCTTGTACATTTCTATGATTAAGATCATGTGTTTACAGGGTTGCTGGTGTGGGGAGTGAGAGTCCTCCCACATTTAATGGGGTGGATCAGAGGACCAAAGTAACACCAGAATTAGACTTCTATCAGTAAGAATCTTAGCCAGGCTCCAGGACCGTCAACCATAGACAAGCTCATTTTTAATCTAAGTCTCTTTCTTTTTTTTATATATTGAGTTCACTCTTCCTTTCACTCATAAATAAGTGAGACTTAGATCAAAAGTGAGCTTGCTGGAGATAGATCTCAATTTTCTGAAATTTTTGTTTTAGTGTTTTTGTGAATTGTTTGATGAATTCATGTTGTTTAGAGATTAAAAACAGCATCCAGGTATATGTATGTGCTCCATAAGAGTTGTTTTGTGTACTGTTTTAACATTTAGATGACATTCAGTAGTGTGATCTATTGATAAATTGATTTGCTAGCAAGCTTCTCCAAATAGAAAGTGCAGATTTTTTTTCCCCATGGATATAAGTGTTTAAAATTTCACCATGGTCAAAATTGTGACGTATTTGGACAGATATGGTAATATAGGTGTAAATTGCTGACTGATCATTCCTTCAGGATTTTTAAGGCGTCGAGCTTGTTTCAGAGTCTTCTAGCGATCGTGCAGAATTTCGCTTCTATACCATCGGTCAGCTCATCTCAATGGGTGAAATCAAAATAGTGCCAATTGGTTTTGAGCATTTCTTAAGATTCAAGACTTTGAAACATGGAATTTAATTGTCATTTGAAAGACAGAATAACATTTCTGTTGTTGATAACGTTAAAAATGGAGGGTGCTTTGTACAGTAGGCTTTGGCATGATAAGGAACCTCTTTGCTGCACAGTAAGTGCCATGTGAGGGTTGCAATTTGTGGTACTTTATAGCTCATGATGTCACAATTATGAAAGTGAAAACTTCCTGAAATGGAGTGTTTTGACATGATAATGAAAGTTTTCCCTTTAGATTCTTGGTATCAATACATCAGTTGTGTTTCCTGTTTTGCTTTGTATTAAGTTTTGACAATGTACTATTGCAGTGCAGCCTACCTTCAGCTCACAGACTCCGTTAGTAATGTCACAGGGTTTCCTATCTGGACATTTACATCACAGCTTCAGAATGTGGGGATTTCCCTACTTCCTGTTGTTCTGGCTATTCTGTGGATCCTTGTTTTTCTATTCACGGCATTTGGAGCACGAGTTGCAGGATGGGTATTGAAATTTTAGAATTGAAATTAAGTTTGAGACGAAATTCTGTAGATTCCAGGCAAAGGAAAATTTTGATTTTAAAATGCAAGACTGATTTCGCTACAGGTTTCATTCATTATTGTAAGATATAATAGTTTAAATATCTTAATCTAATTCAGATTTTACAATATGAGACTGATTTCTTTACAGATTTTGTTTGTTCTCGGTGGTGCCTTTGTGGGTATGTTGCTAGCAGTGCTCGGTTATGGTTACAACAGTCTAAACTCTGAACACTCCAACAAATTTCTGCTGGAATTTTACAATCTAGACTTTAAAGGATTCCTACAGCCAGTGGACACCAGAGTCCTTATAAACGTAGGTCATGTTCGCTGCAGGCTGCGTGTAAATCACAGTGACTATGTTTTGGTACAGAAATATGTATTTCCAAGTGATATATATTTAATTTGGCACTGAATTTTGGCTTGCCAGCCATCTTGTATTTGGAAATAATGATTTACATTTTCATTGTTGTTTGTAGCAAATTTAAAATATCTTTTTGAAATAATATCAAAATGTATTTGTATAATCTGGTATTTTTGAATTATATGTAGCTATATGTAGAAACTTTTGCAGTTCCTACATTCCAAAGTAGTGACCTGTTAAGAATTTGATACATACAAACTCCCTCACCCTTTTAAGGAAGTCAACAACTCTGGTTTTGAAATGCCTTTAGTTTTAATTTTCTTAATTTTTTTTTTTAATCTGTCGAAAAGTACAGAATGTTAGTGAGCACGTTTGTATGTTTTTCTGTGTTAGAATAAGATACACATGTACTTATGATTTCTGTATATTGTGAATTTCTTGTAGACGGTGAATGAGGGTTTTGATTTGTTAATGAACTCTCTACCGGTGTGGACTGCTATTCCTGTTACCATGGGGAAGTTTACCGGGAAAGGAAAAATCAGTCGCAACTTGTAAGTCATATTAATAATCTCATAAATATTCAAAATCTTGCAAATGTTCATTTTGTTCAATGTTTTTGCAAGTAAAAATGATGACATCTTTATTACAAGGCTGTGTGGATCCATAGATGAAATCCCAGGGGTTTAGACTTGCCCTGGGATTTATCAAAAGTCCATATTTTCATGCAGTTTGAGCTATAAAATAGTAGATCGTGGAGATGGTCTGTAGGTGTTTTGGACCATCTGACAGTGTGGTCATTGCTTGATCTGATAGTATAAACTGTCTGACAGGGGCTGGTTGCTGGTGATCGTGACGTACGCCCTTGTGATACAGATCCCACAACTGGCCATGGCTCCTTACATTGGCAACCTGCTGGAAAAGTCCAAGGCCACTAACATTTTTAGAGAGGATGCACTCAATGGTAAGCACAGTGAGCACTAAACTCACTCAACTTCATTTTTCTGTGAGTTTTAGACTCATGCAGCTGTGTTTTTTGTGCGAGATCTAGTCTCACTTAACTGTATTTTTCTGTGAGTTCTGGACTCGCACAGCTGTGTTTTTGTGTGAGATCTAGATCACTCAACTCTGTTTTTCTGCGAGTTCTAAACAGGTACAGCTGTGTTTTGTCTGCGAGTCCTAGAAGCATTTGGCTGTGGATTTTTTTTTATGAGCTCTGGAATCACTCGCTTGTATTATCTATGAATTTTAAATTCATACAGCTGTGTCTTTCATAGAGGACCTTGAATATGCGTTTATGGCATATGAAATTTATGAAATGAGTTGCGAGATTTCATATTTCCCCAAGCCTTGGTGAGGGAAATATTTAAATCTGGTAACAAATTTCATAAATTTCATATGTCATAAGCATGAGTGTAAGATTCTATTTATCACACAACTACCAATAAATACATATTTTAGTTACTTTCTATTTAATGTTTCTGTCCTTGTAAGGAAGTGATTTTTCAGGCTCTTTGCTTTGTCCGAAAATGTCTGTGAGTGAAAGAAATAAGATCTAAAGATAATTATGTCAAACTGATAGATAAATTGAAATTTCAATCTTAGGATTTTAATTTTTAGCTGTGTCATTATATAACAACAACAAATGAAACAGGAATAAATGATGGATTTGAAGAACATTTGTAGTGAAAGTTTTGTATCTAGTCAGCACGCGCTGACCTCACATGACCCTACATAATTTGCATTGTTATTAACCTGTGCTACGAGTTCATATCGTTTTTCCGAACTAGTGTTATGGACCCGGAAACAGTACTGTTGTGTGATAATATGAATTATAACATACAGCTGTATGTATCTATGAATTTAATGTACAGCTGTATTCTGGAAACTCAAGACTCATTGTGGTGTTTTTTATGGCACGTAATCGTAAGAATGAGATGGGGTAGTAGCTACATACTATAGTTTTTGTTATTTGTGTACTAGAATCCCAGTGAAAGAATTTCCATAGAAGGTAATGCACTTAACGAAAGTGGCATGACCGGTCACATGTACAAACTCCTGTTCATGATTTAGCTCTGTTTGAGTCACTGCGTACAAAACATGACACCATTCCTCTACTTACATGTGATCTGCAGTTTGTGAGAAAAACAAAAAGTACTAAAAGAAAAAAATTAAAATTTTGGTGTGACTCCCTCCCCCCTCCCCTCCCCCTCTCCCCTCCCCACTCCCCCCTCCCCTCCCCCCCCCCCCCCCCCCCCAAATTAAAAATTGCATGAATATTTAAGTGAAAAACCTTTTCATTGCCAAATTGAAACTGCTCAGAAAAATGTGTGGAAAAAGGCTTCGTTAAGTGTCATAAATGTCAAATGTCTGGTGATTGGTTAATCTGGATGTATTTCTTGACATTAGTACCCACCACTGTTGAGTTTGCTAATAGATGTTGATCTTGCAGGCCTATATGATAAATGTAGGAAATAAAAATCACAGATTATATTGCTTTAAGAGAGTGGTTGTTCCATGTCTTTGTGAATGAGATATGGAGAAAGGGAGACAATGCAGCCCTGGCGTTTTATGTGTGTAAAGTTGTGTGTGCACACTCTCATATAAACCTGCACAGACAACTTGCAATCATTTTTTTTTGTTTTTTTTTGGCAAATGTGAGAGGAACATGAATTAATTACAAACTACTTTCTTCTTCAAAGTCAGGAATCTGTTTAAATTCATCTGTTTGTTTGTAAATGTCTTTTTTTTTTCCTTTTAAAATTGTTGGTCATTTTCAATAGGATTAGAACATTCATATGAGTATCTATATTCCAGCATGTTTTTTCATCTAAAGAAAATCTTCAAAACATCAATGATGTACATAGTGTATGGGATTGCTACATCAGTGTGATGTCATAATGCAGATCCACCAATCAAATTGATGTCACAAATCAAACTAATTATGTTCATGAGGAGAGCCCTTGGCTGTTCTGTGGCTTAGATAGTTGATTTATATTTACTGGATACATTTTAAATAAATCATGTAAAATATAAGTATTGAATGATTATTTAAAAATATTTTTATGTCATTGCACTATAAAGCAAAAATAAATGGGCAGATACATTTTCACAGTATGCAAGCCTAATACTCACCTGTTCCAGGTTGCAGCACCATAGAATAAATCAATTTATTACTGAAATGACGTGTAAATATGAATTTCTTTTCAAAAGCACTTGCTGGGATATTATCGTACATTAAACAGCATTGTGAAATGATTTGTTCAGTCCTGATGTGACTGAGGAGATCCACTAATGTATGAAATCCTTTATCCCCCCCCATCCCCCTCCTCAAAATATTAAAATATCCATAAACTTTCATTTTGTACATTATCAGTGAGTTTGTGCTGTTATTAATTGTGTTCTGTTTTTGGTTTTGTATTTTAGTCAGCACCAGGGGATTGAGTAAGTCTTTGTTGCTAAAATTAGCACAGCACGCTATCATCTTCATGCTGAATAATTGTTGACATCATTTCATGCCTGTTTTAATGTTTGCAATGTGTTCAGGATTTTTGTGTTAAACATTTCACATATTGGATAGGTTTTTTGGGGGGAAGTATGGGGGAGGGATGTTCAGTTAAATAAAATTTTTATACATATGAAATTTAAGTATTACAAACAAATTTATTTTTTTTTTTTAAAAATATCGTAAATACACCCCACAATACTTATGCCACTCAAATTAGTATTTCATGTAAAGTAAAAATCAAATTAGCAGATTGACCAGGTAGACCTGACATAAAATACAATATCTGTAGATTTTCTTAACCGAAAAAGTAAACACAATGTTTAATCAGAATTAAAGTATTTTCTTTTTTTATTTTTTTTTTATGCATTTTGCAGATTTACAACAACAATGTTTAGCAGATGTAAAATAGGAAATATGACGAAGACTTCCATACATGTATTAAAAGTCAAAGCTGATTTGCCATTATTTGTGTGTAGGGGGGTGGGGGACCACAGAGTGTAATGTTGTCAAAAGGATACAAGGAGCCATCATGTAACATCAACATTAATTTACTTCTGCTAGCATTCAGTGATAGTTATGGTAGCACTAAAATGATTTTGCAGCATTGATTTGAATTTTTAGACTGTCAAAGTTGCATTGACACTGGGTAAAGATCGTTTCTGATATTCACATCAGCTTACCAGCATTGCCAGTAAAGATCATTTGATAAAACCAGCATTAATACTGCAACAGTTTCTATAGGGAGTGGGTGAGAATTTAAATGTACTATCAAAGTATTTTCGCAGAAAAGTTGTACTAAATATTTTAGATATGATTTAGTGCATTTTAAATTAATGGTACTGTATGTTGTAAACAGACACTGAAATTGTTCGGCAATGTCAAATTAATAGATTTGTTTGTTTGTTTTTTAGTTTGTTTTACGTCCCGTCTAGAGTCTTTCACTCATATTGAGACGTCACCAGCTGTAGGTGAAGTACGACAAATTTAGACCCATGCTTAGTGCTTAGGGTCGAAGCAGTGAGGGTTATTTAATGTTGTTTAATGTGCCAACACCTATTGTGACACGGAACCTCCGTTTTTAAGGTCATATCCAAAAGATTCGTGATTCTCACTTCTAAATGCTGAGCGTTTGGCGAAGGAGCAATCCCTACCTATATTTACGTCTTAGGTTTGATGTGGCCATGACACGAGTGGGGCTCGAACTCATGACCTCCCGGTTCAAATTAATAGAAAAAAATGGATCTTGTATGTAAAGAGGCATTGTTTCTCTAGCAATATAAAGATGTAATGCTCATGCAGTAGAACTCTCTTTTCTTCTATTTAAGTGTACATGTAGCCTGTTCAAATCCAGGGTGGTACTGGTAAAGTTGTAATAATTAAAACCATATACAGACTGGCTTTGGTTGAAGGGTAATTTTGATGAAGACAGTAATGAGGAAAAAAATCATGAAAACAATTGTCAGATTTAAAAAAAAAAAAAAATTGTCATTATGAATTGAGATAATTTTTTATTGTTTATGGATTCCTTAGATAGGTTACGAGAACATTTCTTCTCAGGCTAGCTGATGTTTCTCTCTGGCATGATCTTTTTCCTCACATTTTTGTCTTTCATCAAGTGGCCAATTCAACCAATTTTCACATAAATCACCTTTGGGTAATGGGGAATCAAATTTACTCAAAGGAAGTGCTGTGTCCTCTGCTTCCAATGGAACATGATAAATAAGAAATAATGTGGAGTGTTTAAAAAATATGAAAATTAAAAAGCTTCCTTATATGAAGAAGATACAAGTTTGTTGAAATCATGAGCACCAGGGTCAGGATGGAGCCACAATAGGCATGTGAAGTTATGCATGTAGGAAGAATAAAAAATAAGAAGGGTACAATTTTGTGGGTATGAGTTTGTTTAAATGCATAACCACGGAGTCAGGGATAGGACCACAGAAGTATTTTGAAATCTTACAAAGCAATACACTGCAAGAATTTTTTTTTAAAATATTCAAATCAAGTACCAAACGTGTACCAATTGTCAGAATGCCAGTATTTGAAATTAGTGAAGATTCAAGTTTGTTCAAATTATGACCTTTAGAGTCAGTTTGAGGCCATGATAGGGTTTTAAAATGATGCATAAGAAAATCTTAAAATGTCTTAGTAAGGGACAAAATAGTAAGCTAAATCCCTTCCTGTTGTATAGGCAAGTCTAGTCATGCACTGTTAAATGAAACATGTTCATACCATGTCTTGGGGCTACAATAGGAAATAAAAGTGTAAAATTCATAATTATTTTATGAAAGGTTTTGGAATAATTAAGCATCCAGATGTAGTGTGTATTCAGTGTAAACATAATGTATACTTATATATGAAAAGAAAAGTTCAGTTCTCCTGTGTGGTATGTGCCTTTAGTTTTTTTTGTGTTTTTTTTTTTGCCCCTTCAACAAACTAATATTTTTGAAAAGTAGATGTCTATAAAGATGAAGAATTAAATATCTATCATCTACGGAATCGTGTATGTGAACTGTGCACCAGCATTTATTCGCACGTAAGAACGTCTCGTGAAAAATTTGTTGTGTTGAATCGGCCAGTGAATCAGTCATTTTGAATAAATGGGGACTTAAACAACTATGTCACCAGTCACAGTCACATGACTAAAAGCAACCGCCAATAAATGTTGGTGTGCAGTATATTTGTGGTAACTGTGGTTATGCAATCATTTCATTTTTGTGTACATATTAGCCAGAAAATATTATCTTAGATACAACTTACAAATTGTAGAGTTGATGCTGTATATATGTTTGTTTTGTGCACACCTTTTGTTCAGTAGATAAGGTCATGACCTCTAGAAGTCCACAGTAGACGAGGTCATGACCTCTAGAAGTCCACAGAAGTAGAGGTAGTCCTGAAATTTTTTACTTCTTTCTGAATTTAAATGCTTCAGATGTAATGTGTGTACTTCTAAATTCTGTTGCAGTTTCATTTTCACTGCTGCGGTGATTTGTAGTTTTTGTTTCTGTTATTAACAAGTAACATGGATATTAACTCTATTTGAAATCTATCACAGAACTGTTCGGTCTTCAGTGATAGTGTGAAAAGGAATTCATCAAAATAAATGGAAGAAGTTCTCGTGTTTCTAGGGGTGGGGGCGTGCTTGATAATGAGTTGCATGTCGGGGAGTGCTAATCTTCATTAATCCAGGAGAAAGATTTTAACATGGTTTTTTTTTTCTTTCTGGGAGTAGATTTGTATATAAACAATACACATAAAACCTGTTCATTTTGACTTTTGAAGTGAATAGGGTTGCTAAATGTAATTTTATTTTATTGATATTGGTTGAAAATGTTTCAACTTTTATCAATAATGGTAAAAATTGTTTCAGCTTATCAATAGTGTTGATAAGGTTTCATCATATCAATAATGATGAAAATGATTCAACGTATCATTTACAATGTAAATCAAATCTCTGCTAATATTTAATTTGCTCAATCAATACATTTGTCAGGTAAAAAAAAAAAAACCCACCAAAAAAAACCCCAAAAAACCAACAAAACAACCCTGTAGCTATCTCGGGTAAAAAAAAAAAATAATAATAACTGTTTCAATTTTTTCAATAGAGCTACAGGTCTACATCTATTTCTATTTCTCTTACTCCCCCCCCCCCCCCCCCTTTCTTCATAGAATTTATACATTCACAGTTGTAACACCCATTCTATATATTAAATGTTGTGGTAGATTATATTCATGGTAGTCTTCATCATTTCAACATAAAATAGAAACTGTCAAATTAAACTCTATTGAACATAATGCTGCAGATTGGAGTTTTACACTGCAAACATCACAATCTCATCTGTGATAGTCATTCATAGAATGCCATAAACGAAGCTCCGAATCAAATAATTTTCATGGTTCATCCATGTGACATCATACATGTATACATTTAGCTGAAATCAAAATGGTCACATTGTCCTCCAATTTATTTACTATTTTTGTTTTGTTTTCCTAAAGAAGAAGACAGAATGCCTAGTTATTTAACATTTTCATTGACGTAGTTATATATTTTCATTTTAGACAGAATAGTAAGAAGTATTTTTAGATTTCCTGTACATTTTCTGACTTTCAGTATCAAGTAGGAGTGGCATTTTTCTTACTTTTGTTTTTTTTTATGTGAATAAAGATTTTTTTTCTTTGGCATTTTAAAAGGGATGTCAATCATTTTATTGCTGTTTTGTAAACATGGTAAATTCAATGAAAATCTACGTAATATCTTTGAACATGAAGAAAGGTTTGGATTGTGAAATATCATTTTTGAAGATTTGTAACCTGTTGCAAAAGTAAACACTAATTAACTCTCTCCACTCATAAAGAAAATCACCCACCCACCCACCCCAGAAAACCTTCACTAGACCCTGCTATTGATAATCAGTGCTAATGATACTGCAAATCCCCCACATTTCGATTTTACGTAGTTAATTTACTCTTCTCTGAAAGGGAAAGAGTATGCAGTTAATTGTATTCAACTCCTAGACAAAATCATAATGAAATACACTTTATATTTATGTGATGCTTTAAACAGCAACCTCGTCTTTTACAGGTATACAGCTGGTATTTAACGTGATGCCAGCAGCCTTCGCTGAACTCCAGATTCCTCCCGAGTACGCCATGCTGTTCTATCTGTCACTGTTTATTTGCGGATTCATGTTTTTGGTATGTGATGTTTTATCTTTCTTTTATTTGCATGTTTTATGTTTTTGGTATGTGCCGTTTTTAAATTATCTGTGTTTACATATTTATGTGTTTAGTACATACTGTTCTATTTATGGTTTTTTGTGGATTCATATTTTTTTTTACATTTTAGGTGTGTGCTGTGCATTTTGCAGTGACACATGTAAAAAAAGTGTGAAGAAATTGTTTAATATTTCTATCACAGATAATCATTTTGTCTATAATTTAACAAGAATGTACAAGCTGAAGGCTAGTTTAAATCTTGAACAATCAGCCGTTTAATTAACTGATGTACATAGTATGTGTATAAGCTGCTGAAGAGTTTAGAGAGGGATATAGTAAAAGGAAGGAAGAGCAGAGGGGGATGGAGGAGGGAGGGGAAGAGGTGGACACGCCCTTTTGTCCACTACCACCACTCCCACCCCACCCCCAAACTGTAGATGTCTAGTGTGGAAAAAAAAAGTACTGTTAGTTTCTGAATCTCATTGGATTTTTTCATATTCTTTAGAATTATTTAAAAAGATTTGATGATACATATTTTTTCAGTGTGTTGCGATGTTGACCATCGTTGACAATATCGTAGACAGTCTGACGTCCCGATTTGCCCGACTGTTCGACAGGAAGCATTGCTGTACCTTTGTGACAACCTTCTTTCTCATGGTGGCCCTGATGTGCCTAGGACTCATGATGACAACACGGGTATGGCTGACAGATTAAAATGGTACAGTTTAGGGAAAAGGGAGGGGGGGGGGGGGGGGGGGGGGGAGACAGGGACAGTTAAAACTGGTCCCACCATGCCCATGTTAAAGATCACAAGCTAGCAAGCTTAAATTTCATTCGCTTTCGAAAATGGATAGACTCCCTGAAACTGCAACAGTGTGACTCGAGAACTTGGAAATCAATCTGTATGGATGCTGCAAGTACGTGTATTGCTGCAACAGGGGCTGTAATAATGTAAACTTTAATTAACCAGTCATGACAATTTTGTAATATTCATGAATGAATGAAAGATTGAGACAGTTCTCTCCATGCAAGGCTAAAAAATTCTTATGTGAACTCAGATCAATGCCATGTCATCTGTGCTGTTTTCAAAATTAAGAAAAAAAGACACTGAGAGCGAGATTATCAAGACACCGACAGCTACGTATGAGTGAGCATCATGAATATCAAGTTTTCTATCTACTTTCTGTCCTTTTCATTGCAGGCAGGATTTTATTACGTAATTTTGCTGGACCAGTCAATCACACGTCTGCGTTTCATCACCGTTTTCATTTTGGCAGTCTCTGTCATCATTGTTTATGGTAAGTAACATTTCCGAGGCAGTATACAAGTTACTGATAATGTATTATTTCTAGTCTTGTTGTTTTATTGTAACCATTGCATTGAAGACCCGAGTCCCACTGAATTTTAGAACGTTAAGGTCACTGCTATCTTTTATTAAGATGATATTGCTGTATATCCGATTCGATCTCGTGTACATTCAAGTTCTAGAGTCAACTCAGACGACTGGTGCATTTGTAGAGAAATGTAAATTGCAGCTTAAAGTCAGGTCATTAAAACTTGAAAAATGACCAAGTATTAAAATGAAACCCCAGTGTATGTGTTAAGGGAGGTAATTCCTGTAAATCTAAGAGAGTAAAGTAAGAACCTTATTTAAAAATTGTTGCATTACGGAAGGCACATTTTATTGTGAAATATTAGTGTTCGATATTACCGGTGAACCAGTGAATCACAATTCCATTGTTGACAATATGTATTGCAATACTTTTTTTCTGCAAATATTGGATCCAGTTTGATAATCTGTAAATTCTTCAGAAGAGTTACCTGCTCTGTTTTAAAACTTTAAAACCTGTAGAAAAATGTTTTTCTCTTGAGAGGATCGTATGCTGTGTGAATTCAAGTTCAATTAAGTCACACTGGTCGTGGTAGCTCAGTGATTAGAGTTTTCGCTTCATAACCGGGAGGTCTTGAGTTCGAGCGCCGCTTGTGCCATGGCCGCATCAAACCTAAGACGCAATAATAGGTAGTGATTGCTCCTTCCCCAAACGCTCGGCATTTAGAAGTGGGAATCACGGGTCTTTCAGATATGACCTTAAAAAGGGAGGGTCCCATGTTGCGGCAGCATTGGCACCCTCACTGCTGTGGCCTTGAGTGTGAAGCATAGGTCTAAATTTGTGGTACTTCACCTACAGCTGGTGATGTCTCAATATAAGTGAAAAATTCTTGACGGGATGTAAAACAAACAATCAATTAAGGCATGACCCTGTGGGGCTAGGATTGGTTCATAATATCTCATCATATATGGGAATAAAGAAGGTAAAAAAAAATCTTTTGAAAATCTGAAGAATGCAGTACTAAAGTGACGCAGGTGAGTGTTGTAGCTCATGGGCCTATTTTTCAACATACGGACTTTATTTTAGAGGACAATGATCATACAGAAAACACCTTTACATTTAGAGGTCAGAAGGTCAGAATTTCATGGTCAAAATAAGATGTTCAATGTGTAAGTGTGTGATGCAGTCTTTAAAGGTATTCAATGTATAACAGTCATATTTCATATCTAGTAGATGGATGATGGGATTTTTTTTTTAGTTATGGTATAATTTTGAAAGGCTCATCACATAGAAATATTCCACTGTAGGAATTTTCAGAATTTTTATTACTGCTTGATTTAGATCTAGAAGTTAAAAGCATGTTTATTGAAATATTTTTAAAATAAATTATATTTTCATACAAATCTTCTGGTAAAAAGTTACATACACTTTCTCTTTTGAAAAAATATAAAGTTAATCATTTACAGGACATATTTTTAGATAATTAGATTTTTCTTATTTTCACCAAGGGCAAATAACTCAGATCAGCTCATTTATCAGTCATGTGAATTTGACGTATTTTTCTTTCATCATTATCTAATACTAAACATTTATTTTGATTTAAATCATTCAAAATTGTTCATTCTCCTTTCATTATACATTGAATACCTTAAGTGTTTTTCGATTGACTGACTATGTATTCTTTACTTATGTTTGTAAGTGGTCAGGAAAACTTTCGATCAAAGGTCAAGGTCACAAAAATAAAATGACTGAGGTTGTATGAAATGATAACTGAACAATATTGTTAAAATATCCAACTTCATATATTGCGTAAGATAGGTGAAAATGAAGAAAAACACATATAAGTTTTTATAAGAAAAGAATTGTGGTCTAGTCTCGTGGTATACATGCAAGTATGTTTTTGGTTTTTTTTTTTTTTATTTTCAGTAAAACATACATTCAGCATCGTAGAGAGAATTTTAATCAGTATTTGGTGTATTTTGGCAGCCACAGCAACAGCAGTGAGTATAGAGCTGAAGTGATGTTAAATATTGGAAAATCAACCTTGTGCAGACTCTTTATTTATGAAATGTATTTTGTCTTATTTGTTTTTCATGTTAATGGAAGTATAAGTTTTGAATGGGGGGGGGGGGGGGGGGGGGGAACCTGAGTATAAAAAAACCCACAAAAGCTCTTTCATGGTTGGTTTGACTTCAAGAAATGAGTTTTTACGGTCTCTAATTTTAAATGTCCGTATAAGTTTTGAATGGAAAAAAAAAACCAAAACTGAGAATAAAACCCCCCACAAAAGCTCTTTCAGGGTTGGTTTGACCTCAAGAAATGAGTTTTTACGGCCTCTAATTTAAATGTCTGTGCTTTTCTCTGATAGGGTTTCTGGTTGTACTCCTTTATCATGTACCTGGGTCATCCACTGAAATATGCTGGCCATGAGTATTCCAAGGTGTTTGATCTGGTGTCCTGGATCATCTCTGCTGTACCCTACATAGCTATTCCCGCTGCAGCCATGCATAGCTGTGGTCTGTACGAAGGAAGCTGTAAGGAGGTAAGATCATAATGGAGGGAATGTAGGGGAGAGGAGGGGGAGTTTTTTTTGATTTATTAATGCTGCACTAGGAGCATGATGCAGATACATATTTCTGCAGCTCACACATTATATCCATCTTTGAGATCTTTGTCTGCCCACCACAAACATCTTTGAGATCTTTTGTCTGCCCATTACATCGTGCACTGTGAACTTTGTCTGCCCGTCAAATCCAGTTTTTGAGATCTTGGTCTGCCATCACATACTGCTTTGGGATCTTTGTCTGCCCATCAAATCCAGTTTTTGAGATCTTTGTCTGCCATCACATACTGCTTTGGGATCTTTGTCTGTCCATTACATCCTGCTTTGTGATTTTTGTCTGCCCATCAAATTCTGCTTTGTGATTTTTGTCTGCCCATCACATCCTGCTTTGTGATTTTTGTCTGCCCATCACATCCTGCTTTGTGATTTTTGTCTGCCCATCACATCCTGTTTTGGGATCTTTGTCTGCCCATCACATCCTGTTTTGGGGTTTGTGGTAGAGTAGGATGTGGTTGTAGTACACTCTTCAAGCTTGGGGAAAATACTTTGGTGCTTACTTAATAATGGAGAAAATTCATCTCCAGTAAATTCTGGCCTGTAATGACCATATACACACAGGATAGGTTTGAAGTGACAATGTGAAAATTTCAGTGTTATAGTATTCACTATACCTTGAGATCAATATCAAATTACCTGGACTTCAAGCATGCTTTCATTAAATGGATAATTTTTATTTGATTGATTAAATATTGTTTAACGTCCCGCTCGAGAATCTTTCACTCATATGGAGACGTCACCATTACCGGTGAAGGGCTGCAAAATTTAGGCCTATGCTCGGCACTTGTGGCCTTTGAGCAGGGAGGGATCTTTAACGTGCCACACCTGCTGTGACACGGGGCCTCGGTTTTTGCGGTCTCATCCGAAGGACCGCCCCATCTTACGACAAGCCAGGGGTGCTGAGGATCTATTCAAACAACCCGGATCCCCACGGGCTTTAAGTTCTGTTAAGCAAATTATTTCATATGCTGTACATGTATAATACATTTCATTTAATTGTTAAGAAATCTGTTGATGTGAATTCTTTAACAGTGGAACATATTTATCTTAACAGAGAATGAAGTACATGTTTTGTGGTAACCAAGAAGAAACACGCGACTACCAGGGATACTATCCCGCCCCCGAGCCCAGTGCCCCACCTGCGTACTCCTACAACAGTAACAGCTTTGGGCGTAATGGTTCCATGCTTTATCCACTGGAGGACAGCCACAAGAACATGTACGATCCTGAATTAGAACCGCTAGACACGCGTCTACGCTCGAGTCGTATTTAGCAATGAATGGCTGGTGTGATTCTCAAAGGCAGAAGCTGATCTAGAGGAAAATCTCAGGAGTGTTGCATGTGTTGGGATTCTTGAATGTTTTTGAGAATTGGAACCAGAGCATGCATGTATGAGTGTTGGGGTGGTTCAAAGGAAAAACACAGAGGTTGTGTCCAATGTCTTCTAGATCTGCAAACAGTCTCAGCCTTAACACAAAAATAAGAGATCTCACCAGTGATTGTGTGATGAGTGATTATCTACATATTATTATCAAATGGATTGAAATCTTTTGAATGAATTGGAACATAATGAAGAAATATGACAGACGGAGTTGAAATTTCACATTTCCCTTTTGCATTTAACATCCCCGTCCCTTAACCCCCCCCCCCCCCCCCCCCCAAAAAAAAACACCTTTGACTCAAAACTTTTATTTGCCAAGCATATTTCTCCCAAGAATTTTTTTTTATTTAGAGTATATTAGAATTGTTAAAGGGAAAACAAATAAAATGTTAAATAGGTTGAAATGAAATGATATTCTTATAAATGGAAGTTTAACGTACGTGAACTTTGACTGTTAAGAAAGCACGCAGAACGTTTATGTTTTCGACAATACTGTACATCATTATGCTTTGTCACATGTACTGTTTTATTGATTAAAACATTTCCTTGTTGAGTTCAAAGATTATAACATACGTATATAATCATGTACTAGTATTTATTTTTGTTAGTGTTTTGTTAATGATGTTTTTATTTCAAGATTTAAAATGAAATAAGGTTTGTTTTTTAAATCAAAGCATTGTGCTCTAGTCCTTAAATACTCCATTAATGCATTATGTTGATATGTCGTGTAAGGAACACGTGTAAATATGTGTTTTTCAAATACTCACTCTTATTTTATAGACGTAGCATAGTATGCATCTTTCATTCATTCACAAGCAAGCATCAAAGATATACATCTTGCATTTGTTTTGAAATATTGAAGAAACAAAGTGCCCATTTTGTAATGGCAAATCTTTAAAAAAAAAAACCAAAAAAAATATAGTCTAAAGCTTATTCGTGTGTAGTGTGAAGTTAAAATTGTAGAAATATTTTTTTTCGGATTTCTACAAATCTGATTGGTTGGAAATAAAGTAAAGAATGAAATGCGTTAATCTACTGTAATGCTGAGTCAGCACTCACCTACTACTTTGTTCCCATCTATTATTTGATTGGATAGAATCATATTGTATAGACAAACTGCAATCTATCACATTTTTTAAATCTTATCCTGTATATAACAATAATGATATATGTATTTACTCCAGAATTGTTTTCAAGTACACGAGTGAGAAGATCTGGATAAAAAAAATTTTTTATCAGTTTTTGGAAACTGTTTTTATTTATAATGTCATATGTGACTTCTCGGTGTTATGTATTTTGTTTCATACTCTGTCTACTGCAGAATTCCGAATTTTTTATTTGGTCGTATGATTTCAGTGACATGCTGTACAACTTCCATCATAGATATTGTTATTTATATCTTGGGATGGACTGTCCAAGATGACATTATCTGCCGTTGTAGGGTAATGTTGTCTGTTATGAACAACTGCGAAAATGTCGTCAGAAACTTGTACTTACCAGAAAAAAAAAAAAAACCTTACTCTGTGTGTAATATAAATAAATGCACTAAAAAAAAAAAAAGGAGAGACAAATTTTTGTGAAAATTTGTAGAATTTTCTTAAAACATTGTAGTAGATTTTGAAGAGAAAGACCAATTCTCTAAAACACAGAATGATCTCAAAATCTGAAAATTTTACTCCACCAGAGTTAGAATCTGCAGTATACTTTTTCACATTTTATTTTGTATACTAAGGCGATGAACAGCTACGTAATATCATTTAACACCATTGTTGGCATCAATAATTTTTACGAAGTCTCTCAGAGTTTTGATGTAATAAAGATTTAACATGTAGATTTCCAAGTGTGCTATGGTTTTTGATTATTGCTGTTGAAAAGCAGATTAATTAGTAGCTTACCAGCTTTGCCATCTTGCATTCTGCTTGGGGTTTTCTGGACTTTTCTCCACATTGGATGAAGAAATTGAATTGAAATTTTATACATGGGTTTGCTTTGGATAGTTACAGGTCAAGTTTGAGTTTCGTTGTGTTTGACCTACTTTGGCTGAATTATTCCTCTTGACGAATTGCAAGAATCAGTTTTCAGACTGTTCTCAACATTGGATGAAGATCGATATTTAATATATGGCTTTGTCTTGGATAGTTACAGATCAAGTTCGAGTTTCGTTATGCTTGACCTACTTTTGACTGAATTATCCTACTGGTAGGGGACTTTGTATTGACTACAATACAATCAAAATACATTCCTTGGGACATTTTTAAAATCCATTTTAATGTCACAACTGTGGGTAAAATGCGATAAAAGATCTATGCATGTTGCTCAAGGCGAGAGCAGTGAAGGTCCTTGGTTCATGTTAATGGTTGGGACCTTGTTATTTAAGGCCTCGTGATCATCCTAAAGACCTTCAGCCCTCACATCTAAAAGTCATGCGCTTCCTGACAAGCAGTCTCAACTTATTTATTTTACATTCTAGGTTTGATGTGGCCAAGGGATGAGCTGGTTCCAACCTATGACCTTCAGGTCAAACTTTCTAACCACTGAACCATTGCCACTGATGTACATACACAAGGAAATTTGTATGAGTCTGAGTCATAGAGAAGTAGTTAAGGTTCTGATTAAAATTCTTATACACAAAAAGCATAGACTTAAAGAATATTGGTTTTAAAGAACGTGACATATCAAAGACAATTCTAATATTTTAGCAGTGTAAAATTTAAATATTGGAAATTTGGCAAATTACAGATTAGTGCAAATGTGAAATCATTAAGAGATTGAAAAACATAGGTTTATAAGTAGCAATTATATACTGAACGTAATTGGATGGATGGCATAGTGTTTGGAACTTAACTACATGGGTGACATTGTCTTCTAAACTAAATATATCACAAGAGGCCCGTAGGTCAAATTGCGAACCTACATAAATCTTTTCGTACATAACGTTGAAATAAATTTGAATTTTGTTTGCAGATTCTGACAAATTATGCTGTGCCCTCGTAATTCTTGAGAAAATTTGAAAAGAATTTGGATCAAACTTTCAAACCCCTGTAGTTGCCCTGCCTAGATACCGGGGGGGGGGGGGGGGGTATGTTTTCAAGGAATTAATACCTGTGTAAGATACAATGCTTGCCCATCATTTTAATAAATCATTAAGGAGGGATTTCTAACAAATATTCATATGTATTCTTTGTGAAAGTTCTAGACCTTGGGGTCATGTAAATAAAATTTGAATATGGATTACTTGAGGATGCTTGTATATCGGTTTGAAGCATTCCATCATAGTGGTTCTTGAGAGTAACAGTTTCAAGAAATATGCTCCAAATCCCACAACATAGTGTGAAGAGACAGGATGGCGCTTGCATATTTATTTGACAAATGTTCCCTGGTGGGTATTGAAAATAATGGATTCTATCTTATATAACCTAATGTACGAGAAAATTGAACCCGCAACTTTCACTCCTTATTGTGTGTGGAATCAACTGGTCGAGTGGTTAGGGCGCTTGCTTCACAATATGGAGATTCTGGTTCGATTCTCAATCCCAGCGCCGTGTCAAGCCTAAGATGTCATGGGTTGTGACTGTTCCTTCAACAGGTGCTCAGTATTTAAGGATGTATATGATGAAATTTGATGTGAATGAAAAAGTGGTAGATATTTACAACAATATTTTAAAATTGAAAACTTTCAAATTTACTTTATTTTGTCAAAAAATGCAGTTTTAGTACAAAGTAATTTTAAACTTGAACCCGTAATCTACAGTTTAGGAGTTGACGTGCCAACTTGCTGGGCTACTCGACAACGTAATTAATCTGATCTGAAAGACATAGACAAGTATTGCCGATAATTATATTTTCATTCGTTTTTTTAAAAAAAAGCAGTCGGTCATTATGACGATTTGGTACTCTTCCTTAAACGCGAAGTGAAAGTCGCGTCTTTTTTCGGATATGACCTTTAAAGCAAAATTGCAATTTTTTATAGTGGCATTAAAAGAGGTTAAATGAACGTTGATATGATTGAAAAGAAAAGAACTGCATCGAATTTCCTCTCTTATGCATCGTTTACACACCTTTACGTGATGAAAAATATATTCCTCGACATTCCGTTTGACCCTAACAACGGCAGCTGATTAATCGTCGGCGACAATCCCGAAGATAACCGATGTTGACACGAATGATTCTGATGCTGATCGGGGTGGAACGGGTTGTATCCGGGTCATTAAAATATGGACGGCGAGGTGAGATAAAATTCATACTCGGTACCAATGTAAATTCTATTCTTATTATTCTTTGCATTTATTTCCGTTCGTCGTCTTTTTCGTCCAGAATCAGTCAAAGTCGGCTTTCTCCCTCGCTTCGAACCTTTCGTGTCAGACATCTTTCGTGCTTACCGGAAATATTGCGCTTGCGCATTTGATTTTGCCGAATGAGTTCAACTTTAGGTCATTGCATACGGAAATAATGTCGGAAAAATTAAGGTACGGGAAGACTTAATTTCAACTGTCGAACAATTTTTACATTTAATGCAAAAAATACAACATGTCAAAAGTTTAATCGATAAAATCAGGTATTAGAAGGTAGATGTTTACAAAATTTTCGATTAAATTTTAGGGACTCAAAATAACAATTTTGACAGCTTCTATTGCTTTAAGGTAGCTCACCACATCAAGCCATGTATCCTTTATTAAATGTTTGGTGAAATTGTTTGTATTGATCGATTTGGTTGTATATCATTATAGCTCAGTGGTTAAAGCCTCGGGCTGGTGAACCGCAGATCCCAAGTTCAAATCCTCCCGTGGCTTTTGTTCATAATTACTGAAATTATTATTTTATAATTATGATTTTAAAAATCATAATATTTTCCAAAATTTCATATTGTTCGCCTTTTTGACTTCCATATTTCTTATATATCATCGTATCTTTCGTAATTAAATCATTTTGCGCTGATCTGAGAAACCACGTTATATCGGAGGACCAGTATCACGATAGGCGAACCCTCAATATGACGCCCATAAACGCCATGCATCTAAATGAAGACGTGCGACACTTCAGTGGAAAAAAAAACCTCGAGTGGGATGAAAAAGAAATAAATAAATTTTCTGCAGATCTACAAAACGTGGACAGAAACGTCAACACATAGTTTACATTCAAATTTGTTTAAGTGATGGCCCATGGGCTTAGAATGAGGCTACGATAGGGACAGGAATTATTATATAAATGAGGCCACGATAGGGGACAGGAATTATCACAGGAATGAGGCTACGATAGGGGGCAGGGATTATCACAGGAATGAGGCTACGATAGGGGGCAGGGGTTATCACAGGAATGAGGCTACGATAGGGGGCAGGAATTATCACAGGAATGAGGCTACGATAGGGGCAGGAATTATCGCAGGAATGAGGCTACGATAGGGGACAGGAATTATCACAGGAATGAGGCTACGATAGGGGGCAGGGATTATCACAGGAATGAGGCTACGATAGGGGCAGGGATTATCACAGGAATGAGGCTACGATAGGGGCAGGGATTATCACAGGAATGAGGCTACGATAGGGGCAGGAATTATCGCAGGAATGAGGCTACGATAGGGGCAGGAATTATCGCAGGAATGAGGCTACGATAGGGGGCAGGGATTATCACAGGAATGAGGCTACGATAGGGGGCAGGAATGTGTATGGGAACCATTTTAAAATCATCTCCGATTCAACAAGATAACATCAGGCCAGATGTGAACATTTTATGCAGATTCAGCTTAAATCAATCCTCAAACACTCGACATTAATGCACCTTATACCACGATACGCACGTTTGAACCATGTCGAGAGGATCTTGTTTATTGAAACCTGATGATCTGTGCGCTTTAGGCCAGAATTATAAGGTTTCCTACTCAGTTTGAAAGTAGTTTTATAATATGCTCCACCATAAACATTTATTCATGACAGTCAGGTTCTCAAAGTTTCCCCGTGGGGATCCGGGTTGGTAGAATAGATCCTCAGTACTCCTTGCTTGTCGTAAGAGGCGACTAAATGGGGCGGCCCTTCGGATGAGACCGTAAAAACCGAGGCCCCGTGTCACAGCAGGTGTGGCACGTCAAAGATCCCTCTCTGCTCAGGCCATAAGCGCCGAGCCTAAATTTGCAGCCCTTCACCGGCAGTTTTGACATCTCCATATGAGTGAAAGATTCTTAAACAATATCTAATCAATCATTAATCGCAAAGTTGCGATTGAAAATGACACACATTGAAAAAAAAACAACAACCCCAAAACAGGACATTAATTAAACAATAAATTGAGTAGTAAAATGTTCAGTTAATCACAGGTTTGTTTTGAAAGCTACAGACGCCAACAAAAGTTTATATCTGCCATGAAGAATGTACACAAAAAACAATGTAATTAATATATTACATGAAGAACAATATAATTAATATATTACATGAAGAACAATATAATTAATATATTACATGAAGAACAATATAATTAATATATTACACGAAGAACAATATAATTAATATATTGCATGAAGAACAATATAATTAATATATTACACGAAGAACAATATAATTAATATATTGCATGAAGAATAGCATAACACAACCTTCCCTATCAATCTGCTTACTCATGGCATCTGTGTAAACGTTTCATCAATCGAATTCTTACTACTTAAGATGTGTGTAATACTTTGAATTCCTGCTCCTTCAGGGCACGGTAAAAATAGTGAAAATATAGGTTAAAAATTGCCCTGTACTTACCTACTAGCGCTAATATCCGTGCATCAAAGGACCCCACTGGAAATTCGTGGGGTATCCTTGGTATTTAAGTATGTACATGTATGTATGCATGCATGCATATATCAAATAAACATTTTTTTAATTTTCCTGTTTCTGTTCATTGGATTGGTCAATTCTGCGCCGATTTCAGACAGTCACGCACCTGCTTAAAGTCGTTTACACTGCCGAAAGTGACACTCAAGTTTTTGATGGTTTTCAGTTTTATGTCTGGTACATCCGTCTCTCCATCAGTCCAACAAAAAGTCGGAGAATCTTGCAAACTATCGATAGTGCTTTTTTGTTCGTTTCTTTCAGAACTTTCATCTTGTTTCAATAAATCTTGCATGTTATTAAAAATCTCCATTACTTCACTATTAAGCTTGAGCATTGATTCCTCGTCTGTACTTGTCTCCCATCTCTCCAAAATATTCGCCATAACACCTGCAAAATCATCATTTTCATTTTGCTCACTGTCCTTTTGAAATATGGTGTATTCAAGCCTTTTACCACACAACTTTTCTCCACTATATAGCGTGTCCAGAAGAGACATATCCGAATCACGGGGGCGTACCCCAGCCTCCCATAATGCCTTCACCAGTTCCGGTCTACCCAGATACACTGCCACGTGTAATGTCGTGGGTAGCTCAGTGTTTCCGCGGTGAAACACGATGTCTTTATTAAGGTCCAGGAAGATATCTAAAATATCTTTATAATCGTGCATAGCCAAATAATGTACAATGTTGTTGCCAAAGTTATCGACGGGTTCAGCTACATCCCTGCCAAGGTGTTCACCACTCGGCAGTAAGAATGTGATCACCTTTCTAAAGTCGGCTAATTCCGGAAATGTAAGGAGTAACTGAAATTGAAATCCCGTATCATTACTACTTGAGGGGTAGAATACCGCACCAGGCCCGCATCGGAGACCTAAAATAGCTGTCTGCAACACAGAATAACCATCCATCGTTCTCTCTGTTAAGTCCTGTCCTAAACGAACGAATTTCTCGAGCAAAGACAACCGCCCCGCGTAGGCCGCGAGGTGCGAGCACGACCAGAATTTCCAATTTGTTTTGGTCGGTGTGTGAACTCAAGGATCAAACCAACCATGTCCTCCCACCCATGAAGGACACAACAATGGAGGAGGGAAAGACCGAGTGGACTCGCCCCGTAGTCGGTAAGAAGGTAATGCAAACTGCTGAATTTTCTTAAGTATTTCATTATCGAAAACAGGTAAATTTTACCAGTGCAATTGGTAAAATTCAAGAACAGGAATTTTTTCAGTTCGTCAATAGAGATTGTGAAAACCGGTTTTTGAAGTACTTCCACGGGCACCTGTGCAACAGGAACGGTGGTAGGAGTCTGTGTTTGTGACGTCGTAAATAGCATGCTCAGCATTTGTGTCATCAGACCAAAGACACCATTTGGCTGTGTAGAGGGACCAGGTTCCTCAGACAGAGGTTCCGTTGCTTCTTCGTTTTCATGGCTACTACCATGCGTCATCAGTACTTCCGGGTCAGTATGAGGGCCACAACGATCCAACAATTCACACAGCAAAATGTTTTGTCTTGAATCATTTTCTTTGTTAGAATAACTCACATTCTTCCAAAGTTCGGATAGAATTAAAGACATTCTCTCAGACGCATCACAACCTAACAAAACGGAAACAAACTCTACGTCATCGGATAAAGGGTGACGCAGAATATCCATTGCAACCACCTCGGGACGCATCATGGCGCCACCCTGCTGCAGATTATTTACCGGGTCTTCACCATTCAGCAGCTTGTGTGCCAGTTCACCATAATACCGTCTTGGGATCTTCAGTACAACTTCCCCGGGCTTTGGTTCATAGTTCTGAGTGCGTATCAACTCATCCAATTGCCATTTTCTGCATTGTTTTATCACAGTTTCAGGAGCCAGTTTTCCAAATGATATCAACACCGACTCCAATACAGTTTCATGTGAAAATTTATACACTTCCGTCTCAGTTGTCTCTGATAAATACGCGCCAACTAAATCTTCAATGGCGTCCGAAATATCCGCGTCGTTAATGTCCTCTGAAATTCTTACCTTTTCAAATATATCTTTGAACACGTCCTCCAGTAGATTTTTTGTATCAATATTTCCAAGTAGAAATACGTACGTTAGGACGCAGTACTTCATCTTCTCTGACAGTAATTTTGATTTTCGCATACTCTCCATGGCAGAGAGTAATTTTTCATTGGGATGTTTGAAATAGGAGGTACCAAGCTGAAAAAACTCGCGCCTTGAAAAGAATTGAAAACAAGTCAGAGGAAATCCGAAGTAGGGATCAGCAGATTTCATGATTCTTCTATCGCGATTAGTGAATACATAAGTGGCATCTTCGCCATTCATCCTTGCAAATTCCGTAAAATTGTTCCCACAGAGATCTGACGCTTTAAAGGTGTAGTATTCCTCGAAGGCTTTCAACATGTTTTCTTTCTCTCCCTCAGTCATCGCATATTCTGAGGAAAAGTCAATGCATTTTTCTTCTTGAAGAATTTCATGCACGCAAAATTTCCTGGCTTCTTCAAGGACATTTTGTCTCATACCTAGCATAGTGACAACATCCCCAGTTTTGGCACATGAATATATCACGTCTAACTGATTCTTCCATTTCTCAACAGCTCCAACGTCCAGATTGGTGTATCCTAGAAAATCATCGATGTAGACAACGTATCGATGTTTCGGGTTGATCGCCTTGTTCCACTCTTCTGGATATTTCACAAGAACGGGAATGTACGGGGATTCTGACGACACGTCCGACATTTCACACAAGACTTGATAAGCTGTTGTAGTTTTTCCGGTTCCACCTTTTCCGGTCAGAATGGCGATGTGGCCATCTTGAAGCTTCTCTATCGTGGCCTCCACTGCCGAGATCTTTGTGAACACAGGTCGTGATTTGTGTGCTAAGAGAACTGCTTCTGTATTCTCTACAACAGAAACGAAATTTTCAACCTAGACAAGAATCCACAGATTCAGAATTTGCTAATGTAATTTGTTCCAGTAACAGCGCGTCACTTCGCCGCTTGATTGAGTGTGCATATTGTTGGACTAAACGTCTCCTAGATTTCAGTGAAACAGGTTTAGCGTTTGTTTTCGTTGACATATCCCATTAAAGGAATGTCATAGTGCGGTCTTCCAAACTCACTTTTATTCACGACATTCAGCCGGTCAGAGAGTGAAATCACATACTCGATCAAGCGAATGACACGTTCTTATTGGAATGATACTGCAAGTCTGAGTGGGGTCGTTTAAATGAGAGAGAGAGAGAGAGAGAGAGAGAGAGAGAGAGAGAGAGAGAGAGAGAGAGAGAGAGAAGGTTGTCGTGGATTTTCAAATTTTAGTTATTTTCTTCCTGTACTAAGACTGCATACTTTCATGAAATAAACTAAACCTTGTGAAAATAGTAGCAAACAAGGACAGCAAGTCATATTTTGTTTTGGACTGCTTAATATTCTTTAGAAAACAACATCTGTACACGTTTTCGCGAATTTTCATATACTCAAACGAATTTTGACTTTATAACCCCCAAACACACACACAGATATATATATATATATATGTGTGTGTGTGTGTGTGTGTGTGTGAAAGTTCAGCTGGCAGTGTGTGTGTGTGTGTGTGTGTGTGTGTGTGAAAGTTCAGCTGGCAGCGTGTGTTAAATTATTTTTATTAAAATATACACAAAATCTGTTTCACTGCATATTTGAGCCTTTTCATGTATCAAACGTAAAACCTGTAATATATAATTATTTCGCGGATGTCTTATTTTAGTCATACCCCTGGTACAACCATATCAATCACTTAATTTTTCAATCAATTCTTAACCTCCATGCACAGGAGAATGAACTACCATTAAAACACCTCCTCATTCTCCAAATATTTGATTTCAAAGCTATTAACAATTTATGTATATGTACAATGTGTTTAAATGTTAATTAATCATGTTGTCCAGTATTTTGTGTATCATCAATTTCGTCTTTATCGTACTTACGTGAGATTAACCAACGACAAAACATGCTCACCTAAAATGTTTAGTCCCTCTTGGGTCAAGTGTTTCTCTGTTAAGGAATGTAAAAAGATCTCATACAAATCATCCTATATGTAAATACGTAATCTGACTATTCTGAACTTTCAAATACACAATTTAGTTGTTTATCCGTAAGTTTATACATGCTACAACATGTACAATGTTTAATAAATGCATCAACATTTTGTTATATTGCTATGATTACACGGTCAATACTATACATAAATGCATCAACATTTTGTTATATTGCTATGATTACACGGTCAATACTTTACATAAATGCATCAACATTTTGTTATATTGCTATGATTACACGGTCAATACTATACATAAATGCATCAACATTTTGTTATATCGCTATGATTACACGGTCAATACTATACATAAATGCAGAAATGTGATAATTTACAAAGGTGACGACGTCACTGGCTTTTTTAAAGTGAGAGGTTTAACGAAATCCTGAAGGCTTCCAGTATCAACCTACTTGAACTTTCAAACTTCTTCTCTAGTTCCCTATGTTCCGATTCTATCCCCGTGATTCTTCTTTCCTGTTCATGTTGAGTATCTAAAAGATTGCATAAATATTTACGTCTAACATGATTTTGCTATGAAAAATTGAAATATGGAGTGGTTTTTATTTTCAGCGGCGGATCCAGAAACTTGTCAAAGTGCAGGGAGCGTTGCGACCTTTTGTACTTTATCCGCCCAAGAAAGGGAAAGGTGAAGACCCCAAAATAGCACATAAGAGGCCTATAGGCCACATCGCTCACCTGTGTCACCTTTGTCCTTCTGTTGTTCAGCTGTTGTAATTTTTATCAGATTTTTTTTTTCAATCTTTATTCCCACGAAAAAATTGATCCTAGTTTGTGGCCTCACCGTAGCCCCAAAGGGCCACAACATAACCGGACTTGAATTCACACAACATGGAGATGCCTCAACACCAATATGACCAACATGGTCTTACTGTATTGGCGAAGGTTAAGGTCATAGATTTTACTATGAAATGAAAGGCCTTGCCTTAAGAAATCGATGCACAAAATGTAAAAGTTCTAACTTAAATATTTCAAGAGATATTTAACCCTTGTAACCCCCCTAAATCCGCCACTGAAATGTCAACCCAACCTATTACCTTGTAGAAAGCATTCAGTGCTATTCCGTGGCTGTTACAAGTTGTTGAAAGACAAGAACTGACATATATCCTTATATCTAAACGCTGAACATTAATGAATTCCACATTACATGACGTTATAATGGAATGTGGTGATTTCTTTTATTTTTACCTTTAAGTTCCTTTAGTCATGTGACCTGTTTTTGTATTCTTACCTTTAAGTTCCTTTAGTCATGTGACCTGTCTCTGTATTCTTACCTCTAAGTTCCTTTAGTCATGTGACCTGTTTCTGTATTCTTACCTCTAAGCTCCTTTAGTCATGTGACCTGTTTTTGTGTTCTTACCTTTAGTCATGTGACCTGTGTTTGCATTCTTACCTTTAAGTTCCTTTAGTCATGTGACCTGTTTTTGTGTTCTTACCTTTAGTCATGTGACCTGTTTTTGTATTCTTACCTTTATGTTCCTTTAGTCATGTGACCTGTTTTTGTATTCTTACTTTTAAGTTCCTGTAGTCACGTGACCTGTTTTTGTATTCTTACCTTTAAGTTCCTTTAGTCACGTGACCTGTTTTTGTAGTCTTACTTTTAAGTTCCTTTACAGATGTGACCTGCTCTTGTTGCCTATCCATAAGATCTGCAAAATAAAATCAAAAACGGCATCCATTCAATATTAATTTTATCTTCAATAGATATAATTTTCCTTTTTCCTTATCAATGTTGTCATTTAGTTTCTAGACTATATGTCAATGATTCAGATGGCGGTACCTTGCGCGGTGCCGAATCACGATCAGGGTAACAAATCACGTGTCGATTGCCGAAACATTGAAAACAACACGCGTGTTAATTAAATATTTGTTGTATTAAGCAAAACATATCACTACAAATAGAGACAAATTCTAAATTTAATTATTTTTCACTGAATTATCGCACAAAACTTTGGACTTTCCCGGCAATTACCGGTACACCAGTAATGTGACCACCAATCTTGGCTGTTCTATTAAGTGTTCTAACTTCACGTAACATAGCTGTAAATGTTACTTTATATTGATTGTGTGCGTGTTGGGGGGGGGGGGGGGGGGGGGGGGGGGGGGGTCAACTGCAGTGTAGAAATATTTTAATGCTCTGGCTTCTGTAACATCTCCAATAATTACAACGTTACCACCCGTCATTGTTTTAATGTAAACGATATAAATCACTTAAAATAATTTTAAGCAAAACTGATTTAAAATCTACTGAACAATTAATATTTGCCAAAATTTCAAACTTGCTGGTAAACGTTTGGCGCTGTATTGGAGTATCCTGGTTGGAGATGAGTTGATTTTAATGGAGAATTTAAACTGGTAGAAATAGGGTGCGTCCACATTAAAATATCGGAAAAAATCTACCTCTCTCAAAAATAAATAAATAAATAAAAAAGAAGAAAGACTTTTTTAATAGAAGTGCTAGACTTTGTGCGACAGTGGAATATTGAAATACATACCATCTAAAGATTTGGTTTGAGAATCGATAACATCTAAATATAGCTTTTCTTGTTCAGGGTCCATGGTCCCAGTTTTCAGAAGCTTGGCAGCATCTGTGTATGTGGTGCATCCCCCAGGAAGGCCGCTCTCAAGGTCCCCTATAATTACAGTCAGCTCATGCCAGATGGTATGGAATTTAGGATCAGAGAGGGCGACGCTGGCGGCATGTCCACAGTAGACGTTCCTGATCTCTCGGATTCGATCGATGTTCGCAGAAGTGGAACGATCGGAGGGGTGTGGAGACTTAGCCCATCCTTTTCTATGAGGGGGTATTCCGGATATATTTCTTAGCAGAACATATAATAGAGAAAGGTCGAAATCTGCATATGTACCCTGGAAGTATCCAATCTGAGGATAGAGAAAGTCTCTCTGAGCTTTGTTCAGTATAGGATTGAGGAGATATCTTTTATTTTGTAGGATGAGCGGGAACTGGACTTCTGTAATTTGGTTTCTGAGAAGGTCCCTGAAGAGATCAGTACAGGGATCCACTAATAACCGGGATAAACGGGCAGCGTGGGTTGTCTCCTTCGTTGAAACGTATTTGGAGCTCGCCATTGTTATTCTGAAATGTGTGAAGATTGACAAGTTGTATCAAACGATTGCAAAATATAATCAGTCAAGAATTTAGTGTAATATTTTCATTTCGATATGAAGCATTGAGCGTTTTACAATTTAAATCGGCAACCGACATGTTATACTTATATTTTCATTCATGCTTTAAAAGGAAGTCAGCCATTACGACGAAATAGTATATGCCTCCTTAAAGTGTTAAGCCGACGTTGGATTCACGATTTTATTTATAGCTCTCCGGATATTCATTGATAGCTTGAGGACTTCACCATTTTTGTAAGATAAATCTCCTACATAGGCGATTAATAGATCATGCATGCATTTAGAAACGTTGCCTTAATTGAGTGGACTCATTTTTCAGAACTTATAAGTTGAGCAAAAGTATATGTTCAGCTTCACTAATAAGCATCTTACATTTTGACCCCCACTCCATTTGATTCACACATTCCATTTGATTCACACACTCCTTTTGATTCACACCTTCCATATTTATTTTATTTATTCATTTAACATGCACACCAAATGTAGAGAAATATTTCGTGTACATTAATGAAATGTGTCTACATCTTTTTTTTTTAATTCATAATACCATTTGCGATTTTATTTAACTCTTAAGTCACTCTGGCATGGTGGATTACATTGTTCTATATCTAATCAACTCTGTGTGTGTGTGTGTCTGTCTCTCTGTGTCCCTCTCTTTATCTCTCCCTGTCTGTCTGTTTCTCTCTCTCTCTGTCTGTGTGTGTGTCTGTCTCTCTCTGTCCATCTCTTTATCTCTGCCTGTCTGTTTCTCTCTCTCTCTCTGTGTGTGTGTCTGTCTCTCTCTCTCTCTGTCCATCTCTTTATCTCTGCCTGTCTGTTTCTCTTTCTCTCTCTGTCTGTCTCTCTCTGTCCCTCTCTTTATCTTTCCCTGTCTGTCTGTTTCTCTCTGTCTGTCTGTCTCTCTCTGTCCATCTCTTTATCTCTGCCTGTCTGTTTCTCTCTCTCTCTGTGTCTGTGTGTGTGTCTGTCTCTCTCTGTCCCTCTCCCTGTCTGTCTGTTTCTCTCTCTCTGTCTGTGTGTGTGTCTGTCTCTCTCTGTCCATCTCTCTCTGCCTGTCTCTCTCTCATTAAGTTCACTGACCATTCCTATTATGCTTTGCCCTGGGGAATTTTTCTTCACGGATTAGTGCATCTGCATGGAAACAACTTGGTATGCTCAGTCAGAAATGTTAAGTTTATTTAAGAAACAACAGTCTAAGTTTGTACAGGGCACTACTAAAGTAAACAAAGCAGTGGTAAGATTTGCGGCAATCTGTTTTATGTGGAATTTGCCGCAGACGTGCACGGCTCTTATCTCACCATGACACAAAGCAACCTATCTGTATAGTCAATTATTAAAAAAAAAAATCACTTTTAAATATTTCAAACAAATGCAGAGAACTGTCGTGCAGAGAACTGTCATGCAGTGTAACTTGTTCAAACAAATGCAGAGAACTGTCGTGCAGTGTAACTTGTTCAAACAAATGTAGAGAACTGTCGTGAAGAGAACTGTCGTGCAGTGTAACATGTTCAAACAAATGTAGAGAACTATCGCGCAGAGAACTGTCGTGCAGAGAACTATCGTGCAGAGAACTGTCGTGCAGTGTAACTTGTTCAAACAAATGTAGAGAAACTGTCGTGCAGTGTAACTTGTTCAAACAAATGTAGAGAACTATCGTGCAGAGAACTGTCGTGCTTGGAGGCAATTTTCGTGAAGGCTTTAACCTTACCTTGTTGATTCAGAAGTTGTTCCCTTCGGTAGGAGATTACAAAAATGACAATATCACAAGTCCTAGTAAATTAGAGGAATACAGTAAAAGACAGAATTCACAAAAACTAACTACTCACTAGAAAGAGAAAAGGGGGGGGGGGGGGTAATTGTAACCACTGACGACAATGACGAATTCTAGGTTGAGTCATTATCCTTTTTGCAGTGTGACGCTGAAGTAGTCACGCACGTACTTCTACATATATACCATGTACGAAAAGAGACGCTCCGCACTTTGTGTAGAAGTGAGACTACCAAACCTGGGAGTGTAAACACAAAACAACTACTCTCACTCACACACACACACACACACACACACACACAGATATATATATATATATATATATATATATATATATATATATAGTGTTGCCAGTTTGTTTGTACGTAATCTATTAATGAGCAATTAGGATTCATTACACTATATTTAATATCTCCATAAAAAGTTGATCAATGTTAAAATTTCACGAACTGGATTTTTGTCTTCAAAATTCATCTTGGATGCATCGTAAAAAAAAAAGCACTTGATTCTAGTTTTCTATAAACTACATTTGCAAGGTAAAAAAATATGTACACGTGATAGGGATTCCAAATTACCAACAATAGACTGTGTATAATATTTCCTTAGTGATATATCGTTCTTGTTTTTTAAATAGTGAATACTCTTTCAGGAACTAGGATAACTCCTTATTTGAATTCCATGTGATAAACTTGACATTAACTGCTCGAAGTTATCAGCAATAATATAGAATTATTAAGGTATCCAGGGTTAATAGAGGGGGGGGGGGGGGGGGCGTGCAAGAAGAAAAGGAGGGTCACGTGTCGCGGACAGACGACTTTGATCACCAGGGGTCAGATAGTTCAGATGGTAGTGGAGATTCAGGGGGCCCGGGTTTGAATCTCGGCGCCAGACTGATCTGTTGCATTTTCTCTTCCTGGTACAAACGCATATCACACAGAGGTAAGGAAGAAGACACTCCCAAGTTTGTTCTCATTTCTGACGTGAGCATCACTGAAAAGACATTATTTGTCGAAATGCACATCCGGTGCATCAAAATTGGTACCGTTTATGTTTTATATTATGACCACTGGGTCGATGCCTCTGCTGGTGGACAGTTAGTCCCCGAGGGTTTTCACCAGTCCAATAGCTATGTACTTCGATACAAGCATGGAATGTAGATAAAAAAAAAATGCTGTGATAAAATTTAGAAATTCAAAATTAAGGATTATCTCCCTCGTGCATAACTCTGATCCTTTGTCGGATTTGACTCCTGTTTGGTTTTTCCAGCTCTTCCAAGTTTGTTGTCATTTCGGATTTCCGACATTTCTGACTTGAGCATCACTGAGGAAATATTATTCATCTGGTGCACCAAAATTGGTACCGTTTATGTTTTATATATAGAAAAGCGCGGGAGGAGGTACTGTACGCCCCAGTCTGTCCCTAACCCCACGGAAGGACGATCTAACATTACAATCGCATAACAGCTATATTTAAAAGGTAATCACTGAAGTGTTTTCTAGCATTTTTCAGGCATGTCCAATAGAATGACGATTCCAGATAACAAGATTATCGACAATACTTATATACCTGAACGTGGACTTCCTGTGGCCCACCTACAATAATCCCAGTTTATGTTATATCAACTCATTTTCCCTCCAGTAAAGGAGAAAAATTCCACTGTCACATTCTGTTCTTGACTTCCGGTATTGTACGAGACGTCACGCACTCCACATATAGGTAAGTATCTACTTGAAAATTCTGACTCAGGATGTTGATTTTGATATAGAAAATATAGGCGTAATGCACTCAACAATTGGAAATATTACATTGGTGGGTTTTGTGTATTTTTTGTTGTTGTGGTTGTTGTTTTTTTTTTTTGTTTTTTTTTTTTTTTATCGTCAAGGTATGATATTGAATGAGATTATCTGCATTAATAAATACAGTTTAAACATTCCGCCTTCTGATCTAAAGGGTTCCTTAATACAATGAAGGTAATGAGAGAGAGAGAGAGAGAGAGAGAGAGAGAGAGAGAGAGCTGATAAATTGTGTAAATTCTAATCATATGACCTAATTTTGAAGATAATTTGTAATCATTTCACCTGGTTGTGCGAACAGCTCTATGAGTGCAGTTAAGTCCCGCTCGTGAAATGTAAACGTTTTATACACACTATTAGATTACTATGGGTTAGTGGGGGTCAGGCGGTGTCCAGACTGATATTTCGTCTTTAAGAATATATTGGGATCCCCCCCCCAAAAAAAACAAACAAAAAAAACAACACACACACACAAACACACACACACACACACACACACAATTCCAAAGCGATATATATGCTTTCACACCCTAAAATAAAAAGAAAAGTGGTCTTTGATAAATAATTAACGTTATACATAAATCTATTGGTCTCCCATCTGGCCGCACTTGATGTCCGTCGGGCAAAGTTCAGTGCAACACTCATGCGTGCAATATATCATTACATGTGTTCGTCGTTTTATCTACATATAAAAAAAAAAAAAATGAATACTGCATTAAATCTACTGCTGGTTTTACTTTGAGATTTTTTTTTTCTTTGGTGAATGCAATCAACCAATTTATCCGCTATTGAAAGATATAATCAAATACCGTAAAATTACACTCCTACCGGGTAAGATTTTTTCTTCTACGTATTTCTCGAACGACGAAGTAACTCGCTAACTATAATATTCCCATATAAAAGGAAAGTAAAACGGTGTTAATTCGCTGAATGTGAGTTTATTACTCGTATTTAATTAGGTAAGTGTACATATTATGTGCAGCAAATCCTACATTTATCCTGCGTCACGAGATTTAAATTGACGCCGGCTTTCCTTCGTCTGCTTGTGACACGTCAATTTAGTTCGAATATCCTCAGTTGTCTAACTTCTGACACTGTTGAATATCCAAGAGAAGGAAAGGCTGTTAACGTGTGCACATGTTGTGGTTTTTATGATTTAATAACTCAATAACCACATTATCCATATTTCATCGTGTGAAAAGGGCAGGTTATGTAAATATTGTGTAATGAGGTGGTGGGGTGTGACGAGAGTGACATCAGTAAGTTGTAAATAAGCATAGAGTTATTCCCTGATTAATCTGCAGTATATTTATCACGTCAAACAGTATTCTGTGAACTGTCTTCTCTAGGAATATTATTTATTTATTTTTGTTAGGAATGGGTCATTCAAGAATGTGGCATGCTTGATGTAGTTGCAGTATTGATCAACACTGTAGTGTACAATTTGGTGTACATAGATGTACAGTTTTGGTGTACACTTTGCTACACAGTCGAAGGCATATGTTGATGGGTGTAGTGCAAAAACCAGAATGACAGAAAGAGTAGCAGTGACATTTAAGACAAGTTAATTCTGAGGAATCATTTTTAATATGCATTGTGGGATTTCTTATCTATAGATTTATGTATGTAACAATTACTTTAGTGAATGTTTTGACATGATTGAATTATTGTTAGAATATATACATTTTGCCGCAAGTTGCATACATGTACGTCCCACGTCTGCCATCTTGCAGTGAAAAAAACCAAACTTACTATTATAATCTCTTACATTTGGTAGGGTACAAAAATGAAAACTTGGACGTTCACCGATTGACCTACAGCTGACCCTGCAAAAGGACGTAACTTTCAGTGAAGTGTAGACATGCGTATCTTAAAAGGAAATTTGCACATTTTAATGAAATCTGATAAGAGAGTCGATGTTTGTACACTTGTTTTGTGTATTATTACCAACAATTACAAATATACCCACTAAGAATATAAAAGAATAAATGCTGTTTATTTACATTCTGATCAACAGTTGCATTTCGATGGAAAAATATTAAAAGTAGAAGATATGTAAGTCAATTGTCAATACAAATATCATTTTCTTAGGCATATTGAAGATGCACCACACCCACGATACATGTGAATTTGATTTTCAGAATATTTCTATGCATATTTTGCTATAATTTCCATTAATTTTTGTGACATTATGTTTAAACTGTTCAGAGAATAGATTGGAATAATGTGGTATACAGTGTGATTTTCTTTTTTGGGTGTTGAACATGCCTATGCCCTGTGCAGTGAGTTGAAATGAAGTTTGTATTTGAGGAAGTTTGTCAAATGATTATGCTGCAATGCCATTTCAACAAGCTGGATAGGGCAAATTCTAAACCTTAACAATCCTATATACATATGTACAGGGAAAACTGCTTAATCCAACACCTGTGAAATCTGTTTCACTGGGCATTCCAACCCTTATTTTCATTCCCAATTTCATATTTGTATTGTTTTCTCAATTTCATATTTCTATTGTTTTCTCAATTTCATATTTCTATTGTTTTTACACTATTTATACTGCCACACTGTGTATTCCAGCCAAAAATTGTCTCCCTGGACCCAGATTAGATTAGACAGGTCTCACTGTATATATACTCTATTGATCTCATATACCTTATGTATATATGCACTTTTTGTTTTCTTGGTTCCTGTGATCACAATGATCTACTTACTCCGTAAAATTGACAGTTTGAGGGTAAACAAAATGTCACAATAACCAACACATCTAATTCAGACAACTATGGTATGTATAGCAAGAAATGAAAACAAAGAAACAGCAAAAAGTGTTTGTGCGTGTTGTTTTTACATTCCACTACTCACACTCAGAGATGTCACCAGCTGTAGATGAATTGCTACAAATTCTGGTCAATGAAGGCACTCTAGGCTATACTTATATATATAGCAGTGAGGATGATCTTGATTGTGCCAATGCTTTATATGACACCAGACCTTCATGTTTAAAGTGTTATCTGAAAGGCCCATGACTTTTACTGCTGACTAATAGTTTCTTCCTATGTTAGTGTCTATGTTAGACATAATGCAGGAATTGGTCTTGGGTATCAAACTCCGAGACCTCCTTGTAACAAAGCAAACTTCTAGGCTACCCCCACCAGCTTATTACAGTCAGAACATTCATGAATATCATTTAACAGCTATTGTAAACATTCAGATTTCTCAAATGACACTTAACCAAAAAAATATCTCTTATTTCAGGATGTAAAGGCTTCACCAAATATGTGCAAAGGTCGCGTGAAAGGAAGGGACCATGAGAGAGTTTGCCCCCTTCATCAAAAATGTTCTCCGTAATATGTGAATTCTTTGGGTCAGGAACCAGTTTACGAGAAAATAATGAGAAGGAAACACTTGGTGGCCATTGTAGTGGTCATTTTCCTCACTTGGAATTTTCTTATGTATTACATGTTGGTGTCAAAGAACCCCAGCAAGGTACCATTGTCCTCCAGTTTTATTTCATTTGTCACACTTTGCATCAGAATGCAATAATTAGCAATGGTTTTCTCAGGTAAAGGATTGGGCAGTGATTAGTGAAAGTTTTATCAAACAATGACAAGAGACAGTTTTATCAGACAATGATAAGAGACAGTTTAATCAGACAATAAGAGACAGTTTTCAGAGATGATTTTATCAGACAGTGATCAGAGATGGTTTTATCAGACTGAGCAGAGATGATTTTTTCAGACAGTGAGTTTTATTAGATGATGGTTAGAGATGGTTTTATCAGACAATGATTAGAGAGACAGTTTTGTTAGACAATGATAAGAGAAGGTATTATCAGACAATGATTAAAGATAGTTTTTAGAGATGGTTTTATCAGTCAGTGATAGGAGATGGTTTCATCAGACAGTGATTAGAAACATTTTTATCAGACAATGATTAGAGAGTATTTGGTTTTTGTCAGACTGATTGAGATGATTTTATCAGACAGTGAATAGATACAGTTTTATTAGACAATGATTTAAGGTTGTTTTGCAAGACAATGATTAAAGATGGTTTTATCAGAAAATAATTAAAGATGTTTTATCAAAGAATGTTTTATCTACACATCAGGACGGATTACACAGTTTCAGTGTTATATAATAGTTAAACAATCCACACTGTGTAATGCGGTGGAAATTAGGGACCTGCAGTGTATGTCAAGGTCATCGAAATGTTACCTCAGTTAATAAAGGTCATAGAAATCAATCTGGACTTAAACTAATAGAATGTTGAATTTTCTTTTGAAATTTTTGTTATCTATTTTTTTTTCCAGCTTGGTTCCATTTCTGTGGAGGACCAGATAAAGATTCTTCAAGGTGACATTCGCCATCAGCTCTCGCACAACTCGGAACTGCTACAACATCTACGTAAGTTTCGAGAGCAAAAATTATCAGGTGAGACCCAAAGATGAAGAAAAGATGGCATATATATTACAGCGGAAAGCATGAGATATCTACAGCAGTGAAGTAGTGGCTGGGTTGTAGTAAATATTGCCCTGCCCTGAATGATTATATTCATCAATGCTGGTGTTTACTACTGTACATTTCAATGGATAGATGATTTTGGGGTAAAATAATCAAAATCCAAGTACTTTTGAAAGAATTTATTTAACAGAAAGAAAGGGCTGATAAATTAAATTTAACAACATTGAATATTTTATAATGATAAACCTCAGGTTGTTCATTGTGTAGTGTTTCTGAAATAAACCACAAAAGCATGTATGTGACCTTGAAATAAAAGCCTACTTATATGAAAAACAAAGTTGTATCTATTCATATATATATATATGTATGTGTGTGTGTGTGTGTGTGTGTGTGTGTGTGTGTGTGTGTGTGTGTGTGTGTGTGTGTGTGTGCAAAGGAATAGGTGACATTTTATAATTTTGTTTAATTTTGGAGAGTAATAGAAATTTTAATTGTGACAAAAAAATTGATTGTTTCAGAAGAAACATGTTATTTTTCAATAAAATGCTTTGCATGTAAACATACAGTGACATTATCATATACATAATGCTGCACATTTAAAAAATTTTAAGTGAAAAGGTTCAAACGTGATTTATATGTGAAATTTTACTAAGATTTAATAATAATGAATGATATAGATAGAAAACCATGTTTTGAAGTAGAATATGAAATGTTTTTGGGTAATATGCATTTGTTTACGAACTGCTTCACTGTTTTTAAGTAAAAATGACACCAGTTCATTTTATACCCCCATAATATGGTCTGTACTTCACATCATTCCTGAAATAGAAAAAAAACCAGTAAACAGGCTAGGTAATTTTGCATGAATGGTTTCACTGATTTTGAGTGAATGTGAACATTACGACTGATTAAATTTCACAATGTGAATGTTTTTTCAAACAGAGGAACTTGACCGAAAAATCCACCAGACCACGACGCCCATCCCATTCGATGCAAGCCGAGTCATCCTGCCCATTCTTCTCATTGCCTGTGATCGCACAACAGTCAGCCGCAGTCTTGACCTACTCATCAAGTGAGTTAAATCATGAAGTCTAAATTTACTCATCAAATGAGTTATTCATGTTGTTGAGTTCTACTCACCAAGTGAATTAATGACTGCATGCAGTCTGGATTTACTTATCAAACCAGACATGGTAGCTCAGTGGTAGAGAGTTCATTTTGTCACTGTGAGGTCGTGAGTTTGAGCCCACTTGTGCCATGGCTGCATCAAACCCAAGATGTAAGCATAGGTAGTGATTGCTACTTGCCTAACGCTTGACATTTAGAAGTGAGAATCACGGGTCTTTCGGATATGACATAAAAAAACAGAGGTCCAGTGTTGCTGAAGGCGATGACACATTACAGAACCCTCACTGCTACAGCCGTAAACACTTAGCATAGGCCTAAATTTGTGGTATTTCACTTATAAGTGGTGATGTCTCAATATGAGTGAAAAATTCTCAACGGGATATAAAACAGCCAAACAAACAAAGCAATCTAGAAGTAAATGGCTGCATGCAGTTTGGATCCACTCATCAAATCAAATAAATTTTGTATGGATCAAATAGATAAATTTCAACCTGTAGGTACATGTTCAGACCAAAAGAAAGCAAATTTGAACTGACAGTGCTTTTTAATCTGCAGGTACAGACCAAACGAAAAAATTTTTCCCATCATCGTAAGCCAAGACTGTGGTCACAAACCTACTGCTGATGTCATCCAACACTATGTGAAGGAGCAGGGAATTAAACACATCAAGGTAAGATTACAAATCTTCTGTTGATATCATCCAGCCCTTTGATTGATTGTTTAACATCTCTCACAAGAATCTTTCACTCATATAGATATGTCAACATTGCTGGCGAAGGGCTGCAAAATTAGGCATATGCTCGGCGCATAGGGCCTTTGAGCAGGGAGGGGTCTTTATCGTGCCACACCTGCTGTGCCGCAGGTCCTCGGTTTCTGCGGTCTCATCTGAAGGACCACCCCATTTAGTTACCTCTTACGACAAGCAAGGGGTACTGAGGACTTATTCTAACCCAGATTGTGGGGAGATTGAAATTAAACATACTGCATACTTGCATGTAAGTTGGTTATTCCCACTCTGAAACCTGTGTCTGACTTACACAAGCATACTACTCGTGAGAAATAATTTCCCTTGTCATACAAGTTACGATATTTTACAGTATTTTAATGTTTAGGTAGCATTTTAGAATATTTTGAGAAGAATAAGCCTTATGCTTATGTGCATCAATGTCTGGTATTTTCAGAATCATTGTAAATGAGTGTGTGTCATTAAACAAACTCAAGATTGCAGTTATTGCTAAACAATTAAAAGGGCACATGTAGACCCATTGTCAGTTATAAATAAACTACAGTAATCAATTAATCCTTTGATGCATGGCTTGAATAGTGAACAAACTCTTAATTTAAAAAATAGCTTAGACAGTGAGAATCTCATAAATGAATTTTTTTCTAGAAGATCCAAGTTTTCTTCGGTAAAATTATAGTGCTAATCTTCATGTGGAAAAAAAAAATTATAAAGGCAAAAAAAATTATTTTATTTAATCAGTGTAATTAACAAGAGGTTATTAGTAATAAAAATTGAGATAGATAGTCAGGAAATATAAACAACAAAGAAAGACAACTCTTGCTAGAAATTAGGCATTAAGTTGACAAATGATATGATCTAAAATTCAGTCCAACTTTTGAGATGATTAAGTCATTCAACTTAATATCTTGTAAGTAAAATTGAATGATGCTTTTCAATTTTGAGTGTATATTAGTGAAAAGTCTTTTTACCATCCTAATCTTTATGATTTAACTTGTATTTCTAATTTGGGTACTTTCAAGCCCCCTTTACTAATTTTTTCACAGCATACTATATTTTTCACTTTTGGTTTTTCATTATTCCAAATAAAGATATTTATTTCCTATTCAAACTCTCTAATCAATTCTGACGGAAATGGGAGAGCTTGAGCTTGAGCTTGAGCTTGGTAAATGAGTTCAGGGATAGCCAAAGTCTTTATACAAGGGATTGTACCAGTAAAAGTTAAATTCTTCATTTTCCATACATTTAATGTTGCTTTTAATTCTTCTAATTCGTATTAAAGTTCTTTTTTAAAATTTCTTCCTCACCTAGTCCATAACTTTTTACTGGAGAGACAGCTGTACAATGTTGCTTATGGCCTGATTGCAATCAGCTGATCATACCGTAAATACCCTAAAAATTAGATACTTATCTCAGCTACTAGGTCAAACAAAATTATACCTAGTTGGCCATTTTTGCTTGCAGCAAGACAGTGGAATAAGATTAGAGGTGTGAATTTTCATTGGATGACCAAAATAATTATAACCAGACATATCAGTTTGGGAATTCCCAATTTATTTTTAGTTTGATACAGGAAAAATCAAATGTCATATTCAACTCAAAGGCACATGGAAGTGAATATAATGTTGTAATTTTCTAGTTTCTTGAATCACCATCAGTCAGAAACCTTAAAATGAATTAATCATATAATGATATAAGCAATTTTTTAATATGTTCAGGGTCAGAGCTTACACCATGTTCTGTGTTATAAAAGTTAATGTGTATCACAAGAATGACTGTTAATCATTAGTAGGATTCGTCAAAGTAGCGCCTGACATACTGTCAATATCTTTGAAGATCACTGTATCTTTAAACTTGTAGTTATTATATACCCGTTACTTATGTATTTTGTGAAATACAGCATTTATTGACTAAAGACTCTAATGTTGTATAAATGATATAAAATTGTAAATCATTGTTCATAAAAAATGTTGTTTTAATGGAAATAGAGAACGTTATGATTTTATTCGTGAGTAAGCCAGTGTTTAGGTGCATTGCACCAAATCAAAGTGACAGTTTCGAAATGACACACATTTACAATCATTTTGTAAGTTTCTAAACAGCACATTACAAATCATTTTGTTTGCATTTTGTAGCATCCAAACATTAGTGATATTCATCTCCCCTGGCCACAGAAGAAATTCCAGGGCTATTACAAACTAAGTCGACACTATCGATGGGCTCTCAACCAAGTGTTCCATACATTCAATTACTCTGCTGTGGTCATTGTTGAAGGTACCAATAATAAATCTTTATCTTTGTTTGATTCCCCATCCTTCTCCTCCTCCCCCCCATCACCCCACAACCAAATACCAAATACATTTATTTTATGAATGAAATTGTGTGGGGGTTTGATCACAAGATAGCCAGGAAATTAAGGGGGGTGGGGATTGGGGGACAACAACTATGTTTTATAATGTCTATTTTCTCTGTATTGTTTTACTCAACTTGTAAATACATTGTTTTGTTTGAATGCTGCAAGGTTAGTTATGTTAATGAGAATAACATATATATTAGCATTGAAGCAAGAGCTATGGAAATTTCTAATTACCTATTATCAAACACAGAACAAGCACTTGATCAAGGTTATGCCAAAAGTGCATCAACTGTGACTGCACCAAATTTTGAATATATATACTCATACTGTATGTCAACTGCCTGAATACTTGTCTATATGATAATGAGACTTGATATCAGATATCGCTATTTAAAATGAGATATAACTTGTGTATTTCACAGATGATCTCGACATATCACCTGATTTTTACGAGTATTTTTCTGCAACATTCCCAATACTGCACCGGGATCCCAGTCTGTGGTGCGTTTCTGCTTGGAATGATAATGGCAAATTGGACATGGTGTCTGACGATGCAGGTAAAACAAACAACTCGCACTGAAATACAATCCTTGGAGCCACCTATGGTTATAACATTAATAAAAATGTGGCGTTACGTTGTAAAATGTAAAAATAATTGCTAACTTTTAATTTTACCTTGTACAGATAAAAAAGTGATTTTTAACCATCAATTGAGTATTTAGATAACAGTAGTATAAGCTGCATGCACTCGTAATAATTGAATCAGATGTGTTATAAATGTGTGTATTTGTAGATAAAATGAGATCTTTTAAATGTTCGACGCGTTTTCTGCATTGGGACCAGGAGATAGGAATCCTGTGGAAATAGCTGCAGGATAATGCAGTTCAGTATTGTATGGTTGCTCTCTTTTTCATTTGTAGAGTTATTATACCGGACAGATTTTTTCCCTGGTCTGGGATGGATGATGGAGAAGTCCACCTGGTTAGAAATTGGACCAAAATGGCCTGACGCGTAAGTGGAATCCATTTATTGTGTTCCAGCTTGTGTACCGGGAGGTCGTGAGTTCGAACACCGCTCGTGCCATGGCCGCGTCAAACCTAAGACGAAAAATAGGTAGTGATTGCTCCTTCGCCAAATGCTTGGCATTTAGAAGTGAGAATCACAGGTCTTTCGGATATGACCTTAAAAACGGAGGTCCCGTGTCACGGTAGGTGTTGGCACATTAAAGAACCCTCACTGCTTTGGCCCTGAGTGCTAAGCATAGGATCCAGGTTATAATAGGTTCTTGATACCCCTTGCTTGTTGGAAGAGCCAACTAAATTGGGCAGTCCTTTGGATGAGACTGCAAAAACCGAGACCCCTTGTCATAGCAGGTGTAGCATGATAAAGATCCCTCCCTGCTCAAAGACTGTAAGTGCTAAGCATAGGCTTAAATTTTGCAGCACTTCACTGGGAATGGTGACGTCTGCATATGAGTGAAAAATTCTTGAGCAGGGCGTTAAACATATAAAACCAACCTACACCTAGAACTTAGTAAGAGACAGGACTCTGATATATAGTAAGGGCATTATTTGTGAGAAGCCTAGTACATTACTATGATTTATAATACTGTCAGTAGGAACATGCCTGGATATTTCCTGAAACACCCTGGATTAGATAATGTGGATTGGGAAGATTTCTGTCAAACAGAAGGTGATATAAAGCTGTTTATTTATAGAAAGGGCAATATAAAGATGTAATTTTTATAGAGAGGGCAATATAAAACTGTCATTTCACACTTTGGGCAATATAAAGCTGTCTTTTCAAACAAACTGTTTATTTACACAGTTATGTAAAGTCAGGCATGGGAGTTCCTTTTAAGAATAAACCTGGAATCAATTGTTTATAAATGCATTCAATTAGGAATCAGAAATGTTTAACAGACAGAAAGAAGTAGACAAATTTTAAGGTTGTGTGTTATGATTTTAAGGTTGAAGTGTAATTTTAAGGTTGAGTAGTGTAATTTTTAGGTTGTGTGTTATAGTATTGCTTTAACAGCAATTTTAGGTTGTGTGTTATAGTATTGCTTTAACAGCAATACAATTAATATTGATTGCTTTAGTCATAAGGTTGAGTTGTGATCTTAAGGTTGGTTGCTGTATTGTTAAGATTTAGCTGTAATTTTAAGGTTGAGTGTTGTAATCAAAAGGTTGAGTGCTGCAGTCTTAAAAGTTGAGCTGTAATCTGAAGGTTGAGCTGTAATCTAAAGGTTGAACTGTAATCTTAAGGTTTATTGCTGTAGTCTTAGGCTGTGCTGTAATCTGTAGGGAGAGTGCTGTAATCTTAAGGTTGATGGTTGTAATCTGAAGGATGGGCACTGTAATTTTAAATAAAATGAACTTAAAACTGTTAACCCTCTTTTTTCTAAAACTGTAGTAAAATTAACTGTCACCATTACACCATGAATGAAATTAAATGGCGTTTTCATCAAACTGAATTAAATACAAGACTCCACTGTCAATTCTGATCATAGACTGATGATTCTGAATGTTTTGATAAAAGAGAAAAGAATGAAGCTCTTTGGAAAACAAATGGACTTCACAAGTTTAATTTTATGATGATCTTGTTTAGGTTTTGGGATGACTGGATGAGACATCCGGACCAGCGGAGGGGTAGGGCCTGTATCCGGCCTGAAATCTGTAGGACCAGCACGTTTGGCAAGAAGGGAGTCAGCAAGTGAGTCAGGGTCCCTCCATTGTGAGATATGTCTGTAAACGTGTAGGATATCTTCCACCATGATATATGTCTGTAAATGTGTAGGATATCTTCCACCGTGAAATATGTCTGTAAATGTGTAGGACATCTTCCACCATGATATATGTCTGTAAATGTGTAGGACATCTTCCACCATGATATATGTCTGTAAATGTGTAGGACATCTTCCACCGTGAAATATGTCTGTAAATGTGTAGGACATCTTCCACCATGATATATGTCTGTAAATGTGTAGGACATCTTCCACCATGATATATGTCTGTAAATGTGTAGTGCATCTTCCACCATGAAATATGTCTGTAAATGTGTAGTGCATCTTCCACCGTGAGATATGTCTGTAAATGTGTAGGACATCTTCCACCGTGAAATATGTCTGTAAATGTTAAGCACATATTCCACTCATAATCATATCTATAAATGTGTAGGACATCTTTTAAAAGACATGAAAAAGCAGAGGTAAAAAGAGGCAAAATGCACAGCACTAAAACAGTTGTGAAATGTAAAAAACATGCACACACACACTGGGACTAAATAAAAAACACATATGCATGTACAGAAGAAACAGGGATAAAAATACACAGCACTAATACAATCTAGAAACGTAAAACATGCCTACGTAAATAGGGACTATATAAAACACTTATACATACAGAAAAATCAGGGGTACTAGGGGATAAAATACACAGCACTAATGCAACTGGGAAAAGTAAAGTGAAGACAGGCAGCACTAATAGTTTAAGATTAAAAAAAAATTAAGATCTAGGCAGGAGGTGCTGAAGTCTACATGAGCTACATTTACATTTTAATCCCCAACACCAATTTAGGATATAATTTGAGTATGGACTACATGATGAGAAATTTCTGACATCATTCATCAAAGTGTTCCAGAACTCTGCTGCCACCTCTCTGAACGACTTCATCCCATACCTGGTTGTTCTCGGTACCTTGGCTGTATTCATACATCTAAAATTGTATGAATGGTTTTGTTTTTTAACAACTAAGTCTTGTAGAAAAACTGGTAAATTTTGTGAAATATTTTCTTTTTCAGGGGACTGTTTTATGAAAAGCATCTGAAGTTCATTAAACTAAATAACAAATTTGTGCCTTTTACACAGAAAGACCTTTCTTACTTATTAAAGGTAAGTATTTCAGATATCATTGATTAACTGAAAACTTCTTTGAATGTTTTATTTGCAGTCAATGTATAGTCAACCTTTGGTGGCTAAAGGGAAATAAATTTGTTGAGGTACATTTTTCATCTGTCGGAGCTTTTCAGTTGTATGATCCAGCTGTTGTTCCGTGTTTAAAACAGATAATCACTTCCTGTTTCTTATTAATATGATATAAAAGATGACTTGTAAATGTACATACATCATACATGTACGTACTTATGATTAAGTTGGGGGGTTTTTTTTCGGGGGGGGGGGGGGGGGGGGGGGGGGGTCCCTACCTACGGTTTTGCTGCCAACCCTAAATATTTTATTGATGATTATATACATAAAATGAAAATTTGCAATTTTCAAACTGGAATTTTTCTTTCTTTTTGCATTTGAGTTTCCCTGATTTACATTTTGGTTACTCTAATCATCGAAATGTTTAAAAAGTATTTGTAATATACACAGACCTGTATTCAAAGCATATCAAAAATGAAAAGTTTGAATAAAATGTTTTTAAAAAATAAAATGTTTTACCTACCTACCCTACCTAATTTTGAGGGGAGTGAAATAGGAAACACACATATATTTTATTTTGGCCTAATCAGTAAAGACTACACTTATAAGAAAAATTTATATCTTGCATTCATTAAGTATGGCATTACATTGAAGAAAGTATCGTGGTTATGATGAAGTAGTGAGAAAAGTTCTTTCTGGTCTGCAATGGCCGATCCTTACAGAAAGGAGAATTACTTGCCTTTAATCTTGTGTTAGATTATTTGATCATTTAAAAATAATATTGTGATATCAAGTGAAGAGTTTGTCTAGCACTATTTAAAATTTATATATTACTTTGAATTTTATTGTACTTTTTTTCTTTTTTTTTCTTTTTATATGTTGACATGGTGAATTCAGACTATATCGTACCACAGAGGTATTTTTATATCACACGTGTCATTGAGATATTTTCATATTTTACACTTCATATTGTATGTATATGAAGGCAGTCCAAAAGTTTGTGGACAGTTGCATTTTTGTCATTTCAAATGGGTTAGAATTTACATATTATATACCCAAATCTTTTTGTGGAATTCCAAGTCAAAATAAGTTGGTTTTGAGTGTGAATTAAATGAAAAATTGTGGCCTTGAAAGGTCACAAAATGTGCATATGACCCAAGATAAATATGTTACAAGTTTCTGATTGAGATTCTGCATTCATAAGGTTATATTTGTCATAAAACAGGTCAAACTAGGTAAGATTTAGTTGTAATGTAACAGAAGTAGGTGATGTCATTTTCTGGTGTCAGTAGTATTGGTTATTTGATGAAAACGCCACCAGAAATACGTCTCTGAAAACGCCACCAGAAATACGTCTCTGAAAACGCCACCAGAAATACGTCTCTGAAAACGCCACCAGAAATACGTCTCTGAAAACACCACCAGAAATACATCTCTGAAAACGCCACCAGAAATACGTCTCTGAAAACGCCACCAGAAATACGTCTCTGAAAACGCCACCAGAAATACGTCTCTGAACATAGCACAGTAGTGACATCAACCATACAAAACGGAACAGCATGCAATAATAAAATTCGGTGTTGACTTGGTGAAAATGCCATCAGAGGAAAAAAACAAATGGCAGTAAGCAGGAATAATTGGGATAGACCCAGGCTGTTGATTTACAAATGACAATAAACGATTTCCTGATGGGGTGCTCCATTTCAGAGATGTTTCAAGAAGTGGAAAACAACTATTATGTATTTCATTCATAAGGAGATGTGAGAAGTGTTTGCAGTCTGCAGATGACTAACGATAAAAAATATGAGATACTCATGTTTGCAACGTTATAGAAACGCCTATCTGGCTTGATGTCTGGATGGGTCCTGTGGCTTGTACATATTTATACAAAATATTTATACTTTTAACAAATACACTAGTGCATTGCTGCAATTTTTGTATATGTACAGTATGATGGTTTATTGCAAAATGTTATTTCACACAATAGGCACAATCTTTAAAGAGGAAACACCATGTGTTTACAAACATTTTGGACAGCCCTCTTACATGCCTTTGAGACATTTTCATATACATTGGACAACTTCATATTTTATATGTCATTGAGGTATTTTTATATTTTTACAGGATAAATATGATGCATATTTTACAAAGTTGGTAAAACAAACACCAGAAGTGACGGTTGCCGAAGCCATGTCAGGTCATAGGTCAAACATGAAGGCATTAAAAATCCTTTACTCCACAAAGGATGAATATAAAGCAACTGCCAAGAAACTGGGGATTATGGATGATTTCAAGGTTACTTTCACTTTGAGATTTTATGCCATTATTTAAAACAAAATATATTACTTTCACTTTTTGGTTATGGGCTAAACCAAAATATCTTACTTTCACTTGGTATATGAGCTGTCAACCAAATAATTGAAATTTTTGAAAGGAAAGCCTATTTGCCCTGTCTCACAACAACAAAGTATTATAAGTCTGATGCATAACTCAATATGACAATGCTCAACAATGAAAAGAAGCAATATATATATATATATATATATATATATATATATATATATATATCTACATACATAAAAACAAACACTCTAAACAATTTTCTGCTTAGAGTGTTTGTTTTTAAATTTTGCTCCAACAAAAGAAACTTTGTTGTGTGTGTGTGTATGTATATATATGTATATACACATATATATAGCATTATGTAAAGAGATTAGAGTATGAAATGTTGACTATGCAGTGAACAGTGTAAATTATGAATGCGTTTTCTGTTATCAATATTACATTTACGTATTAATACATAATAATACTAATACATAATTGTCTCGTAGGCTGGAGTCCCTAGGGTTGCATACAATGGAGTGGTCAGTTTCATGTATAGAGGTCAGAGAATCTACCTCTCCCCTCCCCCGGGATGGAAAGGATACAACATCAAATGGTCATGACCCCAGCCAGACATAGCAGCAACCCATAATCAAGTCTTATTCAAGCTTCATTTCATGTGTAATTCAACTTTCATTTCAAGTCTTATTCAAGCTTCATTTCATGTGTAATTCAACTTTCATTTCAAGTCTTATTCAAGCTTCATTTTAAGGTTTTGCTGGTCCACATTCAGACTTTAGATGGTCTTATTAGGTATTGGTCGGGTTAGGTAAACTGGTGTGTTGAAATTGCCGTGGAATTCAATTAAGGTGGATTGATAGTTAAGATGAGTGTTGTGCTTTTTAAATGATTGTCTTGTGCATACTGTACACTGAATATTTTATTGTGATTGTATGTTGTATATTTTATAAGTTTAGCCAAAGTATAGTTGGTTTTTTGTTTTTTTTTGGTACATGAATTTTGAATTTGTTGAATGAGTTTTGAATTTAGGTGATGAAAGTTTTAGTATGTGTAGTACTATATTTATAGTGTCTGTCAGTATCAACACACCAGTTTCTATATGGATTTAAATCAATCCGAGTCCAATGTCAAATTTATCTTTAAAGAACTAGATGTATGCTAGTGTGCTAGTATGTTCTTTTGTACAGGTGAAAAAAAAAAAAGCAAATGATTTTACATTTTAATACAACTTTAGTAGAAAGATATTTAAGCACCAATTTTGAGCGAGCAGATCCCAGATAGTAAAACTGTAGTAAATGATGTAGATTTAGTATTAATTTGTTATAGGATAAATAAGACTTGCTCTGTAGTACATAAATACCTTGAGAATTGTTGTTTAACCTGTTTAGAAGGTTATGTTTTTATTGTAGTCAATATGTTCTATATATAAATGTCTTTTAGAAAATCTAAATCTCAAAAGGTGCCATACCTGTAAGTTATGGTAGACAATCCATCAGTGAAACTCCCAGGCTCCCAATCATAACTAGATTTCTTGAAATAACTTCCCAATGAGGTAGAAATTTAATATTAAGGTTTTGCTTTGCCCTTCTTAATCATGCCAGTAAAAAAAAACCACTCAATCCAAAAAACTCTAATGCTCTTTCTTTGGGGGAGAATTTTTTTTTCATATTTAGGGCTATTTGGACCATGGATATCGGCCTGGGTAGCTCAGTGGTTAGAGCACCTGACTAGTTGTGCAGGCGGTCCCAGGTTTGATTCCTGTTCCAGCCATAAATTTTTTCCTTTCCTATACTACAAACATATGACACTTTTCTCAGAGTTTTATTTTAGTATTTGTTGCGATTAATTTACTCAAAGTTGTAAAGGAAAGGGGGGGGGGGGGGGAGGAGGAGGGGGTAGATATAAGGGGAAATGGGGATGGATGGCGGCAGAGGTGTATCCTACAATTTCCCCTTCTTCCCCTTTCCCAATAATACCACTGGAATTCTTCTGATGGATAAACTTTACCTGAACAATGGTCAGATCCAATGATGCTCTGTTCTTGTACAGATGGAAAATTCATTGTAACTGAACATTTTCTGACTTGATTCACACTCGGAGTAATTAGAGTAGAAAATCCCCTTGTGTATTTTTACACTTGTAGCAAACTCGTATCCATTTTCCACATTGCAAATTGTTCCATTAAATATCTATCACTTTCATCACATTTTATTTTTGACCAAAAAATCCGTGGACGTATCATGATGCAAGTTACAAGAATATATACAAAATTAATGGAAAAGGATCCATTTTCTTCCTAAACAGTAAGTAATTAATCTTAAACAAACAAACAAAAATGTAAGCAAATGAAAACAATCCCTAATGGAATGTTGTCAGATTATTACATTGTATAAAAACTTGATAAACAGGTCATTTTAATGTCATTATTACATTGTACAAACAGCAGATAAACACATGATTTTGATGAGAGTACACGTGGTGAAGAGTTTCAGAATGAACTGCATGTCAATGTGATGGAATTTCCCATTGGTTAGTTTACTTCTTTAGTTACGAGTGATTGTGAAAGTATTTTAAACAGCGTGTTGTAAAAACTCATTTTTGCTAGTTGGTTGGTTAGTCTTGCTCAAATTCTAACCTGTAATGGAAAAAAATTCCACACTCAAGTTATTTATGATGTTTTGTTTTTGTCTGTTTTGTTTTTTTCCAAAGATAAGAATTTTACTCAAGTTATTTATGATATTTTTTTTTCCCCCCAAAAATTAAATTTGTTACTTGGATGATTCGTCTACTGATGTAAACCAGGTCTGTGTAAATGTACTATGTATTAACTTGAAAGAGTGACGCTGCATTTTTAATGTAGTATGAAATGTTTTACTCCTATAAGGTAGCTTTAAATGTTTTAAGTAAATTGATGTACCCCATACTGACGTATTAAAAGTGGTAATGTAAGTGGTGGATCTAGAAGGAGAGGGGGTTATGTGTGATACAACAACCCCTCCCCCGGGTTGTACATTGGTCATTTTTTGCCATTTTGGGCTCTTCATCTCCTCTTTTGGGGCAGTAACATACAAACTTGGGTCACTCTCCTCTTCATTTGAACATTTTCTGGATCTGCCTTATTACATGTATGTATTATTATTTATTGACTATTATGCAAAATATTGTCAAAACGACCATACTTTACACATTTATGTAAGGGAAGCCACTTTTGATTTGTAGTAACAGTGACACACAGAATTTTATCTGTAGTTTAAGTTGACATGATCAAGAAACATGAAATATGTAATGATTTCCTATAAAATCGGAATCAATATGTTAATACAGGAGTACTTCTATTTGTTAATTCAGTTTGGCATTGTTTAGAACTGTTTTTTAGTTATCTATACTGAAATTTAGGTAACTCTATCCCTCATGTAGACAGTGATTATACTTCTCACCTGCCTAGTGTACACTTAGATTGAGAATCTGACTAGTGATGCTTATACTTTGTCATTGTAATCAGGAATGGGGGGGTGGGGTTTCAAATTGGTTTTGTATTTATACCAGTGCATCGCTTGCAATTTGCGGCGAAAAGTTTGATATAATATTATGATTTGACCCCTACCGTTTACAAGCAACTCTGTCAAGATCTTACCTCTCGCATCGTCAGGGTGAACTGGAAATAAAGTCGATTTATCGCCTATAAATCAATCGTCAAACATTGTCTACTGTTTCTCAAATGCGAAAAATTGGTAAAAGGGGGACGGAAGTTTCGGGATAGCCCTTTTTCCCTTGTTCGATAAAATTAAAAATAGTAAATATAGTAATTAGCAGTAAATTTAAATATGCATGTTCTAGATCATATAGGTAGCGAGGTAATGGATCTTGAACACTATTCTTTTGGTCTATACTTTATTTAATTATTCTTAGAACGTTAAACATTAAAACTTCACAGATATTCATACATGTGCTGCATCAAGATTAGTTAAAAGAAATGTAATACGTAATAAGAAAAGTTCACAATAGAATCAACACCCATTCACGCGTATACGTGGGCATACTCTCAAACATTCACAGTGTCATGTATACACTACACCCAGATGTTTTCTCCAGCTTATCTCTAAATTTTCAGTGTTGTCACAATGGGTGACAAATCTTGATGGTTGGAGTGAAAGCAGGTGGGGGGGGGGGGGGGGGGGGGGGTTCTAATGTTGTTTTGATATTGCGATAGATTTACTAAACTGTGTCAGCCTGCACCAAAACTACACAATTGTGCCCGAATTTTTTTGTTTGCAGGGCTGCACACTACCCTGCATTTAGTGCCCCCCCCTTTTTTCCCCGCACTTGTAAGCGTCAGAGGACACATGCGCAAGGGAATTCTCATATGCATAATTATGTCAACTTCCGTCCCCCTTTTACCAATTTTTCGCATTTGAAAACCAGTAGACGATTCTTGACGGTTGATTATAACCGATAAATGGACTTTATTTCCAGTTCACCATGACCATACGAGAGGTAAGACCTCGACAGAGTTATTTCTAAATGGTAGGGGTCTAATTATAATATGATATTGAACTTTCCGCCGACAGTTGCAAGCGATGCAGCTGGTAAAAAAGAAAACCAATATGACGGCGTGATATAGTTTGTTTACAAGATGATCGCCTAATTTTCTTTTTTATTATGAATATGTAAAACGTTGAGCGCCTGTGTAATTTTCTCTGTATGAAGAGTTTGGTAGTTGTAATGTTCATCATAACATTAAGTCGTGCAAATGAATATTTCATTGCATGTTTTTAAATAATGTGTTTTGCCTCAAATTATATAAAGAGGTTTTATGTCTGTAACTGCCTACCAGTTATATCTGTAACTTCTTACAATGCTGCCAGAGTGACGTCATTATAGCCATACCCTTGATGTGCAGTGGCGGATCCAGATATTTCTGTAAAGGGAGGGGGATTGTTAAAAGGATAGGGGTCTGGGGCCATGGAGGCTGTCTTGAATCCCCAGTGGGCTTTTAAGTTCAGGTAGGGGCCCCACAGGGCGAATCTACTAAAATCTAAAATAATATTGTTATTTTTTTTGGGGGGGGGGTATTTTTCTGTAATAAGAATGGATCATATTTTTAAAAAGGGGATGGGGGTGGGGACGATTGTGGGGCGCGCAGGCGCTGGATCCGCCACTGATATATCAATATATATCAAATTCAAGCGATTTTTGGTCTTTCTTATTATACTTTTAACGAAAAAATCCTGTGTGCTGAAAAATTTATCCTTTTGAATCATGCCATATGACAAGAGTCGGTTCTCTTTTCAAGCGTTTCATATTTTTGGTGTCGGGTACATTTTTTTCGTATGTCATTTCGTGTTTTGTTGATTCAGAAAATGTAACGTTATTTTGCGTTTCGCAGTAGGTACCTTTAGAGCACTGCACAGTAGTATCGTGATATACCCTAAAGACAATGCGCCAAAGACAAGAAAGATAATTTCCAATCTAAGTATTTTAATCACACTGCTCTCGATATTTATTAAAGATGTGAGCCATTTCAAAATCCATGATATTTTTTTTTTTGTCCATGTAAACACCCTTTTGTATTTAGCAATTATTTTGATACTTGAAGAATTCCATTTTTGTTTGTATTTGTGACTGTCCTTTCTCATTGTACTGAGAATATATATATATATTTTATGTAGGTTCCCGTCGCTATGTTGGCAAAGCAAGTTATATTTTATGATGTTGATGTTATGTATTTTTGAATGTTTGAGAATAGTGTGCGAGACTGTTAAAGCTAATATTAAAGAATGTGTGCGAGATATTGCATGTATATACACATACTACAAATGTCTCTTTCCCCGAAAACGAAATATAATTATTCATTGCAAAAACACCGAAATTATTTCACTTTGAAGATTAAAAAATCTGAAAAGGATGTTTAGTTATATCTTATTATCAAAATTTTTACTATCTTTTGACAAGTTTGTCTGTGCACGTCTGAATGAATGGACTAATTCGATACTGACGTTGGACTTATAACCTTTAACATCTTCTGGAATGTGATATCAACGATAATCGAGCCATCTAATGATGAATATATATTATACAAAAGCACGGAGGGGTCGACTATGTATGATTACTCATTTCCCAGGATGGAACTCCTGTCCTGTGGAACCAAACGTCTGAACAGCTTTTTTTTTTTTTTTTTCTTTTTTTTTTTTAATCAATCTTGTGGTGGTACAAGAAAAGGCTGAGATAACGAACAGTACTCTGTATCGTAATACCTGTAGAAAATGCAAATCAGAGAGGTAGGTAAACACGGACCCCCAGACACACCAGAGATGGGATCGGGTACCAAGGAGAAGTAAGCACCGGTCAGGCCCGCCGTTAGCCCTGTATGTCGCTCAGGTAAATCGAGTAATTCGCAGTCGGAGCCAGTGTGCCTAGAATGGCCTATCAACTGATTGGCACATGTCGGCGACGATATGTATACACACACCCTCGCGGTACGTATTGTCCGTCGGTACATAATGTTGCCGACCGTGTGTGCTGAGACCACCTTTCTCAATTTAAGACTGTACGTATTGTCGTCGCCGACAGTGTTTACATGAGGTACTGACCTCGAGTTGGAGACCTAAAGTGAAATAAGTTTGGATTTTTTTTGTATTGTATTCATTTCCCTTTTTTATTTGATTAAAGACATTAGTCAAAATAATAAAATGCTTTCTTTGGTTTGTTTAAACACGTGAAGGTCGCTGCATGACATTGAAGGGGAAAAAATGCTTAACTCTCCTTGATGGTTTTGCAATTTTTTTCTGCAATGTTTACGACGATTAACAAACCAAAGAAAGACATCTCATTATTTATATTTTTGTATTTCATTTTAAAATTATAAATACTTTCAAGTACTAAATATCTATATTATTGGCATGTAAGTTATTTAAACATAACGCTGAAAATCGCATGACCGTGACTTGTCTCCGTAATTGATAACGATTTCCATATTTGAACAATGGAAAGGGAAATAATCCCGGAAGGACAAACTCTAAAGGTAAGCGTTATTATTCTAAATTCAAATAAAAGGTTAAAAAAAAAAAAGCCAGGAAACATATTTTCCAGCAACATCTGACCGTCCGTTTCCGTGCGTATTTGGAATCGTGTAATTCGTGTTGCAATCGTGCTTTCCATCGTATCATTGCCCGCGGTGATATGATTGTACGATGATACGATGAAGATACTTCAATTGTTTCATTATGCAATGACTTATCGTCCATGATTATCGTGTTATCCTTTTAATGCGGCGATGTTTTACGTGCATTATATTAGGAACAATCAATGAAATGCATGGCAACAACACGACTTCATGCCGCGTGATCATGCAAGCAAGACATCGATCCCGATTTATAAAACAAAGAACAGGGGCGGATCTATTGAAACAAAATACGGTTACTGATACGGATTTCATTTGGCCACAATGAACTTTTTGGCGTTAAAGAATAAATGTTTTATCATGTGTACTTCTATTTTTGTGAAAATAGTTGGAACGGTAATGGAAATTATTTGAACTGTGTGTAATTGTGCAATGACGTAAACAGCGCGATTTTCCGTAACAGGCTGACCGTGCATGGAGACGATCGAAATAAAAGCATTGAGATCGATGTCGCATTTATACATTACACTCCTCCCACCAAAACAGACACCCGATTTTAAGCTTTATAATTGTGATAGTTAAAAAGTTTAGCACAGTTGACACATTTGGGGACAGAGTTTTGACTGGATCGGGTCCAAACAAGCTGTGATTATAAAGTTAAAGTCAAAACATCGTGAATCTGTGTCCACACATGATAGGGTGGTTGTAGGAGCAACTGTTGTTGTTGTTGTTGTTGGTGTTGTTGTTGGTGGTGGTGTTGTTGTTGTTAAGTCAGTACAAAGTCCACATGCTTTAGGACAGATTTGCGATTGTTGATTATCCAAGCAAATGGATACAATAAAATCAAACTCCAAACACCTCTGGTCAGTATCCACACACTGTGAGGAGACTGTTGTGGTGCCTTGTGTCGTTGTCAAAGCTGTTGTTGTTTGGATATCAGTCTGTGTCGTTGCTTCCGGTGTACAAAGGCCACATATTTTCGGACAGATCTTTGCTTTCTCGCTATCGAGACACGCAGTAATTAGAAAGTCAAATTCTAGACAACGTGGGTCCGAATCTTCACAAACAGCTGTCGGTTTTATTGTCGTTGCTATTGTTGTTGTTGTGGGTGAAGGAGTTGTGGTAGATGTTACAAAACATAACCCGCACATCTGCGGACAAAGTTTTGCTTGATCCGGGTCGCGGCACCCCGTCATAATGAAATCATAATTGAAACACATGGGGTTTGTGTCTAGGCAGGGCGCTGGAGTCGTCATTGGTATGGTGACTGGGGGAACGGTGGTTGTTTGGGAGGAGGAACATGTTTTACAGGTCACCGGACAGATGCCAGCTTGATTGGAATCAAGGCAGGCCACCATGACAAAATCAAAATCTGTACATCTTGGATCAGACTCACAACAGCCGTCTTGACAAAGTGTCTGCGCAAGAATACCTGTCATCATATCAGAGAAACAAAGATACAACATGCAGTTGCCCTCAGTAGATAGATAATTAATAATGATTAAAGAATGGTATAGAATTCATGAAACATAGTGTAAACTTTTATATTTTCCCTTTCCGCATATGCCGAATCCAGTGCACACGAAATAATTTAACTGAATTCAAAATGATATTTTCTCTCATATTGTACGGAGTGTGCATCCGGGGAATTGGCTTTGATAGAAGTGCTGATGTCCCCCTCGTACTTGTGGAATAACAGTTGTGGAATCTTTTAGGTTTTATTTGTTATACAAATATCTTAAAATACTCCCAGAGTGCACTCAAATTAGGCACCTAGTTGTCTATACCTTTTCCTAAGATGAAATCTTGCATGAATAATTACTAACGTACGAAGATGAATCGTTTACAATCCATTTTGGGGGTACTTATCATGCAATTATATATTGAAGACAAAACGATTTTCTGACTGCGGTATCTCAATGTAAGGATAGACCGAATCATGACATTTAATCTATGACCCAAAGGTCGTCATGCTTTACTGACCCCGTGACTGTACAACTTTTTAAATTAAGGGTTTGTGCCCCACTACGTGATTTTTTTCTCGTGAATAATGTGGTGGATCACAAAACCTTGACATGTGAAAATGGAAACTTCAAGGAAAACTGGGCACTGTATTCAAACCACACCATTTAAGACCATTATCCACTAGTGGTGTGATCAATCTAATCTAATGTACAGTGTAGATATAGATTTTACCTTCTAAATCTGATGTCCATTTCATAACATTTAGCATTTTATATTATGATATAAATATACAGACTAGGCTCCTAGAAAGTTTTTAATTATCTGGATTTTCAACGTGTTTACGTATTTATCCTAAATTTGCTAAAAATGTAGCGACTTTAGCTAAATGCTCAAGTGACACTGCTTTAAGAAGTTAAATTTAAAAAATGAAATTTAAAAAAAAATTACAACATTATATAATGGATATAAGCCGAAAACGGTTCATTCTGAAAAATATCGGACTCGCTGAGCCATTTGAGGCTTATATCTTACTTAAATTTTTTTTTTTTCGCGAAAATGTTGAAGCATTGAGATAAAATCCAAAAGACACGTGTTTTGTCCTAGAGAATGCCACTCTTTTATTGTTTTCATTCACTGATTTATAATCACCTTCTGGGAGCCCCAGTTAAGTTTACAGTCTAATGTTACGACAATAGATATGTAACAGTCAGCATTTTTCCAAACACCTCGCTATGTCCAGTATTGTAAAAATATACTTCACGTATGACACGCCCCGAGTCTTCAACCTACTTGGCCGAGTGGTTAGAGCATAGCGCTCAAAATCACAAGGCCTCTCACCTCTAGTCGGCGCGGGTTCGAAACTCGCTCGCCTCGATATATGTGAGAAAGTTTACCAGTTTACTTTCGGAAGGTCGGTGGTCTCTTCCTAGGTACATTGTATCTGGGTTCTGTCCTCCACCAATAATAACTGGACGCCACCAGATAACTGAAAAATTGTTGAGTATGGCGGAAAAGAACAACCAATGAATCATTCAGTTAGCACGATGGAATCAAAAAGTGATGTCGAGATTTTTAAGACTCAAAGTTCTTTAGACCCCCTATCGATTAGTTCAATAATGACACAAATACTATTTTGAATGACATTCTTGGTATAGAGAACTCCCATCCAAATTTTGAATTACGCGCTTCTCCGTTATTCGTAAAAAAAAAAAAAAAAAAAAAAAAAAAAAAAAAAAAAAAAAAAATCCCTTCTTTTTCTGATATATCGGGCTTCGAGAGTGATGGCTCGTCATTAATAAAGGCCTCCCAGGAGACTGAAAACAGGGCGTTGACAAAGGAATGTGTTTCAAATCGTTTTTCAAACCCTCTTCAAGAGGCGGATCTAAAAAGCGTAGTTCAGTCAACGAAGTCCAAAAACACCGAAAATAAGACAAAAAGCGAAATAAATATCACTGCTGACGATGTGTCTGTACATGTGCGTTTGTGATTTGCTGTGATTATTTCCTTTTCTGCACACACACACACACACACACACACAGATATATATATATATATATATATATATATATATATATATATATATAACACATTTCAATGTATTTGTTTTCGGTTTTCATTTCAGGTCGGTCCAATATTTTCCAAATCCAAAAATTTGTTAAATATTGGACTGATAGGAAAAAATATTGGACTGACATACTTTCAAGGGGCTATGGATTGAAACAAACCAACGTTTACGTCACTAAAAAGTTTTAGATATAGTGCTTTAAGAAGCACAAAAGCAACCACTACTGACCGCATCTGATAAAAGAGAAAAGTCTAAGTGTTTATGACGTATGTGCACGGAAACATTGCCTAGTCGACTGCCTTTTGATGGTTCACTGAGCATTACAGGGTTTCATGTTTGATTGTGAGGCATAGTTGCATCATATTATGTACTTAATTCACCATATTGAGATTTACCTGAAAGTCATATATTATGGTATAAATGATAAATGCCTATATAATATTAATACTACTACTACTAATAATAATAAATTTATATAGCGCCTTATATAAAATAAATTACTCTAAGGCACTTTACAAGAGGAAGATGAGGTAACAAAGAAATAAAATGCGATTACGTGAAATTAATTGACAATCCGACTTAAGATCTTACATTTGTAAAATAATCGCTATAAAAATAATCAATATAAAAAACACTGTAATTACATTTTTTTTTTTTTTTGTTAACATGAAACCGTCACAGTTTCCTCTGGCTGGAATCTAAAAAGCTAATTTGTAAAAATGAGTTTTAAGACGCTTTTTGAAAATTTCGAGAGATTTTGATTTCTTGATATCCTCCGGAAGGTCGTATATATATATATATATATATATATATATATATATATATATATATATATCTGTGTATTGTATGCATGTATGCATCTATTTGTTTGTTTCTTTAGGAGGGGGTGTTGGGAAGGGGAGGGAGGGGGATTTCTATCTCGAACGACAAAAAGTACAAATTTCAGAACAAGATTTTCGTGTGTATGTGAAATCTGTTTAAATAACAAGTCGTTCGATCTGGTGCAATACTTAATAATTAATCAAATGAAATTATGCTCGTATGAACGCCGTGTGGTGTGCAAACCAATACCTCGAATGACGTGTAATAATGCATCATATGTAAATGTCGCTGCTTACAAATCAATGTGTGGCATTCTTGTCATGCAATTTGAAAAGGAAATCATTCAGCGCGGTAGTGTTTGCTTCGTAACCGGGAGGTCGTGAGTTCGAGCACCGCTTGTGCCAGGAACGCGTCAAACCTAAGACGTAAACATAGGTATATCAAGCGCGGATCTAGAGGGGGTTGGGGCACAGGGGCTCGACGTTTTAAATATCTATAATTAAAAAAAATCATCCTCTTGTAAACAATAAGTAATTTGTTTACAAGAAGACAATTAAAAAAAAAAAATAGATATTTAAGACGTCGAGCGCCTGTAGGTTGGTGGTGGTGGTGGTGGTTGTGGTGTGGTGGGGGGGGGGGGGTTGGACCCCCCCCCCCCCTATTGGAATTTCCAACTGAAAGAATATTTTAATAAACAGCAAACATCCATGCACTATGATTTTTAAATACCCCACAAATTCCTTTATTTTCGTTAAACACACACATCAATGTTGGGTGCAGATTTCGCATAGTCTATCTGTAAAAACGTGGAAATTCCGGAAAATTCACCAAGGAACCAGGTCATAGATCTCCGGCCTGTTGGATCCCCCATAAAAGAAAAAAAAAATCTAGATCCGCGCCTGGGTATATGATTGATCCATTGCCAAATGCTCAACTTTTAGAATTGAGAATCACACCCCCATCCCCCAACTTAACACTGTTTTTCTTTTTTCTAATCTGAAATTGACACACTATTTTTTTTTTTTCAACTTATATTTTGTAAATATGCATTAAGATCACTCAGATATGTTATTTTTCGTCTCTGTCACGCATTAGTAAAAATTACGCTTTCAGTGCTCTTATAATCACTGATAATGTATTTTGTACTAATACGTGACATAGACGAAAAATACCCTATTTGGGTGATCTTCAACGCATATTTACAAAATATAAGCAGAAAAAATTAGTGTGCCTATTTCAGATCAGAAAAAAGAAAATTAGAGTGACAAGGCGGGGTGGGGTGGAAAGATCATGATCCACGCCCCCAAGCGCCTGTGGTGAGAATAACGGGTCTTTCGGATATGACCTTAAAACAGAGGACGGGTGTAATGACAGACATTTAAAAAATTTCACTGCTACGGCCCTGAAAGCTGAGCATAGATCTAAATTGTGTACATTTATGTATTTCTTCTACAGCTGGTGACGTCACAATATTGATTTTTGTAAGGGACTTAAACAAACATGAGATGTTAGCGCTTCGTACAAAGTATTTGCTGTCATGAAGTGTTGCGGTTCATAACTTTATGTATTAAAAAGAAAATAAATTTATTCTTTTATATTTACATTCCATTTTCATTTTTTTTTTTTGGAATTTACAGCCGTTAACATAGACGAGTTACATTTATCAAGATTTATACGCGCAATGTTCACATCTGCAGCGCATTAAGAGTCAATTTTATTGAAAGGATAAATTTCAGCATTTCACTGCTGAAAATATAATTAATATCTATCTATCTATCTATATATATATATATGTGTGTGTGTGTGTGTGTGTGTGTGTGTGGACTGATCACTAAATGTGAGGTCCATATGCTTTTCTCGGCTCTAAACATGTTTTCCCTTTAATATGAAAACAATTTCCTGATATATTTACAGTTGTTATTTTTACACAGAAAATAATAAAAATGTTATTTTCACTGTGAAAATTACAACCGGAATTATCGTAAAATTCATCCTCGATAAATACGACCACCATTATTCTACGTATTCTAGGTAACAAAAATACTTATCGTGTTTTTACTTGAATATTAAAATAAAACTTAATCAAAGTTGTTTTATTGTTCAAATATATTTATTTCTATATACTTTACATTTTTCTGAAGGTACTATTTTTTGGCGCAATATTGATTTGAACGTTCAGTACAGGGTGGGTTGAAAGGAGGCCTGGAAGTGGTTAAACCGAAAGGAAAACGTCAGAAAATGTAATAAACAGAAAATTCAATGTTTTGCTGTTGGATATTGAATTTATTTCACGAGTGAGACGGGAATTTTTTTTTATATTTTCACGAGTGCTAAAAAAAAAAAAATCCCATCTCGCTCGTGAAATAAATTCAATATCCAACAGCCAAACATTGAATATCCTCTATATATCTAAAATATGGGAGCGAGTTAGAGAGACTGTTATTACATACTAATGCACAACAAAATCATGTAGATGACGTAAAAGATTTCCTCAGACAAATATTAGTAATAGTAAATATTTACCAAAATATAAAAAATCCGCAATTTACATGCAAACTTGTAAATTACCACCACACGTAAACTACACGTAACACCTGTAACACAGATGTAAAATTACATTCAAAACGGATTACAAAGAGATGTTCAACTCTTGCAAAATGAAAAACGACATCATTCAAAATTATTACTCTCTACAATATCGGATAACCAAAGTTACCTTAATCGGCGTGATACCACAGTATACACTTATGACCCTTCAAATCGTGGTTATGTAGGTATAATGAAAGATAATGAAAACTGGGTCACTTTTTCATTAATATAGAGTCTATAAAATGGTGTAAAATGTAGACCCAGGGCTGGTGGATCCAATATTGCTAAAATTTATGAAATATCATTTGATGATAGTGATTTTCTTTAAAAAGTAAAAAGAAACAAACACTTCACCCCCAAAGAGCACGTTTGTACTTTACCATAACTTTCATGAGAAGTGAAATATGTTTTTTTGGTACTGTACCCATGGCAACGCTTAGTGCATCGACCAAACAGTTAACTGTGCATATTTTATTTCTTCAGGATCAGTCTAGTACTTAAGCAATGAAATGCGAAATACTTGATTCAGTCACGAAGAGAAATACTGACCAAATAAATTTGGGGAGAAAAGGCACATAAATTGAAAGAATACTTTAAAACACATTAGGAATGTTATTTTCGATCTCCAGGTCTCGCAGTGTATTAGGTCGTTATAGACAATGACAGATATTGATTTTCGAAGCAGAATTGATGGAAATCTACTAGGTCGGCTTACAAAACATCTAATACGACACTGTATTACGAAATCGACAAACTGAAATATACAACCAAGTATACCAGGGGTCCAACATTTGGTCATTTTTATATACACATGTACATATTTTAAAACTGCATAAAAATTCTCAGATAGAGGTGCCCCTCTGGGTCCACCAGGTTCCCCAGAATTGAATCACGTGATGCGAGTTATCAAAAGGTGTGTGCATATATCTAATGAAGAGTTACTTAAACTGTCTTATCAAAGGTTATCAAATTTATATGACTGACATTTGAACTTGTTGTTTGTAAGTAAAACGTAAATCTGGGGGTGGATCTAGATAATATCCAAATTGCAATTGCAACCCAAATTTGTACCCGTTTTCGCTCCCCCCCCCCAAAAAAAAGGGTGGGGGGGGGAGGGGAGGATTTGAGAATTCAAAATCGGTAGATGGTATGTTGAAGGTGCCATCGTTGGTACGAGCGAAGGAAGTAAAATAGACCCAATCAAGCTGTTTACCTAGGGCTTACATACATTTTAAAGGCTTGATGCAAACTTACAAGTGGTAAATCTATAAGGATGGTACAGATGAAACATTCACGCAATAAACAGAACGAGAATAGAAATTAAAATCAAAGGAATGTGATGCAATTAGGCCCGATCTTTGAAGTTGAGCACCTTTCCTTGTCATTAGCTGTATAAATGTGATAAGACAAGTAACAAGTACAAAAAGACACCAATTTGATAATTAGTTTTACGTGTCGTAAATTTTCAATCAAGCTGAGTAGTATTATTATTGGATTGTAAAGAAATAATGAACAGATATGCAATTGTCAAACTAACTCCAGAGGATGCATTCAGTCAATGATAAAAAACACTTCATGTGAGAACATAATGTGTTAACATGGATTTGTCATCGTATATAGTGTAACATTGTTTTCGTCAGTTTGCCCTCTCTGGGCGGGGGATCAGACTTTGAGTCATTTAGCTTTGTAGATACTTTGATTGCAGAATTCTATAATCCCAGAATCTTCTATTGAAGATTTTTTCCCCGTCGATTGTTACGTAATAAATTATCAATCTCAGTCACTCTGACGTTTTTTATACAGATATCATATGACAGCAAAAACATGTATCGTTGAGCAATAGAATATTGTAAAGAAGAATGTATATTTCAGCTAGTCCTTCTCCCGCTATAAATGTCCAATGAAAAGGGAAGGAGATATTCAACTACAGTAACCACATTGCAAACCATCCGCTGTAGACTTATCATTTGTAGACTAATTATTTATACCCCTTTATTTGTATTTTTTTTCAGATGCCGTCTTTTATGGTGCGCGTCACAGCGTTTCATTCGGGAATTCAGACAAAACATTGGTAATTGCAAATATTTACTAATGAGGAACATCCTGTCATTACCCGACATAAATCATCCTGAGGGTGTAAATGTCCCAGTTTTTGCCCGAGTTAAATTCATTAAATTTTCATGAATTGTAAAGGGATTTCTCCATATCCATCTCTCCCTCCGTTCAGCATTCTATCCACCAATCCATCTACCAAACCATGAATCCACCAATCCATGAATCCACCAAACCATGAATCCACCAATCCATGAATCCACCAAACCATGAATACACCAATCCATGAATCCACAAAACCATGAATCCACCAATCCATGAATCCACCAATCCATGAATCCACCAAACCATGAATCCACCAATCCATGAATCCACCAAACCATGAATCCACCAATCCATGAATCCACCAAACCATGAATCCACCAATCCATGAATCCACCGATCCGTGAATCCACCAAACCATGAATCCACCAATCCATGAATCCACAAAACCATGAATCCACCAAACCATGAATCCACCAAACCATGAATACACCAATCCATGAATCCACCAAACCATGAATCCACCAATCCATGAATCCACCAAACCATGAATCCACCAAAGCATGAATACACCAATCCATCAATCAATGCACATCTATATTTCTATTTTTTCGAGTGTAATTTTTATATTTACATTTCAAATGTTTTTACCTTTAATATCTTTACCAGTTGAAACGATAGCCATTGTTTTCATGAATGTGAACAATGTGCGTATGATTTTGATAAATATAGTTCGACTACTCTAACGGCTGAGAATATTCCGACAGAAATTAAATATAATTATTAATTATATTATTAATTAAATATTAATTTCATTTTTGAAAATATCTGGTTAGCTCCACGTCAGTATACTTTTCATGAAGTGCTAACGCTAATTCAAGCTCTCCTGTATTTTAAAATAAAAGTATTAAATGTACAGTAAGTCGGGATGCGTGTTGATGAAATGCTAACGATACTCCACAACCACTCATCAAAAGTGCAGGTTACCTTGGCAACAATGAGAGAACTGAATACCTACAGAAATACACTAGAATTCTAGACTAAACCCCACAAAGATCACAGTCGGGCTAATTCATGCTGTGTGTATTTACCATGGCCGCTTTCCACTTCTCTTGACTTGGCCGTCACACTTTCACTGCTCTGACTCAGAGATTTTACAGCTTGTACTATCTATATTCTCGCGGTTTTGAATTGTCAAAACCCTCGCTCGTTTACAAAAAATATATCTATTAATGTTTTATTTACTTATAAATAGGAGCCTCTGTGGCCGAGTGGGTAGAGCATCGCGCTCAAAGTCACAAGGTCTCTCACTTCTATTCGGCGCGGGTTTGATTCTCATGTGTGCCGATATATGTGAGAAATGCAGGAAAAACATTGACATTTTGAACCATTTCATGAAGGACAGCACGAAAAAGAAACAAAATGGTTGCTATTTGGCTAGTCATTATGCGAACTTGTCAAACTAAAGGGAAAAAAAAATATCTTTCCTAGCCTTTGTAAATTGTAAAACATTTTTGAATGTGCTTTTTAAAATCTCAGATACATGCACGTTTACGGAAAACTGCTTTTTGATATTACAATACAATTATCCTGATACTGAAAAGCATATGCTTATCTGGCGGTAAGTCGGTTACCAATAAGATCGATACGCGTAGATCGGCAATCCCGATAATCGCTTTCATAGCTTTGCTATAGATCTCAACTAAAAATGAAATATTTGTCTTCGTCTACGAGCGAAATTCGTTGTATAAGAACTGGGGCGGGAAATGGTGGGGGGATTAATTTGTTGAATATTTTATTTCTTTATTCATTTTGTGTGTGCATTGTTGACCAAACCAATCAGACCACGGGGCTGCAGTTGATAATAAAAGCCTGGCATCTGTCCGTCGAAATTAAATACACGCCCCCCCCCCCCCCCCCCCCCCCCCCCCCCCCCCCCCCCCCCCACACACACACACACACACACACACACACACAAAATGCTGATCTAAGTTTCTAAGTTTAACTTCTATAAAATTATATGGAAAGCTGTAAATAGTAAAAAAAAAGTAAGACATATTTTTAGGAATTTCATAGCCCCGGTGCCTTTAAATGACAAGCGTGATATATAGAACTATTTGTAACAGGAAGTAGCAAATCTGACTTACGTCATACCCTTGTTTCCGCATGTCTGTATTTCCGATCGAACTAAATGCCTAAAATGCCTGAGGGATGATTGAGATATAAATTCTGATTGCAGCACTTAGAGGAAATGATGAATATAATTATAGAGATGCTCTTCGGTGGTCTTGATGTCAGCCAAATGAACATGCTTCAGACCGTGGCCTAAGCAAAATCTCAGTCAAGCATGAAATGATCACAAAGTCTGGAGAGACCCGGACGTACTTTAATTTTTTTTTCCCATTTCAAATATCAACAGACCCGCGCGTACGTGAATCAAAACAGAATTCAAGCGATGTAATTCATGTTCAGTGTGCATATGTTTGTATTAAAGCAATATAAGCTGCCAAAATTGCAATTTTTTATAGTGGCATTAAAAGAGGTTAAATGAACGTTGATATGATTGAAAAAAAGAACTGCATCGAATTTCCTCTCTTATGCATCGTTTACACACCTTTACGTGATGAAAAATATATTCCTCGACATTCCGTTTGACCCTAACAATGGCAGCTGATTAATCGTCTGCGACAATCCCGAAGATAACCGATGTTGACACGAATGATTCTGATCGGGGTGGATCGGGTTGTATCCGGGTCATTAAAATATGGACGGCGAGGTGAGATAAAATTCTAGTTACCATCATTATTTTGGCATTGTTAACGATGTTATATGTTTTTTAAGTTATGATAGTATGTTTTTTAGTTTTGATAGTTTTAAGGGATCGCTCGAAACATTACGCAAAATTCCAAAGTCGGCTTTCTCCCTCGCTTCGAACCTTTCGTGTCAGACATCTTTCGTGCTTACCGGAAATATTGCGCTTGCGCATTTGATTTTGCCGAATGAGTTCAACTTTAGGTCATTGCATACGGAAATAATGTCGGGAAAATTAAGGTACGGGAAGACTTAATTTCAAATGTTGAACATTTTTGCATTTAATGCAAAAAATACAACATGTCAAAAGTTTAATCGATAAAATCAGGTATTAGAAGGTAGATGTTTACAAAATTTTCGATTAAATTTTAAGACCCCAAAATAACAATTTTGACAGCTTATATTGCTTTAAAGGTATTCAGAAGATTAGCGGGATACGAGAGAGTAGAATAAAATGAAACGAATCATTGTTATGATTTGCTAAATCGTAGATACGATTTTTAAGCGCAGAAATGAATTTTTAAATCGTAGAGCGTCTTTTAAATCGTCTAAACAAGAAACGACATTTTAAATTTAAATCGTTTTTACAATTTACTAAGTAGTTGACACCTTTTTTTTTTTTTTTATTTATTTTTTTTTTTTTTTTAAAGGTTGAAATGCCACGAATACTCCGTCGTAGCATCCAGTGAGGAATTAAAAAAAAATTCAGGAAAAATACATTCATTTTGTTAATGTCGTTTTGACAAATCCCGAGAGATGCGAACGGTTATTCATTATGCTAATAAATCATCGAGAGCTCCAAAATTAATGTGCCACCCATTCGACGTACTTTTAATGTTGGTTAATTGATTGATTGTTCGCTTGTTTTAGGCCCCGTAGAGAATTTTTCACACATTCTGAAACTTCACCAGTTGAAGGTGAAGAACCACACATTTAGACCTATGCTTAGCGCTCAGGACCGTAGCAGTGAGAGTTCTTTAACGTGCCAACGCCTGCTGCGACTCGGGATCTCCATTTTTAAGGTCATATCCGAAAGACCCGTGATTCTCACTTCTAAATGCCGAGCGTTTGGCGAAGGAGCAATCACTACCTACGTAAACGTCTTAGGTTTGACGCGGTCATGCATGTCACTAGTGGGGCTCGAACTCACGACCTCCCGGTTACGAAGCAAACGTTCTAACCACTGAGCTACCGCGAACGATTTTGATATCAGAGGTCGTAACGATTCTGGAGTATGAGTGATATAGGTTCAATATTGACCCCCATTTTGTAAATGGAAAAATTGAATGAATTTCTCAGCTCGTAAATTAGTGCAATTCTTTAAATAAGAGATATGACCATTTCGGCAATTGGAATGGGTAGAGAATATTCATTGTTCTAGAAATATTCTCAAAATGTATGTAGATTAAATGTTATATGTAAATGTATGCAGGCACCTAGACAGACAGACGGGTGGACAGTCGGACGAACAGGCAGCACGACAGACAGACAGGCAGACGGGTAGATAGTCGGACAGACAGAGGGACGGACAGACAGCACGACAGACAGACAGGCAGACGGGTAGATAGTCGGACAGACAGACGGACGGACAGACAGCACAACAGACAGACAGACAGACGGGTAGATAGTCGGACAGACAGACGGACGGACAGACAGCACGACAGACAGACGGACAGACAGCACGACAGACAGACAGGCAGACGGGTAGATAGTCGGACAGACAGACAGACGGACAGACAGCACGACAGACAGACAGACAGACGGGTAGATAGTCGGACAGACAGACAGACAGACAGCAGGACAGACGGACAGACAGCACGACAGACAGACAGGCAGACGGGTAGATAGTCGGGCAAATAGACAAAGTCAAGAGTGGATTTTCATCCTTTGCTGAGGTTTGGTGTAGTTTTCCATAAAGACTGAAGTGTGGTTAAATTACATATGAAGTTCCTCTCAGAGAAGAAAAATCACAGAACTTGTCATTCTATCAGAAAAAAATAATCTGGATCCGCGTCTTAAAGTGTTCACCACGCTCTACATGTATACCACTATGACATATTCTGTCTATTCATTATCGATAAATGTGTTGAACAGGTCCCTGAATGAAATTTACGAGTAATTTACAAATTATATCTGAAAACGGTAAAAGGAACTGTTTACTCTCATATTTAATTTATAGTATGCCAATATTCGATGATCAGATTAAAGAGATATTTCGCTGTTTGCGAGTTATATTGATGAGCAAATACATCAAAAAACATAAAACTCCTGACAAGCAAGAATGAGTTTAATCAAGACAAAGAGACATAGCATTCCATAAATCGATACATTTAAATGTAGTTATATAGATAATGGTAAAAAACCTGGGCTATATTTAAACTTCTCTATAAAATTCATATCTATCAGCATTTTCAAAGTAACATCAAAAGCAGCCTACATAGAACGTGTAATGAAATATTTAGCCTTTCCCCTTATGTCCTGCGCTGTGTTAATTTCACCAGGAGAAAGAAATCAATATCCGCAGGAAAAATAATAAAAAATGGTTAAAAAAAAGCCAACCCCCCCCCCCCCCCCAAAAAAACCCAAAACCCCCCCCCCCCCCAAAAAAAAAACAAAAAAAAAAAAAAAAACAACCCCCCCCCCAATACACATAAATTTCCAAATACTACCGTACTGCTCAAATTTCTGCAGACATCAAATTTGATAAAAAAAATGCGATGGGAAGGGGTGTGACCTAAGGTGGTACCTTTCCTAACCGGAGCGGGAATTGCAGACCCTAAAACGGTCGCGGTAGCTCAGTGGTTAGAGCGTTCGCTTCGTAACCGGGAGGTGCCATGGCCGCGTCAAACCTAAGACGAAAAATAGGTAGTGATTGCTCCTTCGCCAAACGCTCGGCATTTAGAAGTGAGAATCACGGGTCTTTCGGATATGACCTTAAAAACGGAGGTCCCGTGTCACGGTAGGCGTTGTCACGTTAAAAAACCCTCATTGCTACGGCCCTGAGCGCTAAGCATCATGGTAATGCTCCATCACACACATCTGAGCTTGTGAAGCAATTTTGTTTTTTAGATCGCAGTCTTGCCACACCCACCATATTCTCCAGATCTAGCCCCATGCGATTTTTTTTTCGTTTTTCCAAAAACACATATTACATATGTTACAAGTTTTGTAATACGTTATTGAAAATTTTAGATGCACTAGTTATCGTTCTATTCGTATTCGAAACTTTTAATTTCGTATACGTATATTGTGTTGAAAAAAGAAGGTTTTATCTAATGATATACAATGAGAATGACATTTCTATCAGAATTTAAACAAATTCACGTGCATGACATGTTTTTATATTTTAAGTGCTAAATTGTTAATAATGTTGTTTCTAGAGATATAAAGGGGCCTTCGTGGCCGAGTGGTTAGAGCATCGGGCTCAAAATCACAAAGCCTCTCACCTCTGTCGGTGCGTGTTCGAATCTCGGCCGCGACGTTATGTGAGCAAGTTTGCCAGTTTACTTGCGGAAGGTCGGTGGTCTCTTCCCAGGTACATTGTATCTGGGTTCTCTCCTCCACCAACAAAAACTGGACGCCACCAGATAACTGAAAAAGTGTTGAGTGTGGTGGAAAGCAATAAATAATCAATCAATAATAATCTAGAGATATAAATAGTTTTGCTAAATTCAATTCATTACATTGCTGATTGTGCGTTACTATAACACCAAATTTTAAAATACAGTAAAACGAACGTATAAAGATTACTCGTATAACAAATTCACGCTTATGCGAAGTGATAGGAAAATAAGGAAAAGTTTGGTTATAACAAACAGTTTCGCTGGCTCTGGAGGTTCGCTAGAGCAGTGGTTTACTGTACCTATTAATCACCTTTTAAGTTCAATATGAACAACATTTATACTGTCTGTCTCATCAAAGAAAGGGGTCCTCCGTGGTCGAGTGGTTAGAGCATTACAAGGCCTCTCATCTCTAGTCGGCGTTGGTTCGATTCTCGCTCGCGTCGATATATGCGACAACGTTTGCCAGTTTACTTTCGGAAGGTCGGGGTCTCTTCGTAGGTACATTGTATCTCTTGCTGTGGCCTTCAATTCGACATTTAAATATATCGACGACGTTTTGTCTATTAACAATAATCATTTTCATTCATATGTCGATTCGATATATCCCAGTGAACTTGAAATTAAAGAACTTCAGTCTTCCACTTCTGCTTCGTACTTAGATATTTTACTGAAAATGGATGCCGGCGGCAAACTAAGAACTGAACTTTATGACAAACGGGATGATTTCAATTTCTCCATCGTCAACTTCCCTTGTTCTGCGTATGGTCAGTTTTTAAATCGAGGCGGACTACTGACAAAGAAGTTGATATTACAGGGGTTTGTACAGTTTCGACTAAAGTAAGAATTTCGCAAATTTTATGGTCATTTTAACAATCTAGTTTGCCAGTACAACTTACCATTAAGTCAAATGCTGTCTGATTTTATACCAATTGTTAGGCCGTTCTTGACGCACTGATTCTGACTACGGATTGTTCCGTTTACCTGATCGGAATACAGGGCTCACGGCGGGTGTGACCGGTCGACAGGGGATGCTTACTCCTCCTAGACACCTGATCCCACCTCTGGTATGACCAGGGGTCCGTGTTTGCCCATCTCTCTGATTCGTATTTTCTATAGGAATTACGAGATTGAATACTGTTAGTTATCTTGGCCTTTTCATCCGGGTTCTCTCCTCCACCAATAAAAACTGGACGTTACCAAATAACTGAAAAAATTGTTGAATGTGGCGCAGAGCAACAAACAATCAATCAATCATCAAAGAAAACCTACACATTTCTTTGTAATTACTTTCAAAATAGAAAACATATACACTGTTATATAATTTGCTAACTTTTCCGTATCTGGCACGTACAGTTCTGTAGAAGAAGGGGTATGCGTGACTATTACCCCCCCCCCCCCCCCCCCCCAATACTATGCTATATATTATTTTAAGTAAAAACGTACTATATCTACACTATATAGCATCAAAGTTTTTATTATGAAAGTTCAAAGTATCTATAGAATTATAACAAATAATCGTCAAAGTTCTTTAAATTATTAAAATAAAACAAAATATCGAAGTTTTTGTACAATGGTAAATGATGGCGTCACAGATTTAATGATCATTGAATTGATTAATTGCCAATTATAACAGATTTGATTGTAACAGGCTTTAATTACATACATACACAACACAATTAAACGAAAGTTCATTACAGTAGTTTAGCTACTGGACATTCTACTGCAGTGCACCGCGATCTCCTGTCTCATGGAAAATAAAAATGGCGTTAAGGTGTCCATAGAAATCGGGCACGTCAAGAAGCGCAGGTAAGTGAATCACGTGACATATCAGTTCTCATCATTTTACCAGGGTAATACTATCCCCCTCTGTAGCAAATCTATTCATTTGATACACAATATGGATTCTGTTTATCTGATGCATAATACATCGTATATCGGGCAATATTTTTGAGTTGCAAAGATGAAGCGGATTTTTCTAAAAAAAAAAAATAAAAATAATAGTTTGATATATAAGAGATTTTCCTTTGGCTCAATTTATCTTAAAATATGAATTGAAATTTTGGCGCTCTTATTTTTAGCGCCAAAATAAAGGAAACATTTCCAGCTTGCTAAAATTATCTGATTACCTCATACTTTCCACACATTTCTACTAACTGCTTACTACATTCAACATGTACTACAGCCATTGCATTATAGGAGTACAGGAAAAGAAAAATCAAGACCATTATGAGAATATCAAATTCAAAATATATATGTAAAAAAAACACCATCTGGTTGGCCTCTATAGCTCTGTAACATCCTCTGTTTGCCCGATTTTCAATGAACAGCCTATTCATGCCAAAGTTGAATGATGGTAAAAACACACACACAAAAAAAAAATATACTGTACATCGAAATAAAATTCACAAAAACATACTTTAACGTCTAAAACAATGAAGTTTCAATGTAGTGTTCATCAAATTAAAGACATACAACATACAATGATATAACGATATACTTATCGAATGCACGCGATCTTTTAGATATAAATGCACGAAGATCTCTTGGTTAGAATAGGTCCTCAGTATCCCTTGCTTGTCGTAAGAGACAATTAAATAGGGCGGTCCTTCGGATAAGACCTCAAAAACCGAGGCCCCGTGTCACAGCAGGTATGGCACGATAAAAACTCCTAACTGCTCAAATGCCCTAAACGCACGAACATAGGCCTAAATTTTGCATCCCCTCACCGGCAATGATGACGCATCCATATCAGCGAAATATTCTTGAACAATATACACTAAACAATCAACCAACGAATGGACAAAGTGAATAATTATCACTTGTCGCAGCAGTAACGATTTCACTCCAATCCACTCAACATGTTCAAATTTTTCCTTTTCCTCATCTGTAAATTCACCTAATTTATGTTGTAAATGACAGCAACGCAATGATTTCTCACTCATGTGACATCGTTTTTCAAAGTTATGTGGGGGCGTAGCCCGAGGGAAAGTTGACTTCTCAACTGTCTAAAATTCTTACTTTGACTTGACAAAATGAGAATGATAATATTCCACTATCTCCTAATTCTGCGTACGTGCTTGGTTTTAAAGATTTTATCAATTTTGTGGGGGTCGAATGTTTTTGGTTTAAAATTTACAACCTTAACTTCAATGTCCCTCCATATGCAGTCCTAGCTATTCATTACTATGAGGAAGAAAACACTAAATTGCTTTTGTTTGTTTGTTTGTTTGTTTGTTTATAGCCGCCTGAGCAATTTTTCAGCTATCCGGCGGCTGTCACCATTACCGGTGACAGGGCTGCAAATTTAGGCCTATGCTCGGCACTCAGGGCCTTTGAGCAGGGAGGGATCTTTATCGTGCCACACCTACTGCGACACGGGACCTCGGTTTATACGGTCTCATCCGAAAGACCTAATCTCAGTAACATCGATGGCGGGAAAATAAGGGGGTTGAACATTTTTTTGAAAATGGTCAATTTTGCCAATATGGGATGTTCATCCCCCTTCTCCCTTTTTGGGGGGTGGAGAGGGGGGAGATACAAACTGAGTTGCTAATCTTATGGATCCTCCTGTTTCTGGCCATAGAATGTGTAATATAGTATGAAGTAAGATTGCAGACAACTAACATGTATACATTTTGATCATTGTTCATGATTGATTAGTTTAATATTGTTTTACGTCCTGCTAGAGAATCTTTCACTCATATGGAGACGTCACCATTGCCGGTGAAGGGCTGCAAATTTAGGCCTATGCTCGGCGCTTATGGCCTTTGAGCAGGGAGGGATCTTTTACGTGCCACACATACTGTGACACGGAACCTCGGGTTTTTCGGTCTCATTCGAAGGACCGAACCATTTAGTCGCCTCTTACAACAAGCAAGTGGTACTGAGGATCTATTCTAAAAACCCGGATTCCCACAGGGTATCATTGTTCATAGTCAACGTTCTGACTTTCTACCCCTTTTCCTCTTCCTGCCCTCACCCCTCCCCTGCTCCCGTTATTTGTGCTTCACACTTAATGTCTTGGCCTTCTCGCCTTCAGCACCATTTTTATGCGATTCTATAGTTTCCAGCGTTAGAACATGAATTGGTGACACAGATTTACTGTCTTTTCTAAATTTTAATTTACATTTGCTTTTCTTTTCTTTTTCGTTTGCTTTTTTGTGATTTGTGTAGTCCTTCAGTTTATTGTAATAGACTGTAAAATTTGACGTCACAACTGCCACTGGTATTGCTAGGATGATAATTCCCGTCAAAGCGCATAAAATGCCTACGATACGCCCAAGAAAATACGTGGGCACTACGTCACCATACCCTACAGTTGTCATGGTAATAAAAGCCCACCATAATCCAGTGAATGCATTATTGAATGCATTGTGGTTTTGAAATTCAACGTAATATATCAAGTAGCCAAAAAACAAATTCGAAAGAAAGAAAATTGCGATGAGAATCCCAAACTGATATGTACTAGCTCGTGCTGCCAAATTTATGACGTCAAAACTCTGGAATCTGTTCATGAATCGGTAGAAACGAAACAATCGAAGTAGTGAAACAGCCGACAAGATCATGATTATGTAAGAAAAAGCTGTTCTGTCCATTGACTCCGGTCTCACTTCTAACAATGGATATAGGATCCAAAACGCAATGATACAAACTGCATCGATGACGTTAGGCGGCGTACAGAAGAAATGTCTCCATTTTAACGGCGTCACTAAAAGGCGGGCGATGTACTCCGTAGTGAAAAATATTCCGCAAAACATTTCGATATATTTAATGGGATCGGAAACCGTCGTTGTGAAGTACAGATTCGTTTTTGGAGTTGTCTCGGTGTCATTAAGAAAATCTGCATTCGGTTTGGTGGGTTTTCGGATATCTTTTATGGTGCTTATGAAAAGAACAGCGGTTGAAAGTACCACTATCAACATATATAGAGTGTTGAAAACCTGAAAGTAGAATAAATTATAAAGATATCAAGTGGAAGGAGGGAGGAAATGTTTTGTTTGCATTAACATAAACGAGTTGTTATAATGATGATAATGGGAAATGAATAAAAACGATGGACTTCCGCTATGAGTCTTTGTTTCCCGTACAACACTCCAGGAATTCGGTAATCTTTATCTTTTAAAGTATGTTTCCCAAAGTACGCAATAACATCAACGTATTACATATTGATACACCTACATATGTGACTCCAGTTCTATTGAAAATGTAATCAATAACACGTCTTATCACAAGACAATTCTGTTTCCGAGTTCATAACGCAGGTTCGGAAAAACGATATGAACTCGTACCACAGGTTAATAACAATGACAATTATGTAGGGTCATGTGAGGTCATCGCGTGCTGACATAGATACAAAAATTATATTACAAACATTCTTCAAGCCTATCATATTTATTCTTGTTTCATCTGCTGTTATATAATGAGATAGCTAAAAATTAAAATCTAAAGATTGAAATTTCAATTTAGCTATTACGTCGACGTGTTTACTTTTAGATCTTATTTCTTCCGCTCAAGGGCATTTTCGAACGATGCAAAGAGGCTGAAAACCACTTCCTTATACAGAAATGTGAAATGGAAAGCAACTAAAATAAGCGTTTAGTGATTGTGTGATAAGCAGAATCTTACACTCGTGCTTATGACATACCGAGGCTCGGGAAATATTAAATCTGGCAACTTATATCATACATTTCATATTGCATAAACACTCGTTCAAGAGGATATCTGAGATACTACAGATTCTTGTGCTACACAAGTACTCAACGTGAAATGATTCGTGAAATCGCCAGAACATGAAATCATGAGTGATCTGTTGATCAAGAGTTTTTACTTGTATTTCAGCAATATTAAATCAAGTGATGTTTCTTACTGGATTACACAAAGATAAATTCCTCGCGAACATTAAGGACTCTATATGCTATCGACATATCTTCACACTGGGTCACATGATCGGGTCAGTGTTTGTAGGGTTGTCCAGGCATCAATCACGAGAGTTTCTGTCTTCAAGGATTAATTCTAATTAATTCTAATTACTTCTCAGTGATTTATATAACAAAAGTACCACAGTGGATTATCGTTAAAAAACTTTCCTGGTTTCTTGTGCTATACGTAGAGCGAAATACTTGACACTATACTTCATTACAGTGAAAATTTTATAATTTAATTCACAGTGAAAAAAAAAACAAACTTACTTTTATATCTGCATTGTAAAAAAAAAAATCGACATTTATAAACAATGGAATTGGTGGCGTATTTCAACTTTGTGTTTTAGAATACATCATGCAGATCTAGATATTTATTTTAAAACTGATTTACTTTATCAGAAAATGTGATTTATTGTTGTTGAAATTTGATCTTATTTTTAACTATATTGCACTAAAATAAATTTTGCTTGAGGTTACGTAAAAAATTGCATTTTGGTAAATATCAAAGGTTCCAAAATAGATGATTACACATGATGCACTTCTCACCCTTTATGACTTTGTTATCTGAAATAGCTCCTTAACTCAAGGTTTTTCATCTGCCTCTAACGATAACATTACAAATGAAACTTACACTTGCTTTTCTCGATGAATGGGGGTACTGCAAAGTCCTCCATATGCTATTTCGCCAACACCCTTCGCGACACTCCTCTATTGGAACATCTAAAACTTTACTTTTCTCTAGGTTTTTGATTTCCTTTAAAATGCTCAGGTTACTTTCATGTTTGTAAAACGCTTCTAAACAACATTCACTCAGGTATTTGTGGTCGATTTGCCAGAATTCCAGCTCAGTCCTTAGAGTTGTTCCGCAAATGTTCGATGGAAAGTGGAGTTCCCCCGTCCGATACAGATCCAATATGCTGTTGAAAACATCTGGGTTTCTGTCAAAGAAAAAGGAGGCTGGCGAATCTTTGTTCGAAAGGTCCCGCTTAAGACCGCTTAACTTGGTGTCTGGAATTTTTTCCAATGTTTCAAATGTTGTTTGAAACATTGATCCACCAATATTCAGATGCACGATATTCATGTTGAATAACTTTGGCCAATTATGTCAAATTTACTGGTCTCTGTGAATTTATATCAATACTTTTTGAATTTTCTGTAAAGTTCTCAATTGTGTCATCTACATTAGTTGGACAAACACTTCTAACTAAAACATCACTTTCTTGACGAAATATATGATATTTCGTTATCTCTCTATCTTGAACAAATGTGTCACGTTGAAATCGACATCGTTCCTTAGAGTCCCATAGACTGCTAGTTCTCTTTACTCTTTTGATGCCATATTCTGAAAATATCTATATTATGTTCAAATCAATCATCTTAATGCAGTTCTTCAAATTTTCAGATTCAGTTCTCACGTAGGCGGTTCCTCGAATCTCGTCAGAAATCCCGTTATATGTGCTGCCCTGGAAATCTTTACAAAGCTTTGACCATAACAAATGACCTTAAAGCATACAAATTCGCCATTACTCTATAGACATACGCAGGCAATATTGAAACACAACAATCCGCAGATGCCCGATTGACTTAAACAGGCCTAGTCCACCTTGTCTCTTCAGTGTAGATGCAATCTATGAAGACGACGAAAACATGAAATGTCACGTAGCGAAAAATAATCAATACTACACGTGCCAATGTCTACCCGCTATTGAGTAATGATCATAAAAAATTAATAAAAAAAAACCAAACATTCAAATCCAATAAAAAAAATTAAGAGAGAAAGAAAAAGTAATAAAAAAATTCAACTTCATTAAAAAAAAACAACTCCCGAGTTTTACCTTAAATTCATCATATTCCTCCGAGATCCATGTTGCTCTCTACTGGTTGCAATGAAAATCAATACGTGTTAGATACATAGATCTGCAAATTACAATTTCATCAAATATTGTCTTAGCTTTCACGTTTTTATAATTGTATGTAGACAGAATTACACTGGATTAGGTTCGGCAAACAGAAGTTATTTAGTTTGTCGCAGCTCATAACTGCTCATAAATGGCAAATTTGTCTGTTGATCACCTTTAAAGTTAGCCATCTGGTGTTTTGTAGATCAATACTTATCCTTGTTGTTTGCATGTGTAACATTTCCATTCTGTTAATATCCTCACCTTTAGCAATCTTTTTCTTGCTATAGTGGCATGCGTTTAATCTTCTATGAGTGATTGGACTGGTCCGCTGCAGGACTATGAAGATATGTTTCAGTTTATTAAGGAGGCAATCTGTTCATATTTGTTAACAACTGAATACGAATATGAACACTTGTGAGTTTTGATAGATTGCATAACGAGAGGAAAATGTTTCAGTGATAGAACAATCGTTTGTAGACAGTCAGCATGTCTATTATGGTTTACGTGTATTTATCGAGGAAATTCTAACTGAGAGGTTTGGGCATCATCACAAGCCCGGCGGGGAGACTGGATTGAGATGTCGATTATTGTTGAATTGATTGTGTTTAGATGTCTCTATGTATATATATTAGGTCGACTCCCCCCAAAAGCAATCTCTCTCTCTCTCATCATTGATTTGTGTTTTAGAAATATTCATATTATAGATTTCTTTTTGATTTAAATAAAATCAATGTTTTATAACTTTATGCATAATTGATTTAAGGAATATATCAACGCACTAAATACATGTACATACATGTGATACAGTGAATATAATTGAAAAACAAGCTATTATTAGAACTTTAATAACGTTCTCCAAAAACCGTATGTCTATAGTTCTGTTGAGGTGCTATTGTGTGTCGTATATAGTTAATGTGCAGTTAATATAGCTAAACAGAGTTTTTCTATTTCTCGCTGTTGTCCGAGAATTTTTCACTCATGCGGAGACATCCACAGTTTCAGGTAAAGTGTCACAAATTTTAACCTGGGCAAAGCTCCTACGGACTATTCATCGAGCCAACGACTATCGTGTCACGTGATCTACGATCCGAATTGAGGACACCGGAGGTTCGAACTTGAGAAATAAACTTCAGCCGTACGGTTGTGATGCAAGCACATTAACCACTCGGTCACGGCGACCGACTAGCATGTGCACACTCTTCGTATTGTTTTCTTGTAATGTATACCCTAGTGCTTGTGGGATTTTGCGACGCATTGGAAATGAAGGGCCATTAAATGCATAATTACCTTTCTTTTACAGTTTTCTGTTGTGCTTATGTAATTAGGTTTTCAGACATCGACAAACAAAACGTGTATTTCATTAACATGGATTATTAAAGGATATTCAAAATTCAAATACCCCAATGGGTGATCACATGACAAACTCAAATATCACTCTATGAAAAGGTAAGTTTACTGACAAATGACGAGGTGAAAAACTCGAATTTCGCAATACCATTTTCTGTGTTTATAAAGTGAATAATTGATGATGTGTTCAATAACTCGTATCCTGTACGACACACTTTCATTGTTTTAAACCGTTGGGGAATCCCACTGTTCAACAGCAGCTGGTCTCTATTGATAAACGTATATCAAGGCAAATAGATTGAAATGAAAAATCTACATTGCAGCATTTGTAACAGTATATCGTTACTATGCCACCCCAGACAACAGGATTGATTTAAAAGGCCATAGTATTTACTGTGTTATCTGTTCGCTTACCACTACATTTAGATGTACTTATTTGCAAATAAGTAAATGTCTGTACGTGTTCGTGGATAAGTGGACAAAAAGATTTTTTGATTTTTCACTATACGAATGTAAATCGACATGTTTTGTTGATTTCCCTGTAAATCGCCGTAAAAAGGACGGATTCCCTCAAAAAAGTGTGGCCGTTCAATACACTGATGCACGTCTATTCGGAACTCTTAACAGCTTCTGTCTATTTCATAGCCAGTTTTGATATGTTCCGAATGGAGTCATTGATATTTATTTAAGAAATAAATCTCCTGTTTGAAAATACACAAAGACATGAACTGCGACACATTACGTCAGAGTACTTATAAATCGGCTTAGAGCTTCGAAATTCATTAAAAGTATGCATGCACGAAGCGTTGCAACTCATATCCTCAAGTATTTCTTTTTTTTTTTTAAAACGAAATTGTTTTTCATATACGCATTGCAATTTCATTTCTGTCGTAATTTCCTGCCGTTAAAATAGACGTACTATATCTGTCACGTGCATTGTTCATATTCACGAGGAAATGGCTACCATTAGAATTGCTAAAAATATCGAAGGATAACATACTGAAAATGTAAATATCATAAATTTGAATTGTATCATGAGTTAATTGGTTACCCGTATAAGTTTACGTAGCAAACTGCAACAATCATGGCGAGTGGGTCCGCAGATGCAGGTTTTCAAATGTTATTTACGTGTTCTGGTTATCTCATGTAAAATAATTCTTCACCTCACAAAAGATACACAAGGACAGCTCTGTATAATTTAATACTCTCGAAACAACTACATCCCACAAACGCCCACTAGAACCAATTCATAACGCTTAAAAGGAACCTTGTCTATGATGCTCATAACGATCCATGCCGTGATTGAGTATCACATTACGCAACTATCGAAACACTGCTTACAGGTAGCAAGGGATCTTAGAATATACTCAGGGCTATGAAATCATGAAGCCAAGAATCAAAGTACGGAATGTACTTCTGGAAGTTGAACTTTTTCCAAGTTTAAAAGAATTTATGTATGCATATGGTTTGTGAAAAACAGGTTTTAGTGTTCATAATAGCAGACGCATAATATCACGGAGTGTAGTTAATTCATTGGTTCATAGTTATATGACAAACTTTTCCTATTTGCAACGCTTAACAGTAATAGTAAGTACTATATTGTTGTTCGTATCTTAATATGGATATCATTCGTGAATTTGTACAAAGCTTTCGAGACGAAAACCGACAAGAAAGCCTGTGATCATGGCCATATTTCTATTATTGGGTAAAAATATTTCGTTGCGAAATTGATATCATTGAATCAAGGAATGACTTGAAAGTTACTATCTAGACCGGATGGTGTCCACTGTTGAATTTAAACTTTAAGGCCCGGATGGAAGACAAAAGTTTCTGTTAGAAACATACCCATGGTCCGCGTATAGCATGCGATGGTCGTTTATTAATAATGAAAATAATAATTGATTGATTAAATATTGTTTAACGTCCCGCTCGAGAATCTTTCACTTATATGGAGACGTCACCATTGCAGGTGAAGGGCCTATGCTCGGCGCTTATGGCCTTTGAGCAGGGAGGGATCTTTTACGTGCCACACCTGCTGTAACACGGGACCTCGATTTTTGCGGTCTCATCCGAAGGACCGCCTCATTTAGTCGCCTCATACGACAAGCAAGGGGTACTGAGGATCTACTCTAACAACCCGGATCCTCACGGGAACAATAATAATAAAACAATCACGTGATTATACCTCTTCCTATCATTTTGCAAAACGAACATATCTGCTTATATAGTGCTTATGATTTGAAATAAGCTGTCTTACTTTTAAAGAGGTTCGTATCTGAAATTTGGAGTAATGTCAATATTTTGGGACGTGTATTTTTTATTTCTATATAATCATGATAATAAGACATAATCATGTCTTCTAACAACATATGTATAAAACAGATTAATACTAATAAATTAGATATAATTAATGATCTATCTGCACTTGACACACGGAAAAATTCATGATATATAATTTGGAATTATGAAACAACACATTAGGAGTAATGTCAATTTCTTAAATTGAACTTAAAAAGTGGGGTCTTGAGATCAAAGTTTTAAATACTGAATTCTTAAATAAAATTTGAGGAAATTATTTTAGACTTTTTAAACAAAAATGATGTTCTTTTTCATATATACTCATGGACAAAAGAAACGTTACATGAGAAAAATATGCATTTTAGTAAATTTTCTGCAATAAAATATAATTCAAACCAATATTATTGTTATTAAAATATACCTTCACATACAAGTATAGAAATTTATCTTAAATTCATTCAACCGTTACTTTATTTCCAAGGAAGTCTAAATCACTATTTCGTAGAGTGCGTCTTTCACGTGCTTTAAATTTCGTCTTTTTTCCAACCCTTCAATACGTCTTGTTACCAGTAGAAAGAAAAACATCGTATTTCCATTTTTCGAATTGTTTAGTCAAAGCAATAACATGCCCCGTCTTGATAATGCTAACAGAGAAAGGGCTATTGGTATGCTCCAGCTTGGAACTACACAAACAGAAGTTGCTCGACGTTTTGGGGTAGCAAGGATAACCATTTCAAGGTTATGGCAGAGATTTCAAACGACTAACTCAACTTCAGATCGACCCAGATCCGGTAGACCACGTGTTACAACACCTAGACAGGACAGACTAATCCGATTACGTCATCTGCGCAATCGCATCGAGAATCCTCGGATCACTGCTGCAAGTATCCCTGGCCTACGTCGTATCAGTCGGAGAACGATCCAAAGACGTTTATCTAATGCTGGACTTCGTGCTAGGAGGCCATACCGGGGGCCAATGTTAACCCGTTGTCACTGTCAGCGCCGATTGGAATGGGCACAACGACATCTGCGATGGAGATTGGCTGATTGGCAACGGGTGTTGTTCTCTGATGAATCCCGTTTCTTGCTCCGTAGAGTGGACGGTAGAACCAGAGTCTATCGTAGACGTGGTGAACGCTTTGCTGATGACTGTGTTATTCGTCACGATCACTTTGGTGGCGGAAGCGTGATGATGTGGGGCGGCATAGCAGCCAATAGAAGAACTGATCTTGTGTCAGTCAATGGCAATCTGAATGCTGAAAGATACAGGAATGAAATTCTTACACCTCATGTTCTTCCTTTCATTGCTTCCAACGGTGAAACATTCCAACAAGAGAACGCGCGACCTCACACCGTAAGAGTGAATATGGAGTTTTTACGTCAAAACAATGTTGACGTCCTACCATGGCCGGCTTTATCACCTGATCTGTCGCCGATCGAACATCTGTGGGACCAGCTGGACAGAAGAGTTAGAGGACGTCAGATTCAACCGGAAACTCTCGATCAGCTGCGCGTAGCACTGACTGAGGAATGGCAACGCATCCCAGTAGCGTCAATCAATCGTTTAATCGCTTCCATGCGCCGTCGATGTCAGGCTGTTATTGATAACAGGGGTTCATTCACCCGATATTGACTTTGTGAAATGACATTTGCGGTGCCCCCTTTAAACTGTAACACGTATAGAGTTGTGGGTAACTTTGAACTTTTGTGTTGACACTTTTCAATGGTCATTGGTGATATGAATTCAGTGTTAAATGCCCAGAAATATTTCATTTTGCCAATTAAATATATTTACTATTTAATATGTGTAACGTTTCTTTTGTCCATGAGTATATATATATATATATATATATATATATATATATATATATATATATCAACCAATTTAATATAATACAACATTTGAATTAGTCCCAAGTTTCAGCTACTTGTATCATGAATTATAAAACTGAAATACACTTATTGGGCTATAAATATTGACGGTAGTTTTGATGATAGAGAAACTATAAAATCATCCAGATTAGGAACGTTTTGATGAAACAAACCTTCCGCCACAAAATATAGCCCCTACCAAACCCTTTCAAAATTTGAAATGACACATTTTTATTCAACTGGATAGGGCTCAGTAATAGATGTGTAACATGTATGCACCAATGAGATCAGTGTCGAATCAGTAGATATTAAATCATAGCATCCTGCGCAGTTGAGCTCAGGAGTTAACGTCCTTAAATTTTACTTTTAGGACTGATAGGATTGCATTTTGTGGAGAATGTTTTTTAGGATGTGTGTTATTTCACACAAAACGAGGATGTAAAGAGGTCCAGAACAGTTCTTTACAATGTATTCATGCGCACAGCGCGTGACAGCCTAGAGAAGCAGGAAAAAGTTCAATTCCCTCCCCCCCCCCAAATGACATGTTCAGATGTATTGGAATCCTAGAGAAAGTTTGCTATCAAAACCTATCAAACTGATCGAATCATGTATTTCCTGAATAAAATAAATGAATTATAAAACATTTCTAAAATCTTGTCTTTTACAGATGCATTTTTATTTATAACTACAGAGTGCAATCCTTCCTTCATATATATATATATATATATATATATATATATATATATATATACAAAGCCTCTTTTGTTGGAGCAAAATTTAAAAACATACACTCTAAACAGTTTTCTGAAATATTTCGACCGTGTTACCGGTCTTCTTCAGTCGTGTTTATTGATCATAGCAACGTAACACGAGACTACATGCACAAAGTGCTATGAAGTCACAAACGTATTACAAATGAAACGTAACGTCATAGTTGATGTTGCGGGTAAAACATCTGGAAAAAGGCAAGAGCCCTCAAAAAGGATATGTATACAATTTCAAAAATATACGTTTCCTACAATCGTGTTTAGAAAAGAGACTTAACGTATATTTTTGAAATTTCAGAAAAGTGTTTAGAGTGTTTGGTTTTATATATATATATATATATATATATATATATATATATGTGTGTGTGTGTGTGTGTGTGTGTGTGTGTGTGTGTGTGTGTGTGTGTGATGTAGCATGTTGATACAGTGTGTGTGTGTAAATATGTGTGTGTGTGTGTGTGTGTGTGTGTGTGTGTGTGTGATGTAGCATGTTGATACAGTGTGTGTGTGTAAATATGTGTGTGTGTGTGTGTGTGTGTGTGTGTGTGTGTGTGTGTGTGAGAGAGAGAGAGAGAGAGAGAGAGAGAGAGAGAGAGAGAGAGAGAGAGAGAGAGAGAATGACTTCACCTTTTCAGTCTCAACTTCCTATATTTATGTAGCAATATTCCATTACTTTTAACTGATTCGATAAGCATGTTCTGCGTATGATCAATTTTCAAATCGAGTCAAGGTACTGGCAAATAAGTTGATGTTACAGGGGATTCGACAAGCTGTTTGAAAACAGCATTTCAAAGATTCTATGACGTTGTCGATATCAGCACAATGCTATTATTTGGGGATCAATTATGTTTTGTGAATTCATATAAATAAATGTCCTTTAAATATTTGAGAATCCACATTTACTTCTTGCATATGACATAATATATCTGAAATTCATAAACTGAAGAGAGATTACCTGATCTAGAATAAATTGTTTTATTGCCATTAATATACAAATACGTGTCTATATTAATATCATATACCAATGCACTTCAGTTGAATTTATTTCGGAAACAGGAAATAGATTTTTTCCCAGATTTCTGATTCGACTTCCGTAAATAAAATCAGGTACATTACAATCTTGCGTCTTTTTTGCAGACGTATTGATAGCTAGAGCTGCAGGGATAATCGTGCCATCCATCGACACTCAACAGAAGCAGCGCACAATTCTCTTTGCTACCACCCCCTGGCTCTCCCTTGTCCCAGTGGGAGTATACATTCTGTATCCTGTCACCACTAGAGACGAACACAAACGTCCCTTCTTCGCCAGTATCTGTTACAGCCATCCATGTTCTTGTCAAGCCTGAACAAACAAAAAAAAAAGAAAAGAAAGAGATCGAATGCTATGATTGATTGATTGAATGACGGCAAATCTGATGTTATGACTGAGTGTATATGTTTAACATAACTCTTACGGCTTTTGGGCAGGGAGGGATCTTTATCGTGTCATGATGAGACGCGGGACCTCGGTTTTTATGGTCTCATCCGAAGGACCGCCCCTATTTAGTCGCCTCTTACGACAAGCAAGGGGTACTAAGGAGCTATTCTAACCCGGATGCCCAATGACTAAAAAAAGACTGGTTTACCTTGTGTTTTCATCTGCAATTTAATCCATTTTTCTTCTTCTGCACTTCGAATCTCAAGAAGGCTTGCACCTCTGGTACTACCACACATTTTCTATAAAATATTTTAATTTATATCAAGGAAAACGAATTGAAAACAGATACTTTACTATAGAAAACAATGTGCTATAAACGAAATTATATATTAACAACAAATATACTCACCACGGCGTCGTTGAATGTTGCAGCACTGGTTGAGAACTGATAACAAGAATCTGTATTCTGATACCACCCTTCTTCACACGCTGTGGATATCAAATAAAAATGAATTGATTATGAGATGTGAATACTGTACGTGTTCTTCAATCATTTAAAACAAGAAAAGAAGAACAATTTAAGGGAAAAGATTGGAGTAATACTACGAGCTTATATGAATGATTTTGCTTAGAGAAGAAAATAAGTCTTATTTCTTTAGAAAAGAAATTCACAGTTAGCCAATACAACCTAAGAAGATTATCATTCCCGCCCGTTAAAAATCTGTCCACCCATGGTTTTCTCTCCGAAAATTACGATATCCAGAATTTGTTTGGTGTCCGACTTCGGCATTTATGATCTGATTATATTTCCGGTTTAGAAACGAGAAGAATAAATAAATAAATTTATTATTATTATTATTTCTCGCGTTCTTACAGGCATGAACGAAAGAAAGGGCTGTTTGTTGCAAATTTTAGTGATGAAAGAAAATTATTATAGCTTTCTACAAGGATTTCATATATAGAAAAGTCCACAGCAAACCACCCCAGCCGAACATTCAGACAGCGAGATTTAGGGTAAAAAGCGGACAACAAAAAATAATATGTCAACAGAAGACCCGTACATAAAGCTTGGCGATGCTATTCCATTAAATGATGCCCATCCAAAAACGCTTTTGCCATTGATAATTTTTTTCACAGGAAATAGATATTTAAAAAAAAAATGAAATCCTGCCACCCTTCCCCCATTTTATGTATCGGTGACCCTTGGTGATAATCTACTGATTAAGTTGAATTGGAGTTATTGTCAAATTGGAACTCCACGTACTTATAGTTACTTGTAACGCTTCCCCATTAAAGTCCCAGCTAATATTTCTATCTTTTTAAAACTGGAGCTTTCTTACAGTTATTTCCGAGATACTCGAATTTACAGCACTTAATGAGTTACCAACGGCAATATAATTAAACATCTACATCTTAAAATATCATCGACTGATTTTCATAGAACTAACAATTTTGACTTCCGGTTTACAGTTAAAGGATTGTTTTTTTTTAGATCAATTGAACATTTACATTCTTGCCAGCATTGAGTACAAACTTGATGCGGTGGTTATAAAACTAATGTTTTCCCCGAATCTCTGAAATACTGGTAGAATTATGCACATTTTGTCATTTATTTTCAGTTACTTTTGATTTAAATGATGCAAATCAAAGGATTCGAACCACAATCCACTAAATATGGCATAGTCTTAAAAATGAATAATTTTTAAAATATATTTCATAGTATTCATAAAAGCAAAATTCTTCAAAATTTTGGCATTTTATTGCCACTTCCTTAAATATAAAATATAAACGGTATCAATTTTGATGCACCACATGCGCATTCGACAAATAATGTATTCTTAGCTCAAGTCAAAAATATTGGAAATCCGAAATAAGAACAAATTTGGAAGAGCGGAAAGAACCAAAAATACCAAACAGTGGAACCAAATCCGGCAAAGGATCAGCGCTATGCAGGAGGAGGATAAACCTTGATTTTGAAATGAATTTCATAATTTGATCACAGCAAACGCAACGTCAAAAGTACGTTATTGCTGACCTTTGTCATACCTGTATAGTAATATGATACAACATTTCATCAATGTGAAATAATGATACAGCACTTGTAGGGAGTAATTTAAGATTCCCTATTTTTATCTAATGATCTCTATTATTGTTCTTGCTGTGTTAGATGCACTATTTATGCATCACTGTAGAGATATTACCTGCAGTGTATAAAACTATATCTCCATACTGACATTTCTATGCTGTCATTTGCAAAATACTTTATATAACTGTAGATTTCAACTTTTCTGGCCAAATGGATTTTGAGAAGATTTTTAAATGACCTCACCCTATTTTTGTCATTATCTCCCATTTGAAGGGGGCATGATCTTTCATTTGATCAGACTTGAATCCCCTTTATCCAAGGTTTATTTGTACCAAGACTGATTGAAATCTATCCAGTGGTTCTGTAGAAGATTTTTAAAAGATTTTTTTCTTTATTTCAGTAGTTAAAACTTTGATTCTCTTTTTTGTGGCCCCATCCTACTCCCATATGCCATGATTGCACTATGTCAGGGAGCTTTCATGTAAATTCGAACTTCACTGCCTCAGTGGTTATTGAGAAGAAGTTTTTTAAAAAAATAATCCCACCCTATTTTTTGCATTTTTGTGATTATAACCATTGGAAGAAGCATGACCCTTCATTTGAACAGACTTGAAATAGAGAAGAGGATTTTTAAAGTTTGTCAGTATATTTTTGCTATTTCGCTATTATCTCCCCTTGTAAAAAGATATTGCTCTTCATTTGAACAAACGTGAATCTCCATCACCTAAGAATGCTCTCTGTCAAATTTGGTTGAAATTGGCCCAGTGGTTCTGGAGAAGTCGAAAATGTGAAAGGTTTACAGACAAACAGACCGACAGACAGATAGACGGACGAACAACGGAAAACTGGTGATCAGAAAAGCTCACTTAAGGTTTCGGCTCAGTTGGAAAGGCCAGTGGCTGACCCCCTCAGCTTTTCCCCCTAAAAGCTAAAATTGTGCAGCTCGAATTGTGAAACGGTATCAGCTGATACGGTATCTGTCAGCTCGAAATGTGAACTGCTATCAGCTGATACGGTATCTGTTAGCTCGAAATGTGAACTGGTGTCAGTTGATACGGTATCTGTCAACTCGAAATGTGAACTGCTATCAGCTGATACGGTATCTGTCAGCTCGAAATGTGAACTGGTATCAGCTGATGCAGTTCCTGTTCGCGTAGCATTCATTACATTGCAGATCATTAGGTCAGTGAAGAAGTAATCGAGATTTCGGTGGAACAACAAGCATGCAGAAGCAACTAATGATGCAGGTAAATTTATATCTGCAATATCAATGCATCATTGCAACTACAAAAGGTTTACTTCCAGACCATAACATTCAGCATTCATCATTATTATCATTATAATAACTTAATGGTTTTTTTAATTTTTATTTTTTTAAAAAAATCTATTATTATTACTATTACTATTATTTTGGTGTTTGATATGTGTCTGAAATTGGATATCATTCATAATCGTTACTCCTTTATAACTATCCCTAGTTACTTGTGTCACGGTTGCAATTTATTGAAAATATATCTATGCACTATAATTTTATTAGTATTCCAATAGGCGCGTGTAGCCAGTTGAATACAAACTAGTTTTTCAAGTATGTGAGAGTGAGTGTGAACGTTTTGTATTGATTCGATACGCAGGAGCTTGTTCTGCATATGATCAGTTTTTTTTACATCGTGGTTGGCTATTGAAGAACAAGGTGATGTTACCGGGGTTTGTACAGCCTCGTCTAAAGTCTTCATTTCGCAAATTCTGTGGTCGTTATAACGATAACGATTTAGGTTGCCATTACAACGTTCTATTCGGTCAAGCGCTGTGTAACGTGTTCAATACTAATTGTTTGGCCGGTTTTGGCACACTGATTCTGACTGCGGATTACTCCGTTTACCTGATCAAGATATAGGATTCAAGGCAGGTGTGATCGGTCCAGAGGGATGCTTACTCCTCCTAGGCACCTGATTCCACCTCTAGTATGTCCAGGGATCCGTGTTTACCCATCTGTCCAATTTGTAATTTCTATAGGAATTACGAGATTGAGTACTGTTCGTTATCTTAGTCTTTTCACTTGAAATAAAAGAACCCCCAAGCTGGGATACATTAATTGGTAAATCCTTTGATGAATTTGTTTAACGGTAGGCCAGTGTAAAATTTGCACATAATGGTACTGGAAAGTAGTGTTTCAGAGCTTGTCTCCTCTTTACTTCCTTAGTACGAAAATAGTTACATACACATGACAGGATATACCGGTGTGCACAGTGCATAGTCCAGCAGAAAGAAAGCAAAAATAGATGTAACAGAATATACCGCTGTAGACAGCAGTGGTGGAAATAGTTACACCGACATACTTACAAAATTAATGCAAGTAAAACTCAAGATTTGGCACCTAAAATAGCTGAGTATATTGGCTAAAATATACTTGACTTGCTTTTCGGAAATTCTGGATCCGCCACTGCACAGCATCCCATTTTTTTGTACAGTAGTCTCGGTTAAAGGGAACCCCTCCCACAGAAATAATTCCCGTATATGGAATGATTTTAGGACAGAGCGTTGGGATCTTCACATGAAAGTTTGTAAAAATTCTTCAATTATTTGACTGTTAGATTCCAGCAGGAGATTTCTTTTACTTTCAGTAGGAAATTAGATTTAGAAATATTACACTAAATGTAATTTCCTTTCTAAAATTCCTACAGGAAAATTATTTTTCGCTATTAATTGTCTTATTTCTCACGACCAGAGATGTTCCTCTAAAAGATGGGAATTATAATCTAAAAAACCTTTTCTGCCCAACCCGTTTGAATATCTGGCTATCAAAAACCTCAAAGATCATATATATCGAAAAAAATCTCAATAACCTGATTATAAAATCAGTTAGAAATACAGTAAATGTTTTTTACCTCTTCTTAAAAGCAGGAATTGCAAAAATGGGAACGCGATTCTAACAGATATTCACCAGCCCAGTTGCTAAATACTTCGGTACTAGCATGAATTACGGATAAGAATTTGCTGTGATAAAATTAAGAAATTTATTTCAAAATTAAGGATTATCTCCCTCATGCATAGCTCTGATCCTTAACCAGATTTGGCTCCACTGTTTGGTATATTTGGTTCTTTCAGCTTTCCAAGTTTGTTCTTATTTCGGATTTCCAATATTTTTTACTTGAATATCACTGAAGAGATATTATTTATCAAAATGCGCATCTGGTGCATCAAAATTTATACCGTTTATTTTTAGCATATATAATACGACTTACGACGAGTCAAAGATATTTCAGTACGTGATAAAAACATTCATAGACCTCTAATGTCCGCGATGGCGATCTTCGATTTGTTCTATCTTTTATTCTTGAATTCTGCCTCATTTCTTTTCCAAAATTAAATCAAGCCTAAGGTTATTAAAAATTGGAGGAAAACACACTTGATCATATTCAGTGATATCATATTAAGTTATTAACACCAACCCACCTAACACGCAGATGAACTTACACATGAATACCGAAAGCTTGACTTTTATGAATTGGTTAAAAATAGCATTAAAGCTAAATTTATCATTATTTTCAAACACACAATCAGAAGACGTATTTCTACGTTTATTTCATTAAGATTCAGGACCTGATCATGACGGGTGTGACCGATCATCAGAGAATGCTTACTCCTTCTAGACACCTGATTCTACCTCTGGTGTGTCCAGGGTCCATGATTTACCGCTTGGGTTTAGTTTCTATACAGAATTTATAAGGATGATTGACTTTTTTCATGATTAATTTTTATTATCAAGTATGAAATAATAAGCCAGAATATTTAAAATATTACCCAACATTGGAACCTTTTAAATTCCCTTATCGTAAAATGTTTTTTTTTCATTCTCGGAATTTAAAACACAAAATACAAACAAAACAAAAAACAAACAACCCCCACCAGATAGATTTGTTTTAGTTTTCCAGTTTTGTTTGTTTATTTGTCTATTGTTTAACGTCCCGCTCAAGATTTTTTTCACTCGTATGGAGACGTCACCATTGCCGGTAAAGGGTTACAAAATTAGGGCTATGCTCGGCGTTTACGGCCTTTGAGCAAGGAGAAATATTTATCCTGCCACACCTGTTGTGACATGGGGCCTTTGTTTTTACGGTCTCATCCGAAGGACCGCTCCATTTGATCGCGTGTTACGACAAACAAGGGGTACTGATGACGTATTCTAACCCGGATCCTTAGGGATTTCAGTTATATATATATATATATATATATATATATATATATATATATATATATATATCTGTGTGTGTGTGGAATATAACTTAATATGCTGATTTACATTGTATCTGTATAATATTACTGTAGGTTTCCAGGACTACAATTTGAACTAGTTCTGAAATAAATTGTGCTATCCTGTATAAATTCAGAGAGAACATAAGCATTCAATCTTTGACATATCTACAAAATTGATTTACCTCTCCCCATTTCCGCCGAAATGTTTTGCAGCTGGATTTTTGACACACTCAGGTCCTCTCGAATGTCCTTCAGCGATGCTTCAGTAGAAGACTTAAGATTTTGTATACTATTCTCTATCGCCTGTAACCGCGAATTAAAAGCATCACGTTGCCTGGTTTGACTCAATGTTGCGTTCATTTGCTTTAACTGATATTTGAAATCATCATTGTCCTTCAATAGATCAAGATAATTTTGGTTGATAGCAAGACATCCACTCTTTAACGTCATTAAGTCCATCTTCTCCAAAGCATCCACTTTCTCTCTCAAATTTGCACTTTCCAGACCTAGCCGATAACTCGCATTCTGAAGTATTGATATTTGTCTTTGCATAGTTAGTATTTCGGACGCATTAAAGCTTGGGCCGTTCTCGGTTGTGACACATTTGTTGTCACTAATTGTTGTACACAAATCATCCGTCAGATTTTGTTTAAGCTTTGGCTTCTCATGCTTATGCCCTTTGTTAGATGTCTTCAAAGTCTTCAGTTTCTCCATTACATCATTGAGATTCTTCTTCATAGTTTGTCTGTCATTCTGGATCTCTATGACGTCCATTGTCAATCTCTGAAGTTTTTGCACCATTGCGAAGCGCACTATACTTTCTTGATTTAGAACAGCTCTCAGATCGTTGGACATTTTGGAAGGTGTGGAGCGAGCAAACGGGTTCTCTGTTTCAACGGAAACATCTTGATTTAAGTTAGTGTGTCCAACTATTTCGTAAACAGACAACATCAAAACTATAATTTGAAAATTTCTCATTTTCAATGAAACATCCAACCTCTGTGCATGCACCTAGCTATTTGAACCACTTAAGCAGATCGTTAGCACTTTCACGGCAGCGCGAGCGAGGTGAGACTATGAAGATTAGTTGGTTTTCACATTTGAAATATCACATTTGCTCTGTAAAATCTCGTTAAAACATTGCAATCAACTGCATATGCTGATATTATTCAATTTGATGTGTTCTATTTGATAAAGAAGGTTGCATTCATGTCTTCTAAAAAATAAGAAGGAGGTTTCAACACATTATACAACTGTATATAAATTATGTGAGAATTTATTTAGAGACGGCATCGTTTTCAACCTGATTTAGGGTCTTGATAACGTTTGGTAATTTTGATTCAGTGTCTTGATAACGTTTGTTATTTGTAAGACTGATTGATGGTTTTATAAATGATTGAACAGATATAAGTACCGATGACGAGTCCATTAAACGTCACTCACATGCCAAGTGTCACAGATAAGTTAAGACGAATCATACCAAATTTCCCGAATCCACCCATTTCACAAAATAAACTCATCGTTTGATATATTCCGGTGTTTTTGGCTGTGCATTGCACAGCTACTCCCTGATACAGCCTTAATATTCAGTAATAAACTTGCCTTACTGGCTGACGGTATTGGTTTTGTGTTTTACTATGATCAAATGCTGACTTTGTTAGTGATTGTATTCGTCTTCATGGGGATATATCCCGTTTTGTTGTCAATAACGAATGCTAACTAATGATAACCATTTTACTTTTAAGTTTCAATACACTTGACAGTAATATTTTCAAAATTTAAACTATATGAAAATATCAAACTCAGTTGGATTAAATAATTTAATAGGATTGACTTGCATTTAAAAATGGTGAATTGACTGCTAGAATTGCGGATGCTTATAATGTTATGAAGTTTATCGACAAATAATACGTTCTTATATCAATAGAAAAAAAAATATTGCTGATGAAAGATTGAATACGCTTCATATATATTTGATGATCACGTTTGTCGTTTGACAATAAATAAAACACGGTTACAGCAAATATTCTTAATATTATGATTTCAGTCTTGCAGAGAAGTGATGTTCACTTCCCTTAGGTATGAAATATATCATGCACTTGTCGGATATATCGCATTTACGTTTAATTAATGGCGAATCAGGCGGACGTTTCACCAACCGATTAGACCGTAAACGTACGATAACGTTTACAACCATTTTTGACGTGCACGTATACAACCATTTTGACGTGCACGTATACAACCATTTTGACGTGCACGTATACAACCATTTTGACGTGCACGTATACAACCATTTTGACGTGCACGTATACAACCATTTTGACGTGCACGTATACAACCATTTTGACGTGCACGTATACAACCATTTTGACGTGCACGTATACAACCATTTTGACGTGCACGTATACAACCATTTTGACGTGCACGTATACGAGCTTTTTACAAAATCTATCATTAGTCGTTGCACGTACAATTGCGACTTAGTCTTACTTTTTTAAAAGAACTCTTCTCTCTGCGGAGGTCGATTTAAAATCAATCTGACTGTGGGAAAAATATATATAATCATTATTTCCTCATGGTTTTGAATATATCCTTATCGTCTGCAGAATGATAAATGACTTTTCATGCTGTCGAAGAAAAATAATGAATATCTATATTGTAACGTATAGAAAATTCCAATAATGTTAAAACGTGTTTGATAATAGGATAAGTTCATTGATTTTCATAGAATTTCTACGAATTGAAACAAATCATATAAAACAAATCTAAAAAAAATCTACATTGTACAGAATTATCGTGACCTTAAAAAAAATTGCAAAGTCGTGTAGATAGTTCAATCTTGTTATCCCGAATAGAACATTGCTAGATATATTGATCGCGTTGGATAAAAATAGTTTGTAAACAAGTGCGAATAAATCTCGGATGAATTTTTCACCGAAATGGGGGTCTTTTTAAGGGGCATTTTCTAATTATCTACACAAAGTAAAAACTAAAGACCACACAAAGAGTTAAAAATAAACTTGAATGTGCGGTGAGAAAATTAAATGGTTTGGAGGAAAGAAATACGTTACTTTTAAGTGTGAATAAAATAATTAATGCGAATAGTACCTATAAAATAAGGTAAGGAATTTGGAAGAAGGTGAATAGGGATTAAAAGAAAAAGAATCATTATTTGTCGTAAAAATAGGTGTCAAACCCATAACACTACTCAAGAGGGCGTTCGTGGCCGACAGGTTAGAGCATCGCGCTTAAAATCACAAGGCCTCTCACCTATAGTCGGGTTCGATTCTCGCTCCTGGGAGTCACGCGCCTGATATCACTACTACCTGACACAGTCCTGGGAGTCACGCGCCTGATATCACTACTACCTGATTCAGTCCTGGGAGTCACGTGTCGGAGGACAACGGACAGTGGTATTGTTGAATGTAAAAGGCAGAAAATGACAGACAAAATAATTATGGACAGAGATACAATTTGACGTTTTATGAAAGTAGGACAAAATGTCATTGATTTTTGATTTGGAAAGCCGATTTATTTATGGACAGCTATCGTAATTTAGTAGTTTTTCTATTTTTCATATTTTCCTTTCAATAATTGTAAGTAAATCTCGTTACTTTTTATTGTCCTTGTTAATGAATTCTGTTCTTTATTTATTACTAGGTTTCTGATTCATAATAAAAGTCATGATGTGGCGAAATTAAAAAGAATTAATTCCGTTTTAATAAATATAGACAACAGGTCTTTCAAAATGTTTCAATTCTGGCATTTTTTACAATAAATATTGGTTATCTTATATCAATAAAACTTTGAATTAGAATATCTAGATCTTTCACAATTATCAGATATCATATGACATCAGCGCTTAATTCTTTCATTTGTGAATCATGTTTCAGAAACGCCCTAACACTTTATAGGTCTAACCAGTGATTTATAACACTTTATTTTTTTCTTTCTTATCTTTATTACAAATTCGGCGTTGTTTGTTTTGATTTTGTTTCTTTTATGTCCTTTCGAGCCAATTGTTCTCATACTGAGACGTCATCAGTTCTAGCTGAAGTACCGCTTAGAGCTACATTTAAATCTCAGGGCCGTAGTAGAAGGTTCTCTATTTTGCCAACATCGTCCGCGTATAGAGTTGATGGTGGATTTGCCCTGTGAGCAGGGGATGCCGAATTCTAAACACCCGATCCCACATTTGGTATCCAGAGTTTCCTATTTTGCTCGTAATTGTATATTCTTTATAGAACTTAGGAAATTGATCACTGTTTGATATCTGCACTATTTTTACCCAAAGCCTCCAAAGTACACATTCATTTTCCTGCAATATCAACGCATAATAATTAATGCTGAGTAAAATTAATCACAAAATTTCCAATCGTCAAATCTCGGGCATGGTGACAACAAGTGAGTTTTTGTTTTTGTACGAGTATATGGAAAAAAGAGCGTTCATTTTATTCTTTATCATCTCTGCAAAATTCATGTACGTTGATTTTATCATTCTGCAAAATCGTCTGCACAGGATATGACAGACTAACGAGTGAGGCGTTTTGCAGAAATCTACAAACAGCTGTCTGTTATACCGTCAAATGTCAGCACTCAATGTCAGTAAGCATAAATGTATTTTTTTTTTTTATAAACTATATTTTGTTCACAAAATGAATGGGATCAGGCAGTAGGCATAGTTTATTTTAACCCTCTCCCTACATCAAGGTCAAATATGAAATGGAAATACAAGGCACACACATTTACACATAATTAACATATACACTAGAGAACACTCACATGAACGTGCACACACATACACACACACGCACACAGATATATATATATATATATATATATATATATATATATATAAATGAGAATATAGATAGATAGACTGAGAAAAGTTATGATATACACACAAATAGGACGAGTAAACGAAAACAAAAGAAAACAAGTAAACTAAAGACTGAAAAGTATTTATACAATTTCAAGGGAAAGAAAGAAAAGTAGGGATATATGACAAAAAAAAAAAGAAAGAAAAAAAGAAAAGAATAAAAGGGTAATACCGGTAAAAAGGAAAACAAAATATTAAAAATAGAAGTTTGAATAATTGACAAAATATGATATACTATTAGTTAGAATCTATTAGTTTCCAAGATATACTTTTGAACAATTTCAAAAATATTTTGATTGTATTTAAAACGTAAATATTTGTCACCATATAAAAGTAAATCTAGTGTTAAAGGAACAGATAGTTGCATGTCATTGACGGACGAGATTAGCTTAGTTCTATGGTCAGCAAACTCAGGATATTTGAAGAAGAAATGAAATAAATTTTCAGTACGGTGGCCACGCCCATCACAAGTAGCACTCTCTCGTGAAAAGTGGGATTTAAGGTCTGCATTTAAATCACTTGCACTGTTTCTGAGTTCACAGTACACAATGTTATTTTTACGTTCACCAATATCCAACATGTTATTGGGTTGTAAGCAATGAAATTTGTTTAAGGCATTTTTAAATGATGTAAGTGAGGGAATACTTCTAATGTGTATTGGTAATCGTTCCATAACCTGATTGAGGAGGGTAAAAAACTTACCATGTATGATGTGGTCTTAACGTTTGGTAGAATAAATTTGAGATTATCGTCATTGTTTGTAGGGTGTATGATTTTGAGGTGGTATATTTGAAAGCAATATGTCTTGTAGATATTGGAGGGCAAAGCCATATACTATTTTATAGAATAAAGTTAGTTGATGGATTTTTCTACGACATGTGAAGGTATCCCAATCCAACATATGTTAAAATGTTGTGATGGAAGAGTTGATCCCCAGTCCAGTAATGATGCGTGCTGTTGAGACCTGTACTTCTTCCAATAAATGTGATTCTCTCAGTATACAGTTGTCCCATACTACATTAGCATATTTTAATACAGGACGAATGAAAGAGAAGTATATTTCAATGAAGGATTTACGATTATGCATGTATTTGAGTAATCTCCTAGCCAAAAATCCCGAAATTTTAAATTGCCATTTCTGATATATGTATACACGGAGAAATAATATACTGGCAACTATTTGAATTTTCTTTGAAAAACTTTACAAATTAATCACAAGAAAAGAGTAAAGAATAGAGAAGTCAGAATTATTAGTTAATTTCTGCCACTCTCAGTGACGACCGGAAGTGACAGACAAATATGTGAATCCCAAACGAGATAAACGATAGTCAACCGCCTTCCAACTCGTCTGTAATACGTAGCATAAAAAAGCGCAAAAATAAGTTGCTATATTTATGCTTTTACACATGAACTGAAATTCAGACAAAATTATTGATCTTCATTATGTATATTCTAAAATAATAATAATAATAATAATAATAATAATAATAATAAAAGAAGTCCGACACTTCTAACTATTTCTGTTTTTCAGTAACTTTATGCGATAGCCGGAAGTAGCGGACAACAATGTCCAAGAAAATAATGGGAGTCTGACAGCCATTTTTAACATCGGTAAAAGTGTCATAACTCTGTTAAATTGTTTCTGAGAGATTTCATAGAGAAAACAGTTACAGAATCTTCAGTCGCGATACGCCCTGAGGTGATTTAAAAAAAAAATCTAGCCCATCATCTATCATTTTTGCAACTTTCTGAACCCAATGTTATATGATTGACAAAATTCCTAATTCATATTAGAATTTACGTACGCACATCTACCACTTCTACAACTTTCTTGGACGAAGATTTTGAGAACAAAATCTATATATATGCCAATGGAAAGAGGTATAACGCACCAAATGTACATAAAGCGGAGGTTATGTATAACATTTCAAAATTGAAAACTTTCAAATTTACATTATTTACTAAAACAAAAATGCAATTTGAGTAGAAAGTAATCTGAAAGAAAATATTTAACCCCGCTGGACTCGAACACGAGATCTACGGATCAGCAGTCGACACGTTAACCCACTGAGCTCTACCCAGGTAAGCAAACAGATTTAAAAGGAATATACAAATATTTCTGATATTCATATTTTCAGTCATGTTTTAAGAGAAAGTCATCCATTATGAAGTTGCATTATATCTCCTTAAACTTTTCAAAAGTAACGTGAACTACAAAAGTTGGAAATTTTCCATCAAATCCTGTGAAGACCGGAATGACGGAAAAAATGTCGGACCAATATTTGAAGTATTCAAGCAATGGACTTTATAATCTATACAAAAGTTATAATTCATCCTTCAAGAATCTTTTTAAAAAAATTAACAAAGAAGAAAAATCGCCATCTCCCACTAGTGAGAACCAGTAAACACACGTGGAACATGGTTTAAACTTCATGTGAGGTACATCCATTCCTACACACTCTTAATCCAACGCTTAAAAATATCAAAAACTAAAACGTAGTGATGAACGGAAGTAATTTGAAGGCGTCTCTATCCACTACTAAAAACCGTCGTCTTATTGACTATAATCTCTGAAAGTTTCACGCCTCTTGACAAGCAGGAAAGGGACAATAAAAAGGAAGTGGTGTGGGTTTGCAAACCGGAAGTGAATTCTTGTACATATATGAGGAAAATAACTCACGTCACTGTCAGCAAGGCCGTCTCTGACAATACTATTGTGGTGAATCACACATATTCTAGAAATCGTCTGAACGGGAAGAAATTATTATAAAAAAATTATTTTGTTTGTTTGTTTGTTTTACGCCCCATCGAGAATTTTTCACTCATATTGAGACGTCACTAGCTGTAGATGAAGTACCACAAATTTAGACCTATGCTTAGCGCTCAGGGCCGTAGCAGTGAGGGTTCTTTATCGTGCCAACGCCTACCGTGACACGGGACCTCCGTTTTTAAGGTCATATCCGAAAGACCCATGATTCTCACTTCTAAATGCCAAGCGTTTGGCGAAGGAGCAATCACTACCTATTTTTCGTCTTAGGTTTGACGCGGCCATGGTACGAGCGGGGATCGAACCTTCTGTACAAATGAATTAAATCGCCATCTTCCATGCATGCATGTTTGTACAAACATACATAAAGATCTTATACTTTATTAGGTAATTTCTACTAATTCAAACTCAAAAAATTAAACATATCTACATAATAAATGATGATGATGTTGCTGATGATGATGACGATGAAAATACTAATACTCATTATAATAAAAGAAATCAGAACATTGTATTACTTTTCCGATATTGTCTTGACATCTGGAAGTGATTTCAAGACGTTTTTATCCCTACTTTATATATATATATATATATATATATATATATATATATATATATATAAAGTTCACAAATATGTTTATCTTCTTTGGCAATATCTTATGTTGACTGAATCATTAATCTCCGAGAAATCTTCTGTCCAGGAACTTGTGGAAGTAAAAATAACTAGAAGTAAAAATAACTAGAACCTCATTACTCGTAATAAGTAGATCTTCCGTTACTCTACTTACAGCCGGTTGGCACCAAGTCAGAAAAATATTTAATCTGGCGGTTGCCAGATAATTATCGACCGCTAAATAAGTTTCTAGCTGCTGTCACGTGCTATTTGGCGATCGCCATATTTAAATATCTGCATGTCGCCAAACAAGTTTCTCGCAATCGCCAAATAAGTGTTGAGGTGGTCTTTATTTATAGAAGATTGCCAGTATAGTTACATAAATTTGTTTACATAGTAATTTTAATGAATTTTCATTTTATATCTATATCGAATGGCGAAGTAAACAATGTGTAAATCGTAAATCATAAATCCCCAAGACATATTCAAGTTCGAGTGTAGGGCAACACGGACCTCCGACAAAGCGAGGGTAGGATCAGGTGCCATGGAGGAGTAAGCATCCTCTGCTGACCGGTCACACCCGCCGTGAGCCCTTAATCGAAATTAGGTAAACGGGATTATCCGTAGCCAAAGTTAGTATAAAAAATGACAGTCTAACAAAGGGTATGAAACAAGTCATTCAACATATGTCCCAGAAACACTTTGTAATTGCAATATCAGAGCCCCACCCGAAAGTCTGATCCTGTAGAATTCACTATGTTTGAATACAATGATATCTTTTATAGACTTTTTCGCAGGAGTAAAATAAAGTATTTTCACAACTGCAAATGCCTAATGCATACAAGTACATATAATTTTACAAATTTATTTCTATCAAACTCGGAGGAAACTGGGGGATGCCCCTCCCCCTCTCAAATGCACTTCATATGTATATATATAACCTCCATTTACAATGTTTACTATAAAAAATAAAATAACCCTAACTTTTAGTGTACTAATGAGGATCTTATCATATTACATTTGATAGCAAGGCGATATAGTTAATTTTAAATGGATAATTCCCACACAGCATTGCTTCAATTCCATTATTGTAAAGAATCTCCAATGTTCGACAAATTTAAATATTAATATTTCAACAATCTCTTGTAGCCAAAAATGTTTAGACCCCCTCCGCATTCCTCCTGTATCTGAATGGGTTAAAATAGATTGAAATCCAACAAAGTTCAGAACTATAATCTCTCTGATAGAGTATCTTTGTTTTGTTTTGCTTTGTTTCTTCTTGTTCGAGAAGATCAATAGCGATCGACCAATTTCTATAATACAGTACCGACGCGGACACGTCCGATCGCTCTCACTGAATGAATAAATAAAGTCTGACTCCGTCAACATCAAAGAGAAAACAAAGCGTGACGGAATAAACAAATAAACATCAAACGAAAACCGTGTCTGACTGAATAAACAAATAAACATAGAAAAGATTCAATATATGGCAATTAACATATAGTTTTTGCTATTTTGGGGTTTCATTCGCCACTTTATGAACAACTACCCAGTCATTAGCAAAAACTGGCTAAAATGTTCCTATTTAAATAAAATAATACAAACAAACAAACCCCACCACCCACCACCACCCCCCAAAAATTCCAACATTTTATATAATTGTTTCATCATATTATTAGACATTGGTACATGTATTTAATCAATGTGATTAAATTCGCTGTACGCAATTATTTACTTGCTTACAATGTATTTTATTTTCTTCCTTATAAAGAGTACGAGCTATTGAAATAATACCTAAATGATGGTATTTTCTGCAATAGTTCAATACAGGCGATTAATATGTTATTAACATCATATCGGCATTAGCGATCTCTGGTGGTCGTAAAAGGAAAGGAAATGGGGGGGGGGAGGATTTGTTTTTCATCTATTTTCCCCGTTATCTATTACCGGGTATATTGAAAATCACAATGTCATGTCCTGATTTTGTGATATAAAGGAAATTGTGATGAAGTTAAAGGAAATATTTTGCTTTATTTATACTTGGAAAAATATATAATTCGATGACCATGTCTTTTATTTTGATATCAAAACTTCTATATCAGATGTGATTTTTTTTATTTAGCAATAAGTAGTACTTAAGCGACATAGTCCTTCGGCCTTCTTTCGACAAATGACCCGTAGATTCTATTTTCCGAAAGTCGCCCAATGAAAGGGCTTTGATGTTCTCGCGCATTATATTGACTGGATAGTCACTGAACGGTCACTGAAATGTGTCTGCCATTCAGTCGACTGAAATATCACTGAATGGTACTTTTCATTTTCAATTGATAGACCTCATTTCGTCTTGTGTTTGCAACACGACTTTAGACATTTGGTCCGACTATTCATTGAACGCTGAAAATACAATCTAGTGCTGTGTAACGTCATATTTAGCGCAAGCAGATTTACAAATATATGAGTTCTATGGGGATCCAGGGTCCTCAGTACTCGTTGCTTGTCACAAGAGGCGACTAAATGGGGCGGTCCTTCGGATGCGACCACAAAAACCGAGGCCCCGTGTCACAGGAGGTGTGGCACGATAAAGACCATTCCCAGCACAAACGCCGTAAGCGCCGACCATAGGCCTAAATATGCAGCTCTTTACCGGCAATTGTGACGTCTCCATATAAGTGAAATATTCTAAGGAGGGACGTTAAACTATGTACAACCAACCAAGCAACCAAAGATAGGAGACCTTGAACAACTGAGAAGTGCTCTTATGAGCGGGAAAATGAAGTGTTTATGCATTGTATGTAGCATATAAGAAGGACATGAACTTGGGTAGACAAGGTTCAAAATAACGAAACACATAATCAATCAATCAATCGAAATTCATGAACTATGGGCATATCTTATCTATATAATAATGAAGACCTGCTTAGGAATTATCAGTAAAAAATTCAACGAAATGAATATAAAATGTTTATTTAACAGAGTTATTGATGCTTACTCCTAGGCCCCTAAACCACATCTGATATATCCAGGGGTCCGTGTTCACTCAACCCTCTTATTTGTATTCCATATGGGATTTTTTAGATTGATCACTGTTTGTTATCTTCGCTTTTTCATTGATCACACTTAAGAAGAGCACAAATGGAAAGTATGCAATGTTGACCTTAAATGTGTCTTGAAGTGTAAAAATAATGATCGATAAAGGGCAAATATCGATTAACTTTTTAAACATAAACAAACTTTACAGTGCCCATAAACCATCGTATGCATAATCCACCAACGTGTTCTTCGTCTTTTCAAGTGAAGTCCATCTGGGCATGTCATTACTGGTGATGTTGACATCGTTGCCAAAAGAGGACCTGAAATCACTTATTTTATAAGGTCCTGAATTAAAAGAAAAACCTCGGTTTTTAAATTGGCAATAAAACTTCATCTGTCGAAAATATGGTAGACGATGGGTGTAAATATACAAACAAGATCTTGATATCTTGTTAGAATGGATACAAAGTATACGAAGATGATTCACGTTTTAGACACATTAAAAACAAGTGCGTGTCATCTATCCTTCTGAATCTAATATACCGGATGTGATAATAAAGTTAGATAGGTTAATTGAGGAATATGTTTTGGTTCCAGCTGACAAAGCTTGAGACAATATTGTGTATGCTTGTAAGACTCATTATTACAACTGCATTAATTCCACATTTGGTAATCGTACCTCCACTGTCTATTTCAAAAGATGAAACTTTTGAAAGTCGTGCATCAGTTTTAAACACATGGAAAGGCAATGTAAGAGAACAGCGTTCAAACCCACAATTCTCATAGGAGAATCATAGGAGACGCATCAGTGAGATGGGCAAATACGGATCCACCGAACACATCAGAGGCAGGACTAGGTGTGCAGGAGGAGTAAGCATCGTCTGTCGACCGGTCACACTCACCGTGGGCCCTATAATCCGATCAGGTAAACGAAGTAATCCGTAGTCAGAATCAGTGTGCCGGTAACAGCCTAACAATTGGTATGAAGCACGTCAGACAGCAATTCAACCAGTGGAAGGTTGGACTGGCAAACTAAATCGTTATAACGACCATAACATTTGCGAAATGCTGACTTTAGACGAGACTTGTACAAACCCTTGTAACATCAACTTATTTGTCAGTAGCCTGTCTCAATTTAAAACCTGACCACATATAGAACAAGCCCTTGTGGATCGGATCAGTTGGGAGATATAAACGCCATTGAAGATGAAGAAATTGAAATCACCCTGTTTATCAGTTCAATTGTTTGTTTGCCGCTAGTGTCTGTTTTCAATAAAAATATCTAAGTACGAAGCAGATATAGGCCTTGTGATTTTGAGCGCGATGCTCTGACCGCTCGGCCACGGAGACCCATATGAATGAAAATGATCATTGTTAATAGATAACCGTTGTCGATGTATCTAAAAGTCGAATTGAAGGCCACAACAAAGAGTTTTTGAATGGATTTAGCTTCATAAGAATTTAAGAACAGATCAGTTAACAAAGGAGCAGAATTCCTGTCGATGGGAATTCCAACAGACTGTTGGAAGACCTGATCTCCAAAGGCTACGAAGATAATGTTAATGAGGAACTCTCACATCTTTTTATTATCAGCTTCAGAGAACTTGTGGGTGGAGTCATAGTGGTGTTTAAGAAAATATTTTTTTGGATGACTGATCAATACATATGAATATTTTTTACCATTTTGTTGAACATTTTATATCCCTGTTAATGGAAGGGGTAAATATGATGATGAATACATGGAAATCATGGACCGGGACAAACCAGCCTTAGGAGCAGGTGCCTAGGAGAAGTACGTATCTCCTTTTGACCGATCACAACCGCCGTGAGCCGTATAATTTGATCCGGTGAACGGCGCAATCCGTAGTCAGAATCAGAGTGCTAAGAATGGCTGAACAATTGGTATGAAACACGTCAGAGAACATTTGACATTTGTATTGGCAAACCAAATTGTTATAACGACCATAGAATTTTGCGAAATGCTGACTTTAGAGGAGACTGTTAAGACCCCTGTAATATTAACATTCTTAATTAACAATAATCATTTTCATTATTATTTTAATCAATATATCCCAATGTACCAGTGAACTTGAAATAAACGACATCACAATATCTTCCACATCTGCTTCGTATTTATACAGTATAATCAACATAATATTATATTGTAACAGCAAAGTAACATGCTATTATATCCCAACAGCAAACAGACATTAAAATTTTATTACAAACGAGATGGCTTCAGCTTCATGAGTTACAACAGTCTCGTTAGAAGTAAGCGTTTTGCAAAATATATGGTAGTTATGATGAATATAACATGCCATTAGGTCGAAAGCTGTCCGACGTATTTCATATCAATTCTTAAGCCATACTTTATATACTAATTTTGAATACGAATGCAGAAGTTTACCTGATTAAGATAAACGGCTCAGGGAGATATGACCGGTCAGTAGGGAATACTTACTCCTCCTAAGCACCTGATCCTACTTCTTGTGCGTCAAGGCGTCTGTGTTTGCCAATGTCTTTATAGGATTTATGATACTGATGGTCATTTGTTATCGTCACTTTTTCATAGGTCAAATGAATGGCATTTACCTAAAACTAGTAGCGACGCTATAGGAGTGAAAAATTATGGGACGTAAAACAGGATACAAAAATTCAATTTCTAAATGATTGTACATTTTTAGTACACATTGCATTTTTGAGCAGACAATAGACTATTACGAGATTTCATACAAGCAGTGTAATGATTATACGATACAAATGATGCTATCTCAATGTATTTATCTCCGCATTTCAATATCTTTATTGACTTGAGAAATGACTACTAAGGAACTGTCTACGATTTGCATACTCACAAATGAATGCAAGAATAAATTTTATTGAATATATCATAATAGGCTTCAAAAATCAACTACTTGCACACGGATCGATTTATTTAGTGCATGACGTCACAGTCAAGTATAACACGCGTTGGCATCCTGAACAGCACTGATAATGGTTAAAATATTCAGATTAGGAAATATCAATGTTAGAATCGCACGGGTGATTTGAACCGTCCAAGTAAATCCCATTCATACTTTTATGTGATATTTGGATATTCCCAGAATATGAATATGATATTTAGCACTTGAGGTTCTAAGCATTATATCCTCTTTCGTTTACCTTTCATAGTCGCTCAATTCTCCTGCGTAAAAATCGCATGGTGCTACAACTATACAAATGTTATTTACAGCAGAGTCTGATATACAAGATCATATAAATGGCATGTAAATTCACATGGAACATGTACTGGCAAGGTTCTGTTGATTGCTTGTGGCGGCAGACGATAGAGAAAGGAGATGTGTTTTTAATGGTCTAGTTCACAAGCTGAAGAAACCAATATAGATCCTTTAACTGTGGTGATCACGTGATACATACGTCCGGTAACACGACATTTCCTGCAAATCCATGACCGTCGTTTTTTCTATGGCCATATACCAGCAAGCCGAAGACTGCGTTGTTTGTCGTCTTGACTTTAATGACACCATCCGAGACAGGCACTACCAGAATCATATACCGAATTTTTCTCACTGTCACAGAGGCATAAAACGTCCTGACATACTCATATAATCCTCTTTCGTTTATTGTAAGGTGCGGTAACGAACCTTCTTCAATCACCAAAGCAACATAATTATTTGTAAAATTGCTAGGAGTAACAATTGTATATTCGTTAAGGTACTGAGTTACCCCGGGTATGGTTATCATGTAAGGATCGCCTGACGTGTCTGAACCTGTGGCGAAACTGGTTAACAGAACTGGTTGTTCTGATTCAATAACTGCAACTTCGTTTTCCGTGATTGAAAATTCAAAGTATCCATGTGGGAGTAGAGACACTGTTGTCTTGTTATTGCCAACAGCGTAGGTCACCCTGCTTTTAAAAGGTGATACAATTTTCAGAATTGTTCCATACCTGTTCATGTTTGGGGGAGCAATATACGTATTATCCAATCTATCAACAGGTGGGAGTTGTTCAACAAGCTGACTGCAGAATCCAGAATTATTTCGGTTTTCTAAAGCTACTTTTTCACATTGATTTCCTGAAAAAACGGCGACTGTAGAGGACGCTTTTACGACTGTTCCAGATAAATCAGCATTATGCCTGATTTGATAAGTCTCAAGCTCATTCAGAACAATAATCATTTCGCTTCCACTCTGATATTCAATCCCATCGATAGTAAATGGTAGATTGGGTTCAATTCGGAAAATAATTCTAACTTCTGTAGAATTATTTAGAGCGGCTACTGCAAACTGGACCGAGTTGTATTTGCGGTTGGAATACTCAACAGTAGATATGATGTAGGTGTTGGACAGATATTTAATCGGCAAAACCATGGTGCTGTCAGAAGATGATACATAATTATCAATAATAATGACGGAAGCGTCAAGCGTGGTCTCAATAAGTATAGCCTTTTCTTCTATCTTGAAATACGACAGTATCATTGTATACGGAAAAGGTATCTCTTTGCGATTTGCCGCCTGTGATTTAACATTGATGGAAGTGAAAGTGGAATGTAAGTCCTTCTGAGAAATGTTCACCTGAAAATCTTTCTCTGCTACGATGTATATCGACTTGTTTGTGTTAGCAGCTTTCTTATGATTACCAATGAAACAAATTAAGTATCTATGGAGGTGGTTTTCTGTGAAAAGATACAGAATCTGGAATACCATATTGCTCAATATGATATAAAAAAGAATATACTACATTGTAATTAGCACAAATGATATTGAAACGCACTTTTACATCGTTGTACAGGAATAACGTCTACGATAAAAATAGATCTAGTGCTCTTCCGGTTTGACTTACCACTTGTGTCTCGTGGTTTGATATCACTGAAGAACGTGTTTGGACAAACGAAATGTCCTTGGCCTGCTGGTGCTAATAAATATATAAATATAAATAATCTTATAGATTAATAAACAATGAATAGGTCAATGAATAGAGAGATTCAAATAGTAAAAGCTGCTTTAAAGCATTTTGTCATTCACCAATCTTAAATACTCTCAATTAATGATAACAGTTACCGTTATATGCTATGCATGCTTTGGACTATCTATTTGATTGATATTCTACGTTTTAACTGTTATTAATAACCTCGTTGTGAACTTGAATCAACAGATGTATGCTCTTTCATTGGACTGTAGATCTTATTTAGACACAGTCTGTAACGCTTTCATGATACTATTATAAAGCAAACTGTATAGTGTATGTATAGTTACAAAAACGCATACTGTCAATGCTGCAACGACCTTACAATTCATTTCCTCTTGAAATGCAAATCCTAACTGTAACGGACTTTGCCACTAGCGAACTCGAAATAAAAGACACCGCCGAACCTTCAACATGTGCTTTGTACCGAGATATCTTATTGATCATAGATGCTAACGGCAAACTAAGAAGGCAAACGGGAGAAATTCAGCTTGTCTATTGTCAACTTCCCATATTTATATACCAATATTCCATTATTACCTGCATATAGTGCTCATGTCCGTCAATCGACTCGATACGCAAGTGCTTTTTCGGCATATGTTAAGGTTCTAAATCGAGGCAGATTTCTGACAAACAAGTTGATGTCACAGGGGTTTGTACAGTCTTCTCGTAAATTGTATGATCGTTATAACGATCAACTTTGCCAGTATATTAAGTCAACTGCTGTCTGATTTAAAAACTGATCATATGCAGAAGAATAATCGAGTTGAAGGTCCCAGCAAGATTGTGTTTTCTTCTGATGAAGAAACTTTTGAATAAATTCTGCCTCATAGGAATATAAAAACCGGTCAGTAAACAAAGGGGGACAATTTCTGCCTATAGGAATTACAACAGACCAGATTACTAGTCATAAAATTGAGATACCGGTTTCTCTATTTTCTTTTTCGTCCACATTCTGCAGAATGAGAATGGATGACAGTGCACCGATGATGACCATTAGAACAATAAATAGCACTATGGCATATATCTTTCTATTATTCCTTTTCTTTACATCTGCATCGGTATCGGTATAGATGTGAACATTTGATTTGCTTCCTGTTTTGAGCTGCAATAAAATCACAATGAGTTAGTACAGACGTGCATAGATCTTCGGAAAATGGGATTTCTTCAAGCAACACTCGGGCAAATACGTATAACTGTAGCCGGTATTAATGTTTTAAAATAAAAAAAGTATATATATATATATATATATATATATATATATATATATATATATATAGATTGATTGATTGATTGATTGATTAATTAGATTGTTTAACGTCCCGCTCGAGAATCTTTCACTCATATGGAGATGTCACCAGTGTCGGTGAAGGACTGCAAATTTAGCCCTTTTCTCGGCGGTTATGACCTATGAACAGGGAGGGATCTTCTACGTGCCACACCTGCTGTGACACGGGACCTCGGTTTTGTCGGTCTCATAAGAAGGACTGCCGCATTTCTGACGACAAGGAAGGGGTACTGAGGATCTATTCTAACAACCCGGATCCATACGGGACCCCATGGGGTATATATATATATATATATATATATATATATATATATATATATATATGATTATGTGTGTGTGTGTATATATGAGTGAGTGTGTTTATTTAATAATTTACATTTCTTTTTTATTAGATTGATTAATATATGATAAACATATCATAATGTTCTGTATAACCTTCTTGACTCTCGTTAAATTTGATACCACCAACCACATACAGACTAAAGACCTGTTCAGAGATAAGATATTAAAATGAATTCACTTTGATTCATTAAATCTGTGCACATTAATTGTAATCCAGGCCCCATAATATAATGCAGTACTTGACTGTATTTATCTATGTTCAGTATGCAGCAATGTAAAAAAAAAAAGCCGTTGGGATCCGGGTTGTTAGAATAGACCCAGGTTGTTAGAATAGATCCTCAGTACCCCTAGCTTGTCGTAAGAAGCGACTAAATGGGGCGGTCCTTCGAATGAGACCGCGAAAACCGAGGCCCCGTGTCACAGCAAGAGATCCCTTCCTACTCAAAGGCTCTTTCAGCTCTTCAAGTTTTGTTCTGAGTTCGGATCTGCCATCATTTTTCACTTGAACATCACCGAAGAGACATTATTTGTCGAAATGCGTATGTGGTGCATCAAAAATGGTACTGTTTATGTTTTATGTGTACAAATACGGACGCTCTCTTTTATTATCTTCGAACATCAGCCACAAGTTACGTAATATTTAAGTACGTGCCCGGACAATGCCAATAACCAAAATGGCATACGACTACTGGGCACGCACGACTTTAGGACCTTCAGCCATATATAATGATTATCCTATAAAAATAATTCGGCAATATATATCGCGTTTCATTCATGGCGTATGTAAAAGCGAAAGATCTCGGTACCGTAGGACCAGCGGTATCATAGGACGGGAGTATACTGTTTGATTTGTATATTTCTGTACACTCAGTATCATTAACACATGATCGGTTGCTGCATTTCTGTGTTTTATACAAAACAATGACGGATGTTCGATATATGTCGAGGCTCGTGGGGTCAGCTGAGCTTATTTTCTTACTGCACTGGACAGAATATAAGGTCACGAACGCCTGTGAATCGGTGCATTGTAGCTAAGTGAGGAAAATTATAATTAGTAAACCTCTCAATATTATGTACTGCTCGATAGATTTTTCTAATTTTTTTTTATTTCAATAAGCCACTTTTTCTTGATTCTGTAGCTCCAAACATCTAAACCTAATGCTAGAAGTGTATCGCGCTTGTTTGTGATGGAGTATTTTCTTGATGTATTTGCTTGTTTGTATATTGTTTTACGCTCCATTAAAAATTTCCTCATGCAGAAACGTTATAAAATGTAGGTGAAACATCCGAAAATACTCGTACATGTCTCAACGGACCATTGCAAAGGGGGTGGGGGGGGGTCTTCATACGACGACCGCTTACCGGGGGGGTCTTCATACGACGACCGCTTACCGTGATTCGGAATTGGATAAAGTTGAGATAACGAAAAGGGATATAATTCCTAATTCCTAATTTCATAAAGAATATTGAATCAAGAGTAGGGCAAACCTGAATCCCTGAACACACTAGAGATGGAGTTAAGTGCCTAGGAGGACCAGCCACGCCAGCTGTGAGGTTTCTATCTTGATCAAGTAAACAGAGCAATCCACAGTCAAATTTAGATGCAAAGATCGGCCTAAAAATTCGTATGAAACAAGTCAGACATCACTCAACCTAACGACAAGTTGTTTCTGTAAATAATACCATTATAACGACCAAAGGCTTTGGGAAATACTGACTTTAAACGAAGCTCTTGAAGCCCTTTTAACATCAATTTATTTATCTGTAACCAACCTCGATTTAAAAATTGATCATACGCAGAAAATGCTCTTGTGCTATTTGGTTGAGATACATAAAGATCATATTATTAACAATATATGCCTATATTGCTACATAAATATGGAAATTTGACGATGGATAAAAAGTGGACGCCACCAGATAACTGAAAAATTGTTGAGAGTGGCGGAAAACAACAATCAACCAATCAATCGAATTGAGAAAAAAAATTCATTATTTCTCCAAATTCATAAATTTTACAGGTAAATAATTGTACAGGTAAATAATTGTAGAGGTAAATGATTGTAGAGGTAAATTATTGTTCAGGTAAATGATTTTACAGGTTAATCATTGTATAGAACATTTACCTCCGAGTAGATGTGATCGCTCGTTGCAGTCAATGGGTTACGTGCATTGTCCTGGCAAGTTGTCATCTGCAGAATAACGTTCTTCAGTAGTTTTGTTTATGTTTAATTTGTCTATTCTAAATTGTCTTCTCAAAAACAATATACCAAGTAGCCATATATAAGAGCAAGTTTATCTAAATAGTTTAAAAAGGCATTGTGAATGCAAGATAAACATAAAACTGTTCCGCTTAACTACTTAAGAAATAAACTGAAGATATACCAAAGCAAAAATGCACATGCAATTGACACAAAAAGAAAATAGTGCAATTGCATGATTTTGTATTTGCTTTATGTGACAAATTGAAATATTGATTGCAATTCCGAAGCTTGGCTGAACAGTTCAACTAGATGAATAAAGCAAATATAAAATTATACTATCATTTCTAAACAGTGTACTGATCATCACGTAAGTTTCGGAGAGTGTTATATTCATAGGAAATAAAACTGTGGAACATCAACAGCAGATTATCTATTGTATGTAAGGAAATTATATATGCTTTTAACCATGATATATTTTCAGTATTAACAAGATGTCATTAAATCTCCGAGAGATCCATGTAAAAAACGTGTAAGGATATAAACACACGAAACATGAAATCTGACCTCCAAAAAATGACCTTATTGAAAACCTGGTACACTTTTAAATATATTTCGATAAAGCAACTTCCAATGCATGAAAAAGGTAAAGATAACGAAGGGCAATTAAATTAGAAACACCAGTGTTTGGATCAGGTGCCTAGGTGTCTAGGAATGTAAGACATCCCCTGTTGGCCCTCTATCTTGATCAGGTACATGAAGTAATCCGTAGTCAAAACCACTGTCAAAGAAATAGTCTAAGAATAGTCATGAAACATGGCAGAATGTATTCAACCTGGTGAAAGCTTGTATTTGCAAATTATATAGTTATAACGACCATAAAATTTGCAAAATGCTGGCTTTAAACAAGTCTGTTGAAACCCTTGTAACATCAATTTATTTGTCAATAATCTGCTTCGGTTCAAATATTTCCCTACCCCAGAACACGCTCTCACTTACTGAATCAATTGGTATCATATCAAATCATATGCAGGTGAAAACAGAACAACAAAACAACTGAATGGTATGTTTAATGTTTCTGTTTTATTCCTTATTGAAATTCTTGTCTGTTTAAAAAATAAACATTATGTAATTAATCAGATGCGTTTTATTTATTTTGTCATTCTGTTATGATGTCAAGACAGGTGAAAATACAGTGCAATTGACTCAAGTACGTTTCAAGCGGTGATTGTATCCACACACAAGGAAAAAATCTGATTACATGATAGTAATGTCATGTAAGGCAAAACGTTGGCAAACGTAAATATTAGGATATTAATACACAGATATAGAAAGTTGACGATGGAGAAGCTGAAGTAATCTCGTTTGTCATAAAGCTGTGTTGTTAGTTTGCCATTGACATCCGCACTTAATAAGATATTTCAGATTTGCAGCAGATGTGGAAAGATGAAGATGACAAACAGTGATAAATCTTAACTCCCACAAGGAATACAAAACTAAAAATTGACACGGACCCCTGAATATACCAGAGGTGGGATAATTGCCTAGAGAGTAGGCATTCCCTCTCGATCGGTTACACTGGCCGAAAACTCTTTATCTCGATGAGGTAAATGGAGTACTCCGTAGTCAAAGTCAGCGTGTAAAGAACGGCCTGACAATTGGTGTAAAGACGTCAGACAGCATTTGACCCAATGACAAGTTGTATTGTTAAACTAGATGGTTATAACGACCATATAATTTGCAATATGCTAACTTTAAACGACATTGTTGAAGCCTTGTAATGTTAACTTGTTTGTCAGTGGTCTATCTCGTTGTAAAAACTTATTGTATGCAGAACAAACCTCTTGCGTATCGAATCAGGTGAGAGACGTACACACCATACATAGGTTACAATGAAAAAATACTACATAAATATGGGAAGTTCGTGGTGGAGAGGCTGGATTAGAATTCACCCTGTTTGTCATAAATTTGATTTCTTCATTTGCCATTCACATTTATATTCAATAAAATATTTAAGTACGAAACAGATGCGGACGACTCTGCTGTCTTTTAATTCAAACGAAATTCACAAATTAACATGTAAAGAAATGAAACCATTACACCACTCTATCAGTTTCAAATAAGAAAAAGTGAATATAACACTAGTAAATCCTGTAAAGAATATGGAAGTTTGGAACAGAAGGAAAATTAGAAGTGGGATATTTACAAAATAAATTTCATTGATGAAAAAATATATCAGGGAATGAACTTCAACACTTCACGCTGGGATACTACAAATACACCGACTAGAAGCATTACAAATTCATATCCGTATGAGCTATCAAAAAGAAACTTTTTTTCTGATGTTACACTGCAATTTTATTCTTTCGAAATTTTCAGCTGTTATAATAGACGCACTATATTCACCGATTATTATTGTATTGATGTGTTATTATTTATAATTATGTACGTTCATGAAAAAATGGTTATCATTACAATTTATAGAGATCAACGCAATAACATTGGACATGTAAATATAATATATAGAAAATATTGCGAAATCATTAAAAACCCTGTATAGTAACCAAGGGTATTCGCACCTTATGATGTGTGAGTGGATTAGTAAGCGTTTACAAATATCAAAGGATATGGAAATTGGATGTGAATATAAATGGTCGGGGACTAATATTGCCCGCATTAATGAATTCAGAAGACGTTATGTTGTAGGATATGTATAGTGGAATAAAATGTCTGAACTAGGGCACTTACCTCGGAGTAGATGTGATCTTCCACTACAGCCAATGGTTTACGTGTAATATTCTTGCAGGTTGCCATCTAAAAATTATCATTGTTACTTATGAATGGAAAATTCTTTGAGATTTGTCATTCTCAGAAATCACAAGGATATAATGTCAAATTAAATATGCAAACATAACATCATATAAAGTAACAATATACAAAATGAAATTATCAAAAATGTTTAGATTATCTCTATCTTTCTCTATTTAATATTTTGAATGCGATATTATAAATTATCCATATGTCCTTTTACAATCGTATGTAAATCTGTAACAAATTTGTGAATCCAAGAGCCAGAGGAGAAATTTCACAGAAACGGATCTTGTATGAAATCTTTCAATGGATCAGAGTTCCTTAGAACTTAAACTCTAAACCAAAATCACAGATCAATAAAGATATTTACCATACGACTGACATAAATTTTAATTATAAAATATCTTTGCAATTTCACGATTGTAACCCCTGTACCTCACAAGACAATCAGAAATGTTAGTGAAGTATGTCTTTTCATCTATCATAAACAATTTCACCGATGAAAGAGAGTTACATATGAAAATACTTCTGAAATGAACGGCAATTTACTTATATGACAACACTGCATCATAAAAAATAATAACATAGATATATTTACCACGTATATTTCTTAAAAGACTCCAAACAAACGGATCAAATTAAGAACATATCATATACAATGCGGACTTCACAGTTAGGCCGTGTAAACTACAATAATGGCTGCAGATAATCCTTGATTATGACAAAATACCAATGGTGAAGTTTTATTAGGATAAAAATATAATTCTCTCGCAACGTGACCTTTTATCTGTGAAAGGGGAGTAGGAAATGATGTTTAAAGTGAGTGAGCACTTTAGCGTTCCACTTTAAACTCGTTTAAGTGCCTTGATCGCCAGGAAGTTTGATACACTGCTGAATCATACCAACTCAAGATTATACAGTTTCATTGGGGAGCTATTTTGTAATAACTTTCGTTGGGGTGTTACTTTGAAATAACATTTTCATTGGGGTGTTATTTTGTGATAACAGTTTCACTGGGGTGTTATTTTGTGATAACAGTTGCGTTGGGGTGTTATTTTGTTATAACAATTTCGTTCGGATACTACTTTATAATATTGTTTCTGTGCTGTGAAACGTGATAAAACTTGTGTTCTTCGCAGTGGTTTGAAATTCGTGATATAATGATATCCTCCAACTTCACGAAAATGAGTCCAACGAAATTCAGTCACTACAGTGTACATGTACATGCATATAACCATTTACAAATATAGCGTATGCTTTGATTAAGTGTTTTTATTCACGTTATTTGCACAGTCAATAAAACTTTACGGAATGGAAAAACAATTAAATGATAAATATGTTTCTATTCTATCTATCTATCTATCTATCTATCTATCTATCTATATATATATATATATATATATATATATATATATATATATATATTAATTAGCAAGTGATCATTTAGTAATACGAAGTGCCAATGTTTCATTATAGTTAGCCAAGATGAATTAAGGACAGGGGGCTGTGAGTTGTTGAATGAATTTTAGCTTCCCCAACCAATATAGACATTGATATCTTTTTATACTTCACTTTAATTTAGTACAGACTGTGTACAATTTTTAATGCATTTCATTTTCGTAACCCATTGGTCGTAGCAAGATATTACTTAATTTTTTCATGGATGTACGTAAAAATGGTGATTTTTGCATAAACACCGCACGACCTAAATGCCCGAGGTTTGAATTGCTGCTATACAACGTCATCATTTATAGACAAATCAATGGCTTAGATCATTTATTGTTCACAAAGTACCTCTTTGTTTAAAATTTGAATTAATTACTTAGAATGACGTCGGGGGGCCAGTCAATATGTAACCAGTAACTTATTTCCGGTTGAAATCCACCTCTTCTTTTTCCTTTCCATTGATCCATTCCTCAACTGCTATCAAACCGGAAATGACGTCCATGGATATCCTTCTTCAAGTTTGAGAATTGGAAGAAGTCGCAAGGAGCTAGAGCAGGCTAGTAAGCATTTCTCATCTACAGTCACCAGACGCAAACGACAATCATCTTTTGACCTAATATGCTTCAAAATGCTGTTGTATAATGATGCGTTGGTTACTATTTGCTGGACGCCACCAGATAACCGAAAAATTGAGTATGGCGGAAAACAACAAACAATCAATAAATCAACCATTTGCTCGTCGCTAAGGGATTTGGGGACCCAACGGGTTGTTAACTTTCACATACCTAAACGATTATGTAAGATTGTTGAAACCCTACCATATGAAATGTTTAATGCCCGTGGTATTTCTTCCATCTGAATTCGCCTATCAGAGTATACCGGATCCCGAACTTTGTTACTCAATTCTTCTTCGGTGGCATCCAATGGGCATCCAGACCTGTATTCATCTTCTAAAGATGTTCTACCGCGTTTGAATTTCCCTAACCAGAATTTTTTCTGAGGATAAGATGTTGCAAAAGACCCATAAATATCACCTAACTCGCCGTGTATTTCCTTGCCTGTTTTACATTTAAAAACAAGTTCCGAATTACAGCACGGTACTCAACTCTAGATGCAAAGCATATTTGACACTCAATAGCTTATTAAAAATGACTCGATACACGTGCATACTTTTACCCAGGTATAAAACATGTCTTGAAACAAGGCATGAAAATCATTATCTCTTCGGTCCATCGGAAATGTGATAGGCTGGGCACTAATTGATTCACCCTCCTGTATGTCTTCAAAGCACACTATTCAGTTGATTGATTGCTGTTTTCCGCCACATTCAACAATTTTTCAGTTATCTGGTTGCGTCCAGTGTTTATTTGTGGAGGAGAGAATCCATATACAATGTACCAGGGAAGAGACCACCGACCTCCCACTCGGCTCAGCAGGAAAGGAGATGACTGCACAAAGAAATTTCCATCATATTGTAAAAAAAAAAATCAGAGATCCATCTGCATGAAAATTTCTTTTTCAGTTTCAGGAGTGTAACAAATTCAACTTGCTGTTCAGCCAACAAAAAATTAATACTTTCCCCATCAACTAATAGAAAATATATTTTAAGTAGAAAATTTCATAGGAGCAATGAGAAGTGATAGAGAAAATTAGATTTTAAGGACCACTTAGAAAAACAAGAGGAAAGCAAACTTTATGGAAACTAAGCTTCAAAGCGTAAAGCAACAACTCCAAATTAAATAATGGCGGGTTTAAATGGGTTAATGGTAGTCACAACCCCTCTTTAGTTTTAATATATTTACTAAGAAAGGATGATGCACAGGTTACCACCTCTTTATACGGGTGACAAATTTAAGTTAGGACTGTGTTTTCAGCGTTTTCATTGTGGACAGTGATCAAAATGCTTAGTTGATATTTGTTTCACCCCTTCTTTAACCAAGGCACAGTTGTAACTATGTTATATCAACATCCCATAAAATCTTTTTACTGATCGTAAATGCATATCTAATGACGTTTCAGCTGACATTATGAAGTATTTCATATAATGCACCACGCAAGACTCAGCTTAAATTTTGTTCATTTTGAATGACACAGCAAAGACGGTCAATTGCCTGGTAAACCTACATGAGGTGCGATTGCTGAGTAAACTATGATATAAGGAGGGGTATTCAAGTGGTAAATGTTTTAACTGATATTATATTATGTGTAAGCGAATAAGTTTCATTGTGCGTTCTGTGTTAGATACAATATAATAGGTTCCATTACTTAGCATCGATGACATGAAGAATTTTCCCAGATTTTTATCCATTGTTTTAATATTACCTATCCATTAATAGCTCTTTTGTACTAGAAGCTTTAATAGTACATCGGGCAATATTAATTCTTAATTGGAATTCCGCCATGTTGTAGAGAGTTGTCACATTACTTTCAGATCAGTTTTATTCAATACATCTCTCGGTGGGTAAACGATCGAGAGTTGATGTGGCAATATTAAACGTGATTGTGCAGGTAGAAGATGGCATTTTCTTTCGATCAAGGCATATTCCAGAAGGTAAATAGTTGACTTTGATACGGAAGGAAGGATTTCTTACTTCGTTTAAATAGTATTTGGCGATGAACATGGGAACTATCCTATATTTGATAAAGGTGATGGAAATTGTTAAGAACGAGAGGATATCGTTCCGGGCCTGAGCAATTTGTAAATTTATATCAATATGGAGATGTTTACCCTAATCTATAAGTGCTTTGAGTGCATATTCCACCTGTATTGAGTTGAAAAACAACTGAACGTCCAGAGGATAAAAATAGTTGTACGTCACATGCATGATGACTTAATGTTTCAATAAGAGTTTCCCCAAATACAAAATAAAGAGTTGGGCAAACACGGACACCTGGATATATCAAAGGTGGAATCAGGTGTATAGGGAAGTGAGTATCCCCTGTCGACCGGACACTCCTGCTATGAGTCTTATACGTTAATCAGGTAAGCGAACCAGGTAATTATATTACCTATCACTTTCTAACCTAAGCTTGTAATGGAAAGTGGACTCAGACCGGCGGAGGTTGTTACTGGTTCTCAGCAAACACTGCCACTTTCCATGAAGATTTTGTGAGTTACTTTAATCATTCAATTCAAAAGAAATTTAGATAATGTTCCATGAAACAGTATGTTTATTTTGGGAAATTGACGTCATTCTTAGAACAAATATATCAAGCAACAACAAGTAAGCTAAAGTAATTAATTTAAAATACAGATGCATATCTGTATATATATGTTTTTAGATGAAAGAGGGAAGTAACTAAGTCATTTTGAGTACTGTTTCTATGGAACACTTGAGTTGCCCGTCTACTGGGTACTAGATCCTTTACGCTAATGATGTATTTAATATGAGGAAAATTGCATTCTTTGATTGAGGTAAAGTCCAAGGAAACCGTGACACAATGCATTACACCCTCAGTTAATATTCATATTTGTTTAAGGTTTAATATATTTCTAATATTCAACAAAATTGTTGATTTTATATCATATTTCATCAATGTTTATAAAATTTGTTTTATGTAGAAAACATATATCTGTTGTTTTCCAAAACAAAGTCATTACTCTCACAATTTACAGGCAACATATTGATATTAGATATCGTCATATGACGGAATAAATCTGTACATTTCGACTGACTAATATGCAGCAACGTAGAAAATATAGATTTTTATCTCTACTTGCAAGTGCCTTCTAGATGAATATAACATTTAATTTCTTTAATATCGAGCAAACCAATGAATCAGGAATTTAAAACTTGGTACCACTGAATATCATTTTGTTTTGCCTCGGACTAGAATGATGTTAAATTATTGGATGAAACAATTCACGTGACTGCCGTCTAAATTTCTTTAGACGGCGAGTAACAAAATTTAGACAGCAACATGGCGGCCGTTTAGCTTCGTCTGTTTAGTATTGACACACACACACACTATATATATATATATATATATATATATATATATATATATATATATATATATTATCATACAATAATAGTTTTGGTCCTCGACAAATCACTTGTTAGGTTTGTTACTGAGTGTCTACATAAATATGTCGGGTTGCTCAAGTCCATAGCAGGTTTGACTTTGTCTCGCCTTCTATGGACTTGAACAACCTGACATATTTCTGTAGACAGTCAGTAACAAACTTAATAAGTAATATTGGTCAGTCAATGAAACCTCGCGTCTCAAGTCGTTTTGACAGCAATTGCAACATCATTAACATGTGTGAAGTCAATACCATGTCTATCTACCTGAGAAGTTCATATTCACCGTGCGCATTTACGTATGTCAGCTAAAATTGTCTGTTCATTTTCCACTTGATTATAATTGAGTTCCACTAAAATCTTTATTTCTATTATATCTGGTGAATTATGTACACTGAGGCCCGTATTTGTTTGATATTTTGGGACTTATATGGACTTTCAATTTTGCACAGACCAATTGTTTTGCTAAGAAGTCGAGATTACTTGAACTCAAAGGAAAATGGCGGGAGACGTGGATCCGTTTTCAGAGTTTATTACGAGGTAAGTGACAAGTGCAAATTTCATCTTAATATATCTCTTGATATACGTGTCATTACGAATTGTCTATCTTGAAAACCGCTGTAAATCATAATGAAACTATTTTCGTTTGTTAAAGCAATACAAGCTGTAACTGACGGTAAATAAATTGAAAAAAAGACCAAATATAATAAAATATGTGTGATTGAATATTTATAATTTCATAGAATCAGGGTGAATATAAAGCAATGAACCCGTCAAATCGGCCGTTCTCTTCGCAACTGGAAGGTCGTGAGTTTAGCCCCGCTCGTGTCATGACAGCATCAAACACAAGACGTAAAAATAGATAGTGGTTGTTCCTTCGCCAAATACTCCACATTTACATGTGAAAATCACTGTTCTGTCGGATATGACCATCAAATGGAGGTCCCGTGTCACGGCAGGCGTTGGGATGTTAAAGAAACCTCACTACTACGGCCCTGAGCGATAAGCATTGGTCTCAATCCTAAGTATTTCACCTACAGCTGGCGATTTCTTAAAATGAACGAAAAATATCCATGGAAGTACAACAAATACCAGATTCGATGAATTATATTCATAATTTATCCTTAAATCACTTGATACTGGTCTAATACTTATAAGAAAAAGCTAAGATAACTAACAGTATTCAATCTCGTAATTAATATAGAAAATACAAATGAGAGGGGTGGGCAAACACGGACCCCTGGTCATACCAGAGGTGGGATAAGGTGCCTAGGAGGAGTAACCTTCCCCTGTCGACCGCTCACACTCGCCTAGAGCCCTGTATTTCAATCAGGTAAACGGAGCAATTCGTAGTCAGAATCAGTGTGCCAAGGACGGTCTAACAATTGGCATAAACCACATCAGACATATTTCTCCTTTGGTCGGGCAGAAAAGAGTCCACAAACCATGCAATGCCTTAGGGAATAATCCAAATCACAAAGAAATAAACAAGTAAAGTGTTTGTATTATTAGTGGAGACAAACCATGAAAGTATGTTATTTTGCATATCCGCTTCGTCGATTATTTCATGATTGGAGTATTTCCTCTCTGCTTCCAGAATGTATCAACCCATCATGCTACAAACAAATTAGACGTTCTGTATATATATCATATAGATTGTTATCTCAAGTCAAATGTTTCGGATGACTTTATCTAGAAGTACAATGTATTATTATCACCTGCAGATGCTGTCTATGTTTCTCAACTTATTCAATATGCAAGAACATGTTCTGCCTATGATCAATTTTCACATCGACGCAGGGTATTGATAAATAAAGTTGATGTTACAGGGATTTTAGTAGTCTCGTTTATCGTCACCATTTCGTAAATACTATGTTTATTATAACCTTCTAATTTGCAAATACAACCTTTTGTTAGGTTGAATGCTATCTCACGCGTTTCCAATTGTTATACCGTTATTTACATATTGATTATCACAAAGAATTACTCCGTTTACCTGATTAAGACTCGGGGCTCAGGGCCGGTGTGACAGGTGGAGAACAGAGAATGCTTACTTCTACTAGGCACTCGACCCTTGCCTTTAGTGTGTCCAGTGGCCCGTGCTTGGTCTGCTATTAATTTTGTGTATTTTATAGGAGTTGAGATTGAATAATGTTCGTGATTTTCATTTTTTATTGATAGAACCAGAAGCATCCATGACATTTTTCTGATACAGCATAAATGTATTACTGAAAAGAGATTGCTTAATGTAAGTGCCAGTATTTTCATATAAGTCAACCTTTATACTGGGAATTGGGATAGTTCACGTTGGGTTTAGAATTTATGCATTTTTCATTACTTATGTTTGTTTGTTTTACGTTCCGTCAGGATTTTTTACTCATATTGAGACGTCACCAGCTGTAGATGAGGTACAAGGGTGGATTGATGTATTGTGAGTCTTGCATTGAAGAAAGTTAGCATCGATGTCCTGTTTCGGCCTTACTATTCCCTGGCTATTTAATTTGCAAAATGAACAAAATCGGTGAAAAAACAGTGCTCCAGTATTTGCATAGAATGATGTAGCTATTAAGGATATCCATACTGATATGATAGCAGCACCAGGGAAATATGCCCCTTCATATTCTACAGCAAAAAAGGTGGATGACGGAATTTAAACGCGGGAGGCATGGCATTGAGGATGACCCTCGTCCTGGAAGCTCCATAACTGTTTTAACCCTGGGAAAGTGCTCTATAAAGTCCATGGTATTGTTATGACAGACAGTTACAGTGTATGTGTGTGTTTCTGTGTGTGTGAGTTTGGTTGCCAGAATACACGAGAAACGAATTACCATAGGAATTTCTTTGTTGGTATTGTCGTTTATAGAGATATGATGAGATTGGTTTTTTTTATATGCCTTTGTTTTGTTGCATGTTTTATCGATAGCTTGTTTTTAAATGTTTGAACCTAGCATCTCAGCTTTCTTCTTTGATTAGTGCAAGTCGTTGAATTCTATAATTCGTAATATTTAGTTTCCCATTTTCTGTGAGATCCCCTGATTTCTGTTTTCCTTAGAGTCTGTTCTTGATTTCGTAATAGGTATAGTTTGAGTTTGTTATGTCCACCAATGATATAACGTTCTCTGATATCTACGAATGCAATATACAGATATCATATGAAGAAAGACAGAAGATAGATTCATCTTTTATGTTACTTCACACAGTTACTCATGATACAAACACGGATATTTTCATATCGTAGTTATAAAAACAATAATCATGACAGCCTCCTCATGATTTAAGCATGGACGATTTCATAGAGGCTTACAGAATAATTGGTTACAGAAGACAACCAGACACCTGATATTGTCGACGGAATTTTTTCCAAACTAAGAGAGAGAGCTGCGTTATTCAATCAATACCCCCTCAATGTACTTGATACTTATTTATCTAATTGTATTAGATTTGTATTAAAATAACAAGGAACATGCATTGCCAAGTTTTTGCTGATTGCTCTCTGTGGACGATACAGAATAGAGGTATATTTTTCATGTACAATGTAAATATGACGTGTTCGTGGTTTAATCAACAAGTTAAAAACATGTAAATCCATTAACTGTGGTAATCACGTGACACATTCGTCCGGCAGCACGACATTTCCTGCAAATCCATGACCGTCGTTTTTTCTATGGCCATATGCAAGCAAACCGAAGACTGCATTGTTCGTCGTCCTTACGTTAATCGCGCCATCCGACACAAGCACCACCAGAACAATGTACCGAACTTTCCGCACTGTTACAGGGGCATAAATTGTCCTCACATACTCTAATAAGCTTCTGTCATTTATGGTAAGGTGTGATAACGAGCTTTCGTGAATCACCAAAGCAACATAATTATCTGTGAAATTGTCAGGAGTAACCATTGTATATTCGTTAAGGTACTGAGCTAACCCGGGTATGGTTATCATATAAGGATCGCCTGACGTGTCTGATCCTGTGGCAAAACTGGTTACCAGAACTGGTTGTTCTGATTCAATAACTGCAACTTCGTTTTCCGTGACTGAAAAGTCAAAGTATCCATGTGGGAGTAGAGGTACTGTTGTCTTGTTATTGCCAACAGCGTAGGTCACCCTGCTTTTAAAAGGTGATACAATTTTCAGAATTGTTCCATACCTGTTCATGTTTGGAGGAGCAATATACGTATTATCCAATCTATCAACAGGTGGGAGTTGTTCAACAAGGTGACTGCAGAATCCAGAATTATTTCTGTTTTCTAAAGTTATTTTTTCACATCGATTTCCTGAAAAAACGGCGACTGTAGAGGACGCTTTTACGATCGTTCCAGATAAATCAGCATTATGCCTGATTTGATAGGTCTCAAGCTCATTCAGAACAATAATCATTTCGCTTCCACTCTGATATTCAGTCCCATCAACAGTTAATGGTAGATTGGGTTCAATTCTGAAAATAATTCTGACTTCTGTAGAATTATTTAAGGCGGCTACTGCAAACTGGACATCGTCGTATTTCTGGTTGGAATACTCAACAGTAGATATTATATAGGTGTTGGAAAGATATTTCATTGGCAAAACTGTAGTGCTGTCAGAGGTTCCTTTGTAGTTATCAATTATAATGACGGAAGCGTCAAGTGTGGTCTCTATAAGCATTGCTTTTTCTTCTATCTTGAAATATGACAGCATCATGGTATACGGAACTTTCATCCTTTTGACATTTGCAATGTGAGTTTTAATTTCGGTGTAAGTGGGAGTGGAGTTTAAGTCCTTGTCAAAAATGTTTAGTTCAAAATCTTTGTCCCCCACAATGTATACCGACTTGTCTGTTGTTGCAGCTCTCTTATGATTGCCAGTGAAGCATATTAGGTATCTCTGGTGATGATTTTCTGCCAAAAATACAGAATCTGGAATGCCTTGATGCTCTAGATACATGAAACATATGATGTAAAATGAGAAAGTCCATTTTATGTACAACCATTGCCAGTGCAGCCTTCATTTAGGTCAAATGATGTCTGGCGTGTTTCATACCAATTGCCATTCTTGGCACAGTGATTGTGACTGCGAATTGCTCCGCTTACCTGATTAAGATATAGGGCTCACGGTGGGTGTGACCGGTCGACAGGGGGTGTTTACTCCTCCTAGGCACCTTATACCACCTCTGGTATGTCCAGGTGTCCGTGTTTCCTTTTCTCTGATTTGCATTTGTTATAGGAATTACGAAATTGAATACTATTCCTTATCTTCACCTTTTCATGTAGTACGAATGCTATTTGATTTTTTTTTTGCATTACTGTACACGAATAAAATCCACATATTCTGATAGAAATATATCAATTGTTCTTTTGATTTGACTTACCACTAGTGTCTCTTGGTTTAACACCAACATTATTGTTAGGACAAACCATATGTTCTTGAGGTGTTGGTGCTAATAAATATATGAATATAAATGAGTTGACAGACTAATAAATATATGAATATAAATGAGTTGACAGACTAATAAATACGTCAGTAAACAGAAAGATGTAGACGATAGAAACTACTTAAAAGCATTTTTCTCATTCAACAATCAAGAATGTCCTTAACTAACAATAAAAAATATAAAATTCTATATTATCACACAACAGTACTGTTGTTTGGGTTCATACCCTGTTTCGGAAAAAACCCCGATATGAACTCCTAGCACAGGTTGATAACAATGCTAATTATGTGGGGTCATGTAAGGTCAGCGCATCCTGACACAGATACAAAACGTGTAATACAAACGTTCTGCAAGCCCGTCATATTTATTTCTGTTTAATTTGTTGTTACATAATGACATAACTAAAACTTAAAATCCTAAGATTGAAATTTTAAATTAGCTATCACATTGACGTGTTTATCTTTAGATCTTATTTCTTCCTCTCACGGACATTTTCAGATGATGGAAACGTGAAATAAATGAAAAATAAATGAAATATGTTTTTATTGATAGTTGTGTGATAAATAGAATCTGACACTGGTGCTTATGGCATATGGAATTTATGAAATACGTTACCAGATTTAAAATTTCCCAGACCAAGGCTTAGGAAATATTAAATCTGGCAACTCATTTCATAAATTTCATACGTCATAAGTACTCGTTCAAGATCCTCTATTTTCATTGGTCAGTATTAATCGAGCTGTCTGCTCATTTGTTTGTCTGTAAGTCTTGTGTAGACATAAGTCTTCTACAGTTGTATGCATACTATTAAGAAGCAAACTGGGTTGTTTGCATTACACACAGTTACACAGACACATGCTTTGAATGCTGCTACAAAATTACTTTTGAAATGCATGAGCTGAATATACTGCCCATGCCAATATTCACTTTGAGCTAACCATCTTACCGGGGCGTAAAATAAAATCGATGTTTCCCATAATACATGTACCTTTCACATCAATTTCGAATAAGCAACGAAACGGTATGATTTCCTCTGTTTGTTTTCATTACTTATTAGGCACAAAATACTTTTCGCTTTAGGGATCTTTGTTCACTACAAATTGTCATATTTCATTTAATATGCCCTTTTCATTATATGGTGACTATGAAACATTTATGTTGCACCCGAGGTTTACCGAAGGATTTGTGAAATGCTAATTAATGAAAAGTAAAGCTTTTGTTCTTGTTGAACTAGGGGGGCCTTCGTGGCCGAGTGGTTAAAGCATTGCGCTCGAAATCACAAGGCCTCTCGCCTGTAGTCGGCGCGGGTTCGATTCTTAATCGCGCCGACATATGTGAGGAAGTTTGCCAGTTTACTTGTGGAAGGTCGGGGGTCTCTTCCTGGGTACATTGTATCTGGGTTATCTACGAATGCAATATACAGATATCATATGAAGAAAGACAGAAGATAGATTCATCTTTTATGTTACTTCACACAGTTACTCATGATACAAACACGGATATTTTCATATCGTAGTTATAAAAACAATAATCATGACAGCCTCCTCATGATTTAAGCGTGGACGATTTCATAGAGGCTTACAGAATAATTGGTTACAGAAGACAACCAGACACCTGATATTGTCGACGGAATTTTTTCCAAACTAAGAGAGAGAGCTGCGTTATTCAATCAATACCCCCTCAATGTACTTGATACTTATTTATCTAATTGTATTAGATTTGTATTAAAATAACAAGGAACATGCATTGCCAAGTTTTTGCTGATTGCTCTCTGTGGACGATACAGAATAGAGGTATATTTTTCATGTACAATGTAAATATGATGTGTTCGTGGTTTAATCAACAAGTTAAAAACATGTAAATCCATTAACTGTGGTAATCACGTGACACATTCGTCCGGCAGCACGACATTTCCTGCAAATCCATGACCGTCGTTTTTTCTATGGCCATATGCAAGCAAACCGAAGACTGCATTGTTCGTCGTCCTTACGTTAATCGCGCCATCCGACACAAGCACCACCAGAACAATGTACCGAACTTTCCGCACTGTTACAGGGGCATAAATTGTCCTCACATACTCTAATAAGCTTCTGTCATTTATGGTAAGGTGTGATAACGAGCTTTCGTGAATCACCAAAGCAACATAATTATCTTTGAAATTGTCAGGAGTAACCATTGTATATTCGTTAAGGTACTGAGCTAACCCGGGTATGGTTATCATATAAGGATCGCCTGACGTGTCTGATCCTGTGGCAAAACTGGTTACCAGAACTGGTTGTTCTGATTCAATAACTGCAACTTCGTTTTCCGTGACTGAAAAGTCAAAGTATCCATGTGGGAGTAGAGGTACTGTTGTCTTGTTATTGCCAACAGCGTAGGTCACCCTGCTTTTAAAAGGTGATACAATTTTCAGAATTGTTCCATACCTGTTCATGTTTGGAGGAGCAATATACGTATTATCCAATCTATCAACAGGTGGGAGTTGTTCAACAAGGTGACTGCAGAATCCAGAATTATTTCTGTTTTCTAAAGTTATTTTTTCACATCGATTTCCTGAAAAAACGGCGACTGTAGAGGACGCTTTTACGATCGTTCCAGATAAATCAGCATTATGCCTGATTTGATAGGTCTCAAGCTCATTCAGAACAATAATCATTTCGCTTCCACTCTGATATTCAGTCCCATCAACAGTTAATGGTAGATTGGGTTCAATTCTGAAAATAATTCTGACTTCTGTAGAATTATTTAAGGCGGCTACTGCAAACTGGACATCGTCGTATTTCTGGTTGGAATACTCAACAGTAGATATTATATAGGTGTTGGAAAGATATTTCATTGGCAAAACTGTAGTGCTGTCAGAGGTTCCTTTGTAGTTATCAATTATAATGACGGAAGCGTCAAGTGTGGTCTCTATAAGCATTGCTTTTTCTTCTATCTTGAAATATGACAGCATCATGGTATACGGAACTTTCATCCTTTTGACATTTGCAATGTGAGTTTTAATTTCGGTGTAAGTGGGAGTGGAGTTTAAGTCCTTGTCAAAAATGTTTAGTTCAAAATCTTTGTCCCCCACAATGTATACCGACTTGTCTGTTGTTGCAGCTCTCTTATGATTGCCAGTGAAGCATATTAGGTATCTCTGGTGATGATTTTCTGCCAAAAATACAGAATCTGGAATGCCTTGATGCTCTAGATACATGAAACATATGATGTAAAATGAGAAAGTCCATTTTATGTACAACCATTGCCAGTGCAGCCTTCATTTAGGTCAAATGATGTCTGGCGTGTTTCATACCAATTGCCATTCTTGGCACAGTGATTGTGACTGCGAATTGCTCCGCTTACCTGATTAAGATATAGGGCTCACGGTGGGTGTGACCGGTCGACAGGGGGTGTTTACTCCTCCTAGGCACCTTATACCACCTCTGGTATGTCCAGGTGTCCGTGTTTCCTTTTCTCTGATTTGCATTTGTTATAGGAATTACGAAATTGAATACTATTCCTTATCTTCACCTTTTCATGTAGTACGAATGCTATTTGATTTTTTTTTTGCATTACTGTACACGAATAAAATCCACATATTCTGATAGAAATATATCAATTGTTCTTTTGATTTGACTTACCACTAGTGTCTCTTGGTTTAACACCAACATTATTGTTAGGACAAACCATATGTTCTTGAGGTGTTGGTGCTAATAAATATATGAATATAAATGAGTTGACAGACTAATAAATATATGAATATAAATGAGTTGACAGACTAATAAATACGTCAGTAAACAGAAAGATGTAGACGATAGAAACTACTTAAAAGCATTTTTCTCATTCAACAATCAAGAATGTCCTTAACTAACAATAAAAAATATAAAATTCTATATTATCACACAACAGTACTGTTGTTTGGGTTCATACCCTGTTTCGGAAAAAAACCCGATATGAACTCCTAGCACAGGTTGATAACAATGCTAATTATGTGGGGTCATGTAAGGTCAGCGCATCCTGACACAGATACAAAACGTGTAATACAAACGTTCTGCAAGCCCGTCATATTTATTTCTGTTTAATTTGTTGTTACATAATGACATAACTAAAACTTAAAATCCTAAGATTGAAATTTTAAATTAGCTATCACATTGACGTGTTTATCTTTAGATCTTATTTCTTCCTCTCACGGACATTTTCAGATGATGGAAACGTGAAATAAATGAAAAATAAATGAAATATGTTTTTATTGATAGTTGTGTGATAAATAGAATCTGACACTGGTGCTTATGGCATATGGAATTTATGAAATACGTTACCAGATTTAAAATTTCCCAGACCAAGGCTTAGGAAATATTAAATCTGGCAACTCATTTCATAAATTTCATACGTCATAAGTACTCGTTCAAGATCCTCTATTTTCATTGGTCAGTATTAATCGAGCTGTCTGCTCATTTGTTTGTCTGTAAGTCTTGTGTAGACATAAGTCTTCTACAGTTGTATGCATACTATTAAGAAGCAAACTGGGTTGTTTGCATTACACACAGTTACACAGACACATGCTTTGAATGCTGCTACAAAATTACTTTTGAAATGCATGAGCTGAATATACTGCCCATGCCAATATTCACTTTGAGCTAACCATCTTACCGGGGCGTAAAATAAAATCGATGTTTCCCATAATACATGTACCTTTCACATCAATTTCGAATAAGCAACGAAACGGTATGATTTCCTCTGTTTGTTTTCATTACTTATTAGGCACAAAATACTTTTCGCTTTAGGGATCTTTGTTCACTACAAATTGTCATATTTCATTTAATATGCCCTTTTCATTATATGGTGACTATGAAACATTTATGTTGCACCCGAGGTTTACCGAAGGATTTGTGAAATGCTAATTAATGAAAAGTAAAGCTTTTGTTCTTGTTGAACTAGGGGGGCCTTCGTGGCCGAGTGGTTAAAGCATTGCGCTCGAAATCACAAGGCCTCTCGCCTGTAGTCGGCGCGGGTTCGATTCTTAATCGCGCCGACATATGTGAGGAAGTTTGCCAGTTTACTTGTGGAAGGTCGGGGGTCTCTTCCTGGGTACATTGTATCTGGGTTATCTACGAATGCAATATACAGATATCATATGAAGAAAGACAGAAGATAGATTCATCTTTTATGTTACTTCACACAGTTACTCATGATACAAACACGGATATTTTCATATCGTAGTTATAAAAACAATAATCATGACAGCCTCCTCATGATTTAAGCGTGGACGATTTCATAGAGGCTTACAGAATAATTGGTTACAGAAGACAACCAGACACCTGATATTGTCGACGGAATTTTTTCCAAACTAAGAGAGAGAGCTGCGTTATTCAATCAATACCCCCTCAATGTACTTGATACTTATTTATCTAATTGTATTAGATTTGTATTAAAATAACAAGGAACATGCATTGCCAAGTTTTTGCTGATTGCTCTCTGTGGACGATACAGAATAGAGGTATATTTTTCATGTACAATGTAAATATGATGTGTTCGTGGTTTAATCAACAAGTTAAAAACATGTAAATCCATTAACTGTGGTAATCACGTGACACATTCGTCCGGCAGCACGACATTTCCTGCAAATCCATGACCGTCGTTTTTTCTATGGCCATATGCAAGCAAACCGAAGACTGCATTGTTCGTCGTCCTTACGTTAATCGCGCCATCCGACACAAGCACCACCAGAACAATGTACCGAACTTTCCGCACTGTTACAGGGGCATAAATTGTCCTCACATACTCTAATAAGCTTCTGTCATTTATGGTAAGGTGTGATAACGAGCTTTCGTGAATCACCAAAGCAACATAATTATCTTTGAAATTGTCAGGAGTAACCATTGTATATTCGTTAAGGTACTGAGCTAACCCGGGTATGGTTATCATATAAGGATCGCCTGACGTGTCTGATCCTGTGGCAAAACTGGTTACCAGAACTGGTTGTTCTGATTCAATAACTGCAACTTCGTTTTCCGTGACTGAAAAGTCAAAGTATCCATGTGGGAGTAGAGGTACTGTTGTCTTGTTATTGCCAACAGCGTAGGTCACCCTGCTTTTAAAAGGTGATACAATTTTCAGAATTGTTCCATACCTGTTCATGTTTGGAGGAGCAATATACGTATTATCCAATCTATCAACAGGTGGGAGTTGTTCAACAAGGTGACTGCAGAATCCAGAATTATTTCTGTTTTCTAAAGTTATTTTTTCACATCGATTTCCTGAAAAAACGGCGACTGTAGAGGACGCTTTTACGATCGTTCCAGATAAATCAGCATTATGCCTGATTTGATAGGTCTCAAGCTCATTCAGAACAATAATCATTTCGCTTCCACTCTGATATTCAGTCCCATCAACAGTTAATGGTAGATTGGGTTCAATTCTGAAAATAATTCTGACTTCTGTAGAATTATTTAAGGCGGCTACTGCAAACTGGACATCGTCGTATTTCTGGTTGGAATACTCAACAGTAGATATTATATAGGTGTTGGAAAGATATTTCATTGGCAAAACTGTAGTGCTGTCAGAGGTTCCTTTGTAGTTATCAATTATAATGACGGAAGCGTCAAGTGTGGTCTCTATAAGCATTGCTTTTTCTTCTATCTTGAAATATGACAGCATCATGGTATACGGAACTTTCATCCTTTTGACATTTGCAATGTGAGTTTTAATTTCGGTGTAAGTGGGAGTGGAGTTTAAGTCCTTGTCAAAAATGTTTAGTTCAAAATCTTTGTCCCCCACAATGTATACCGACTTGTCTGTTGTTGCAGCTCTCTTATGATTGCCAGTGAAGCATATTAGGTATCTCTGGTGATGATTTTCTGCCAAAAATACAGAATCTGGAATGCCTTGATGCTCTAGATACATGAAACATATGATGTAAAATGAGAAAGTCCATTTTATGTACAACCATTGCCAGTGCAGCCTTCATTTAGGTCAAATGATGTCTGGCGTGTTTCATACCAATTGCCATTCTTGGCACAGTGATTGTGACTGCGAATTACTCCGCTTACCTGATTAAGATATAGGGCTCACGGTGGGTGTGACCGGTCGACAGGGGGTGTTTACTCCTCCTAGGCACCTTATACCACCTCTGGTATGTCCAGGTGTCCGTGTTTCCTTTTCTCTGATTTGCATTTGTTATAGGAATTACGAAATTGAATACTATTCCTTATCTTCACCTTTTCATGTAGTACGAATGCTATTTGATTTTTTTTTTTGCATTACTGTACACGAATAAAATCCACATATTCTGATAGAAATATATCAATTGTTCTTTTGATTTGACTTACCACTAGTGTCTCTTGGTTTAACACCAACATTATTGTTAGGACAAACCATATGTTCTTGAGGTGTTGGTGCTAATAAATATATGAATATAAATGAGTTGACAGACTAATAAATATATGAATATAAATGAGTTGACAGACTAATAAATACGTCAGTAAACAGAAAGATGTAGACGATAGAAACTACTTAAAAGCATTTTTCTCATTCAACAATCAAGAATGTCCTTAACTAACAATAAAAAATATAAAATTCTATATTATCACACAACAGTACTGTTGTTTGGGTTCATACCCTGTTTCGGAAAAAAACCCGATATGAACTCCTAGCACAGGTTGATAACAATGCTAATTATGTGGGGTCATGTAAGGTCAGCGCATCCTGACACAGATACAAAACGTGTAATACAAACGTTCTGCAAGCCCGTCATATTTATTTCTGTTTAATTTGTTGTTACATAATGACATAACTAAAACTTAAAATCCTAAGATTGAAATTTTAAATTAGCTATCACATTGACGTGTTTATCTTTAGATCTTATTTCTTCCTCTCACGGACATTTTCAGATGATGGAAACGTGAAATAAATGAAAAATAAATGAAATATGTTTTTATTGATAGTTGTGTGATAAATAGAATCTGACACTGGTGCTTATGGCATATGGAATTTATGAAATACGTTACCAGATTTAAAATTTCCCAGACCAAGGCTTAGGAAATATTAAATCTGGCAACTCATTTCATAAATTTCATACGTCATAAGTACTCGTTCAAGATCCTCTATTTTCATTGGTCAGTATTAATCGAGCTGTCTGCTCATTTGTTTGTCTGTAAGTCTTGTGTAGACATAAGTCTCTACAGTTGTATGCATACTATTAAGAAGCAAACTGGGTTGTTTGCATTACACACAGTTACACAGACACATGCTTTGAATGCTGCTACAAAATTACTTTTGAAATGCATGAGCTGAATATACTGCCCATGCCAATATTCACTTTGAGCTAACCATCTTACCGGGGCGTAAAATAAAATCGATGTTTCCCATAATACATGTACCTTTCACATCAATTTCGAATAAGCAACGAAACGGTATGATTTCCTCTGTTTGTTTTCATTACTTATGAGGCACAAAATACTTTTCGCTTTAGGGATCTTTGTTCACTACAAATTGTCATATTTCATCTAACATGCCCTTTTCATTATATGGTGACTATGAAACATTTATGTTGCACCCGAGGTTTACCGAAGGATTTGTGAAATGCTAATTAATGAAAAGTAAAGCTTTTGTTCTTGTTGAACTAGGGGGGCCTTCGTGGCCGAGTGGTTAAAGCATTGCGCTCGAAATCACAAGGCCTCTCGCCTGTAGTCGGCGCGGGTTCGATTCTTAATCGCGCCGACATATGTGAGGAAGTTTGCCAGTTTACTTGTGGAAGGTCGGGGGTCTCTTCCTGGGTACATTGTATCTGGGTTATCTACGAATGCAATATACAGATATCATATGAAGAAAGACAGAAGATAGATTCATCTTTTATGTTACTTCACACAGTTACTCATGATACAAACACGGATATTTTCATATCGTAGTTATAAAAACAATAATCATGACAGCCTCCTCATGATTTAAGCGTTGACGATTTCATAGAGGCTTACAGAATAATTGGTTACAGAAGACAACCAGACACCTGATATTGTCGACGGAATTTTTTCCAAACTAAGAGAGAGAGAGCTGCGTTATTCAATCAATACCCCCTCAATGTACTTGATACTTATTTATCTAATTGTATTAGATTTGTATTAAAATAACAAGGAACATGCATTGCCAAGTTTTTGCTGATTGCTCTCTGTGGACGATACAGAATAGAGGTATATTTTTCATGTACAATGTAAATATGATGTGTTCGTGGTTTAATCAACAAGTTAAAAACATGTAAATCCATTAACTGTGGTAATCACGTGACACATTCGTCCGGCATCACGACATTTCCTGCAAATCCATGACCGTCGTTTTTTCTATGGCCATATGCAAGCAAACCGAAGACTGCATTGTTCGTCGTCCTTACGTTAATCGCGCCATCCGACACAAGCACCACCAGAACAATGTACCGAACTTTCCGCACTGTTACAGGGGCATAAATTGTCCTCACATACTCTAATAAGCTTCTGTCATTTATGGTAAGGTGTGATAACGAGCTTTCGTGAATCACCAAAGCAACATAATTATCTTTGAAATTGTCAGGAGTAACCATTGTATATTCGTTAAGGTACTGAGCTAACCCGGGTATGGTTATCATATAAGGATCGCCTGACGTGTCTGATCCTGTGGCAAAACTGGTTACCAGAACTGGTTGTTCTGATTCAATAACTGCAACTTCGTTTTCCGTGACTGAAAAGTCAAAGTATCCATGTGGGAGTAGAGGTACTGTTGTCTTGTTATTGCCAACAGCGTAGGTCACCCTGCTTTTAAAAGGTGATACAATTTTCAGAATTGTTCCATACCTGTTCATGTTTGGAGGAGCAATATACGTATTATCCAATCTATCAACAGGTGGGAGTTGTTCAACAAGGTGACTGCAGAATCCAGAATTATTTCTGTTTTCTAAAGTTATTTTTTCACATTGATTTCCTGAAAAAACGGCGACTGTAGAGGACGCTTTTACGATCGTTCCAGATAAATCAGCATTATGCCTGATTTGATAGGTCTCAAGCTCATTCAGAACAATAATCATTTCGCTTCCACTCTGATATTCAGTCCCATCAACAGTTAATGGTAGATTGGGTTCAATTCTGAAAATAATTCTGACTTCTGTAGAATTATTTAAGGCGGCTACTGCAAACTGGACATCGTCGTATTTCTGGTTGGAATACTCAACAGTAGATATTATATAGGTGTTGGAAAGATATTTCATTGGCAAAACTGTAGTGCTGTCAGAGGTTCCTTTGTAGTTATCAATTATAATGACGGAAGCGTCAAGTGTGGTCTCTATAAGCATTGCTTTTTCTTCTATCTTGAAATATGACAGCATCATGGTATACGGAACTTTCATCCTTTTGACATTTGCAATGTGAGTTTTAATTTCGGTGTAAGTGGGAGTGGAGTTTAAGTCCTTGTCAAAAATGTTTAGTTCAAAATCTTTGTCCCCCACAATGTATACCGACTTGTCTGTTGTTGCAGCTCTCTTATGATTGCCAGTGAAGCATATTAGGTATCTCTGGTGATGATTTTCTGCCAAAAATACAGAATCTGGAATGCCTTTATGCTCTAGATACATGAAACATATGATATAAAATGAGAAAGTCCATTTTATGTACAACCATTGCCAGTGCAGCCTTCATTTAGGTCAAATGATGTCTGGCGTGTTTCATACCAATTGCCATTCTTGGCACAGTGATTGTGACTGCGAATTACTCCGCTTACCTGACTAAGATATAGGGCTCACGGTGGGTGTGACCGGTCGACAGGGGGTGTTTACTCCTCCTAGGCACCTTATACCACCTCTAGTATGTCCAGGTGTCCGTGTTTCCTTTTCTCTGATTTGCATTTGTTATAGGAATTACGAAATTGAATACTATTCCTTATCTTCACCTTTTCATGTAGTACGAATGCTATTTGATTTTTTTTTTTTTGCATTACTGTACACGAATAAAATCCACATATTCTGATAGAAATATATCAATTGTTCTTTTGATTTGACTTACCACTAGTGTCTCTTGGTTTAACACCAACATTATTGTTAGGACAAACCATATGTTCTTGAGGTGTTGGTGCTAATAAATATATGAATATAAATGAGTTGACAGACTAATAAATATATGAATATAAATGAGTTGACAGACTAATAAATACGTCAGTAAACAGAAAGATGTAGACGATAGAAACTACTTAAAAGCATTTTTCTCATTCAACAATCAAGAATGTCCTTAACTAACAATAAAAAATATAAAATTCTATATTATCACACAACAGTACTGTTGTTTGGGTTCATACCCTGTTTCGGAAAAAAACCCGATATGAACTCCTAGCACAGGTTGATAACAATGCTAATTATGTGGGGTCATGTAAGGTCAGCGCATCCTGACACAGATACAAAACGTGTAATACAAACGTTCTGCAAGCCCGTCATATTTATTTCTGTTTAATTTGTTGTTACATAATGACATAACTAAAACTTAAAATCCTAAGATTGAAATTTTAAATTAGCTATCACATTGACGTGTTTATCTTTAGATCTTATTTCTTCCTCTCACGGACATTTTCAGATGATGGAAACGTGAAATAAATGAAAAATAAATGAAATATGTTTTTATTGATAGTTGTGTGATAAATAGAATCTGACACTGGTGCTTATGGCATATGGAATTTATGAAATACGTTACCAGATTTAAAATTTCCCAGACCAAGGCTTAGGAAATATTAAATCTGGCAACTCATTTCATAAATTTCATACGTCATAAGTACTCGTTCAAGATCCTCTATTTTCATTGGTCAGTATTAATCGAGCTGTCTGCTCATTTGTTTGTCTGTAAGTCTTGTGTAGACATAAGTCTTCTACAGTTGTATGCATACTATTAAGAAGCAAACTGGGTTGTTTGCATTACACACAGTTACACAGACACATGCTTTGAATGCTGCTACAAAATTACTTTTGAAATGCATGAGCTGAATATACTGCCCATGCCAATATTCACTTTGAGCTAACCATCTTACCGGGGCGTAAAATAAAATCGATGTTTCCCATAATACATGTACCTTTCACATCAATTTCGAATAAGCAACGAAACGGTATGATTTCCTCTGTTTGTTTTCATTACTTATGAGGCACAAAATACTTTTCGCTTTAGGGATCTTTGTTCCCTACAAATTGTCATATTTCATCTAATATGCCCTTTTCATTATATGGTGACTATGAAACATTTATGTTGCACCCGAGGTTTACCGAAGGATTTGTGAAATGCTAATTAATGAAAAGTAAAGCTTTTGTTCTTGTTGAACTAGGGGGGCCTTCGTGGCCGAGTGGTTAAAGCATTGCGCTCGAAATCACAAGGCCTCTCGCCTGTAGTCGGCGCGGGTTCGATTCTTAATCGCGCCGACATATGTGAGGAAGTTTGCCAGTTTACTTGTGGAAGGTCGGGGGTCTCTTCCTGGGTACATTGTATCTGGGTTCTCTCCTCCACCTACAAAAACTGGACACCACCAGATAACTGAAAAATTGTTGAGTGTGGCGGAAAACTACAATCAATCAATCTTGTTGAACTACAATACAAATATATCTAGAAAATAGTTGAAACGTAAACTATCCTATCAAATGAAGTATGAAACATGCTTCCTGCATTTTTGCACTTCACTGCTAGTAGGTAGCACTGAAAATGACACTTAAAAATTTAATATGTATGTTTAATGCTCACTGTTTTCATGTTTTGTTTCATGGACTGGAATGTAGTATAACTAAATGAAAGCAGTTCAATAAACCATACACAATACATTTTCCAGAAACACATTTCACAGTTTTTCAGAGTTAACAGTCAGAGATACTTTTTTCGGGGGGGGGGGGGGGGGTGTTGCAGATGATGTTTACGTCAAGACACGTCGTTGTATATAACGTATCCATGATTATCAAAGAGATGTACCTTAATATATATATATATATATATATATATATATATATATATATATAATCCAGAAATAAGTATAGAAAAATCTACACAAGAAGTAGTATAATAAAAATTTCACAAAGTCGATTGAGTATATACTCGACTAGTTTCTTCAATTCCTCAGAAGAAATATAGTGAATATTGCTTAGTTACTAAGGAACATTCAGTATACTCCTGAGGAATTGAAAAAGCTAGTCGAGCGTATACTCAATCGGCTTTATGATATATATATATATATATATATATATATATATATATATATATCAACGAGTACTCGACTCGGCCGTACCAATATTTATAGTGGAATACTCGTTGAAATAGTGTTTTGATAATGTTCTTCAATTCTAAACGCTTCAGTGTTTCTGTGAGTAAAATTCATGTAAGGGTAAATAAAACTTTAAAAGATCTAATGATGGAAAAATGTGAAGTGTACATTATGTGAAACTGAACTTGCATTCTGAGGACAGAAAACACACTGTTAAAGGCGGACATCCGTCATTTGAATTGATATTTTATTCTTGTTTTTGATTGGTCAAATTCAAATGGAGAAACGCAGTTTAATTTTGTATAATCTGGTTTGGTATGGGGTGCCCCCCCCCCCTCTCTTAACAAGCAGTTGCCGGAAGTCAATTTTTCTCTAAATTTACATCACAGCACTGTTTTTGATCTCAAAGGAATAATATACCTCTCGTTGTCAAGCAAGACGTATAGAAATGTGCTTCATCACTGTTGTAACACACCTTTCCCTGTGTGATGGTAGAATAATAGATTAAAGAAGATGTTAATTTTAAATTAATAATTTACCAAGTAAACATTGCCCTGTTCAATTTGCATTACAAGGTGCTTGATCATCCTCTCAACAACACCCCCCTACCTTCAAAAAAACATGCATCACAGCTTATAAGATGAGCTAACATCACATTGACCTTAAATTGACCTTACATTGACCTAACATTGACCTTACATTGCCACGTGGATCGCGATTGGTCACTTGATTCTGTCGGATGTACTTTTAACGAGATTGTTGCACACAAGGGTATGCTTTTTTGCAGCATAAATTTTCATAGCATTATAAGCCACATGTTATTGAATTTTAGTTATGATATTTAAAGACTTATTTTGGGTAGATCTAAACAGTACAATTTCCCAATCTGTTGGGGTGAGCGACCTAAGAGTCGATCTTTAAAGGGCAGCAAAATACGCAATACGTGTATAGCTTAAATTTTGATCAACAGACTACGTAGTTACCATCCCTGCTAGATCCTTCCTTGTGGTTGCTAAGTGAATCAATGTGAGACTCAATAACTTGTATTTTTCAGAATGTATCTACATTTTGGTAAATGAATTCAAGTCATTCCTGAATTCTTGGGAATGTATTATTATGAGTATAATCTGGTTGGGGAATTTACGTGTTTTCATTTATCCACTTTGTGGATTCCCAAAAAGTCAATAACAGTCATTCCTTTATATATATATATATATATATATATATATATATATATATATATATATATATAATACAATTTGCATTTGTATGCAAAACTGTGGTACCGTTTTTTTCCTCATGTCCCTGTTCCAGATTCTGTAGAATGAGAATGGATGACAGTACACCGATGACGATAAATAGCACGACAATTAGTGCTACGGCAGAATTCATCTTCATACTTTTTCTCTTTGTAGCTGTATCGGTATGTATGAAAATACCTGCTTTGTTTTCTGTATTCAGCTGCAATGAAAATCACAAACGACAAAAAGGACAAAAGCGTATAGGAAATAAAATAACTCCTGCATTTGTCATTGCAAGCCACATTGAATCAGCTACGTATAATAGTAGCAAATATTCATGATATATTTTTGTCTTAAATAACTTCATAGAATTGTGTCCTGTTTCACAATATTTTAGTTTATGTGTAGGATTTCAAAATGAGCTATCTGATTTTAAGAAGCCTCTCTCTCTCTCTCTCTCTCTCTCTCTCTCTCTCTCTCTCTTAATATAATACCCCCCCCCCCCCCCTTGACCGTTCACATCCTCCGTGAGCCCGAGATCTTAGCCAGATATTTCGGATTGTTAATTAAAACGCTTGGATGCACAATATTTAAGAAATTCATAGTGTAGACTTGAACTTTGATGAAATACCAGACTGGACATTTGTTATGACAAAGAATATCGTTTATGTTGACGGCATCTATCTACTTTGTTAGTAAAAGTAAGTTTAAAGAAACGGCGGCGTGATTCTTGTAAGAACCGCAAGCCATATTCTGTCTAATCAAAATGAAAACTATGTTTTGTATGGAAGAAGTGAACAAAAAGAACAATGATTAATCTCATCAATCTCATAAAGAATACAAAATTATGAGAATAGCAAACGCAGATCCCTGGACAAACCAGAGGTGATACCTTGGAATAGTAAGCATCCCATTTGACAGGTATTTCATATTAACAGGGGATGCTTACTCCTCCTAGGCACCTGATCCCCCTCTGGTATGACCAGGGGTCCGTGTTTACCCATCTCTCTGATTTGTATTTTCTATTGGAATTACGAGATTGAATACTGTTAGTTATCATAGTCTATTCATTAACAGGATGACTTTAACGATAAGATTAAGGACATATGTTTGTTTGCGCTGGTGAATGACATGGTTTCAGGACCGTTTACATCACTACTTCATTAAGCTTCACATGACGTATTAATGATATTGATTGATTGATTAAATATTGTTTAACGTCTCGCTCGAGAATCTTTCACTCATAAGGAGACGTCACCATTCCCGGTGAAGGGCTGCAAATTTAGGCCTATGCTCGGCGCTTATGGCCTTTGAGCAGGGAGGGATCTTTATCGTGCCACACCTGCTGTGATACAGGACCTCGGTTTATGCGGTCTCATCCGAAGGACCGTCCCATTTAGTCGCCTCTTACGACAAGCAAGGGGTACTGAGAATCTATTCTAACAACCCGGATCCCCACGGGTTTAATGATAATGAAGTCTAAAACGAAGTTGCACATATTGGAATACAGACAAAAATGCTCATATGTTCTGCGGAAATTGTGAGAATAATTATACATACTAAACTGACATGTGATATATGATAAATTTCCTATTCTCTTCAACGTTGTATCTAATCAGTTCCTATGCTCCTTAGCTTTGTGTTTTCATTTCCTATTCACAGATATATCATAATTGCACCGGGAATTATATTTCTTTTCCAAATCGGTTCCTACCTTAAAATAGCAAATTATTGATACCCACATGATCTATGATAACACTTAGATGCATAATAGGTCGTATTTTTTGTGGCTAAAACATATCTTTAATATTCTCGGTGCTTATTTTTAATCAAGACCTCCATAAAGCGATCTGCGTTTATCTTAATCAATATGGTAAAAAAAAAGGGGGGGGGGAGAATCTTTGTGAATATTAATTATGTTCGCACTTCTGAATTTACATAGTACGAGAATATGTATAATCTGATTGATTGATTGTTTGTTTGTTTTACGTCCGTCGAGAATTTTTCACTCATATTGAGACGTCACCAGCTGTAGGTGAAGAACCACAAATTTAGACCTATGCTTAGCGCTCAGGGCCATAGCAGTGAGGGTTCTTTAACGTGCCAACGCCTACCGTGATACGGAACCTCCGTTTTTAAGGTCATATCCGAAAGACCCGTGATTCTCACTTCTAAATGCCGAGCGTTTGGCGAAGGAGCAACCACTACCTATTTTTCGTCCTAGGTTTGACGCGGCCATGGCACGAGCGGGGTTCGAACTCATCACCTCCCGGTTACGAAGCGAACGCTCTAACCACTGAGCTATCGCGAAAAGGAGCACGAAAGGCTAGTTGATTAATAATGGTTAATTAAGTTATATATTTAAAGTGATAGAAAGACTGCAGAAAATTGTCTACATTCGTAAATTTTACTGTTAAATAATTCTACAGGGAAATGATTATGCAGGTAATTAACTGTAAAGGTAAATAATAGTATAAGTAATTCATTGTACAGGTAAATGGTTGTATAGAACATCTGCCACTGGGTAGATGTGATTGCTCGTTACAGTCGATGGTTTATGTGTATTGCACTGATAAGTTGTCATCTTAAGAATAAAATTGTCATGTAGCGTTTTGTTTTTTTATTATTATTATTTCTTTTGAAATTAACTTCTCAAAACAGCACACGAAATTGTCAAACATAACACACGTTCATCTAAACTTTAAAGAAAAAAAAAACATTTTTGATACAAGATAAACATTAGTGTTTTTGACTTATCTACTTAAAATAATTTTAAACTGATGATATGCCAGGTAAAACAAATGAAATGTAATTGATATGAAAAAAAACAAAACAACAACAAACTTAAATACAATGAAGTTGTGTTTGCTTTTTCCGTCAAGTTGAAATATTAATTATATTAATTAATATTAATTATATCTGCGAAGCTTCTCCGAGCGGTTCAACTATATAGTTGAATATAGCATCTATACAATCTTACAATTATTCATATAGCTTAATGTATGTTACGTCTGTACGTATGGTTTTGACAGTTTGTAAAACTGTGGAACACTGACAGTAGATTATATTTATCTTTAAGGAATTGTACTGGCATCAGGTTATATATCTGCCATATGAACAAGACACCATTAAATCTCTCCTCTAGATCCACCTAAAACAAATTATATATATATATATATATATATATATATATATATTGTGTGTGTGTGTGTGTGTGTGTGTGTGTGGTTAAAACTATCGCTTACTATTGATGATTTGGGATTTTTCCAAAACTTTATTCATGTCTGTGTTATCTTCGAAGATGGAGGGGTTATTTTTTTATTATTTGAAAAAAAAACTTTCTGCATTTTAGGGTTGTGTGTTGAAACATGCGATTACACAATTAATAGACTTATTTTTCAACGTAAGAAGGTCTTTTCGTTCATGCAATTTTGTTAGTTCCGTTTTCAATTCAATTCCTAAGATATCGTCTTTGTAAGAGAGACAACTACCAAATCGTCAAACGTAAACGACTAAGTGCTTCACTTAAATTCATTCCTATCAGAACCTTGTTTTACCAGCAATATTAAAAAAAATTTCCCGTCATCACTAAATGCAACAAACCACGATGTGCTAAGTGCCCATAATAACTCGAAATGTCCATTTTCTTTATTTTAAAACGGAAATTTACAGTAAAACCGTCAATGGCATGTCATAGTTCCTATCGTATTTAATCCAACAGGCGCTGCCAGGGTACTTTAAAAGTTGGTATACTTACAACAAACTTTCAAAAATGAATTTACTTCATATATTTACTTTTCGATTTCATTCTGTCGGATTTTCCTGCCGTTAAAGTAGAAGTATTGTATTTATCAGGTATTTTTTGTATTCATGTGTGATTGCTTGCAACTGTAGCGCGTTCATATGAAAATGACTATCATTATAATTATCAGAGATATTAATGGCAATAACATTGGAAATGTAAATATATAAAGAAGACATTGGAAAATCTTTAAACACTTTCTTTAGGGATTCAAGTTTATTCACACCTTATGATGTGTGAGTGGATTAATAAACATTCGAAAATTTACGAAGGATATGGAAAGTAAATGGAAAAATAATTGTGTGGGGAATACTAGTATCCGGATTAATGTATTCAGGATACATTATGTTGTAGATTCAATATACTGAAATAAAATGTCTGGTGTAGAACATTTACCTCTGAGTAGATGTGATCATCCATTACGGTCAATGGTTTATGTGCAGTGTTCATATAAGTTACCATCTACTGACTGTCATTATTAATTACGAATAGAAAATTCTTCGTCTCAGGAACTTCAAGAAAATAGCATCTCAAATTAATTGCAAGCATAATATCACATCAAGATGCTATAAACAAAATAACAAATTTAATTATCAAAACAGGTATGATTTATTTAAATTTACCCTTTTAATGCAGTATTATTTTATCTATACGTCATTTTAGATTTTTGAATTCAAGAAACAGATGGGAAAATGTATTTATAGCCATGAATCTTTTCTGAAACCGTAAAATGTACCAGTGTTCCCTAGAACTTAAACTTTAAATCAACATCACAAATGAATTAAGATATTTACCATACGACTGATTCTCGACGGGACATAAAGAAAACCAAATAAGTGACATAAATTCTAATAATAAAAATTCTGAAAATATTTGAAAGTTTTTTTATCTATTTTTTTTTTTACTAGTATTATTATCTTTTTTGTTCTTCGTGGTTTTTTTGGTTTTTTTTAAAATATATTTTTTAGCCTCCCCTTGTATCTCAAAACACAATCACACATGTAAGTAGAATATATCTTATCACTTATAACAATTTTGACTGACGAAAAAGCGTAGCACATGCAGTTACTTCTGAAATGACCGGCAATGTTCTCATATGACAATACTGCATCATGAAGAATAACGTAGATATAGTCACCACTTATATTTCCTAAACAACTTCAAATAAACATATCAAATTATGAACATATCGCATACAGTGTGGATTTCATAACAGTTATCCAGTTTGCAATGCACCATGACGATCGTCAATAATGGATTGTGAAATTATACCAATGGGGAAGTTTTACTCTGAAACAAAGTTTAATAATTCTTACGCAAAGTGGTCTTTACTCTGAAAAAAGGAAATGGAGATGATGTTATAAGTGATTGAACACTTCAGCTTTCTACTTTTGAATTTATTATTCAGCATGCTTAACACACTATTAAATCATTTAAATTCTAGATTTGACATTTTCTTTTGGATTTTATTTTGTGATAAAGTTTCTCTATGTATGACATAAATTGTGTTTTTGTTGAGGTTTGGAATCCGTGGGATGATAGTATCCGCTACAAGAAAGTGAGTCCGACGACATTTAATGATTTTATGAGTACTGTGCGCTATCTAGGACCTTGCATTCAGTAACCCATTGGTCATCGCATGATATAATGTCAAATATACTGGGTTTTTTCACGAATTGTCTAAACGTGGGGATCCGGGTTGTTAGAATAGATCCTCAGTATCCCTTGCCTGTCGTAAAAGGCGACTAAATGGGGCGGTCCTTCGGATGAGACCACAAAAACCGAGGTCCCGTATCACAGCAGGCGTGGCACGATAAAGATCTCTCTCTGCTCAAAGGCCATAAGCGCCGAGCAGAGGCCTGAATTTTGCAGCCCTTCACCGGCAATGGTGACGTCTCCATAGGAGTGAAAGATTCTCGAGCGGGACGTTAAATAATATATAATCAATCAATCAATCAATCTAAACTTGGGTAAAATGCACTAATTTTCGCTTAAACCCGGAGTAATGTTATATACGAGGTTTACACTGCTGTTACACGTCATCGTCTGTCGTTGACTGTGATCATTCTTAATAAGTACCTCTATATCTAAAATGATGTATCTTCTTAAAACATTAATGTAGAAGATTTTAAATAAAATGTACCGCATATGAAAAGCCGAAGATAACGAACACTATCCAATCTCGTAATTCCTATAGAAAATACAAGTCAGAGGGAAAACACGGACCTGGACAAACCAGAGGTTGAATCAGGTGTCTACGAGGAGTAAGCATCCCCTGTCGGCCGGTCACACCCGTCGTGAGCCCTACAACTTGATCAGGTAAACGGATTAATCCTCAGTTACAATTAGGGTGCCAAAAACGGCCTAATAATTGATATGAAACACGTCATAGAGCATTTGAATTAATGGGAAGTTGTACTGGCAAATTAAATAGTTATAACGACCATAAAATTTGCGAATTGCTGACTTTAGAGGCGACTGCACAAACCACTATAACATCAACTTCTTTGTCAGTACTCTGCCTTGATTTAAAAACTGATCATATACAGAACAAGCTCTTGCATATCAAATCAGTTCCGAGATATACACACCGTATGCAGGTGATCATGGAATATTGCTACATAGATAAGAGAAGTTGACGATGGAGAAATTGGAATTATCTCATTTGTCATAAAGTTGAGTTGTTAGTTTTGCCGCCAGCATCTATTTTCAATAAAATATCTAAGTACGAAGCATATATGGAAGACTCCGTTGTGTCTCTTACTTTAATTTCACTGGGATGTATCAATGAATGAAAATGATCATTTAATAGATATACCATCGTCAATATAAAATATCAAAGCTTTGAATGAACTCTGTTTCATAAGAATATAAAACAGGTCAGCTAACAAAGGAGCACAATTCGTGTCCATGGAAATTAATTAATAGCATCAAAGACTACGAAAATATTATCAATGAGGAGTTCTAGCATCTCTTTTTATATGAACTTTTGAGTACTTGTGCGTGTATCTATTTTCCGTGAAATTTCATCAACAGTGAATAATATGTTAAACATAATTTTAAATGCTTTCGTAATCAAAACTTTAAAAGTAGATATTTTACAATGCGAAATTAAAACTTTCACGATTATGACCTTGTAGAAAGTCGTATTATAAACTTTTGGTTCGGAGAAATTAAAACAAGTTCAGTATTTTCACGGAAGGCTTAAATCTACATTGTCTTTCTTCTATTGTTGAGTGTATTTCAAAATTACATGAATTATTATATGGTCAATACATTTTGTTGTTCGTTGTCTAAATACAAAAGCATGCATGGTGTTTAATGTGACCGGTCAACAGAGGATGTTTACTCATCCTGGGCACTTAAACTTACCTCTGGTATGTCCAGGGGTCCATGTTTGCATACCTCTCTAATCTGTATTTGCTATGGGGATTACGAGATTGAGTATCCTTCGTTATCTTGGCCTTTTCATGCTACTAGCATCCGAAGAGCAAAGGGTTCCAAATGTTTTATAAAGTAATTGTTCTGCATTTCCCGTTTCGGTTTTCTACCTCCTAGGATGTGTCTAGGTATACATGGTGATAAAGACATTTAAGGGCCTTTATGTCTAAGTATACTAAGCATTATGGGTAATTTCATCCCACAAGTCGCTGAATTTAACAGTCATGAGCTGACACGTTCATTCATAGGTATTATTCCAGGACTTCTTGAACGGATTGAAATAAGGTGAATTTGACAGTCTACAGTAGCAGCACGAGTTAAATACCAGGCGGGACCTCCGTGGCTGAGTGGTTAGAGCATCGAGCTCCAAAATCACAAAGCCTCTCACCTCTGTCGGCGCGTGTTCGAATCTCGGCCGTGGCGTTATGTGAGCAAGTTTGCCAGTTTACTTGCGGAAGGTCGGTGGTCTCTTCCCAGGTACATTGTATCTGGGTTCTCTCCTCCACCAACAAAAACTGGACGCCACCAGATAACTGAAAAATTGTTGAGTGTGGCGAAAAGCAATAAATAATCAATCAATCATTATTGGCGCGCTACTCACTGTAGGAGCGAGTATTCAGTAAGGGGGAGATCACTCTAATGTATTGATTTCACCATGATTTTACACTTCAGTTTTACATATAATATGCACAGTAAATGTTGTTTAAGGGTTACTATAACTCATTGATAATTTGCTATAGATCAACAGATGTTTCATCCATGTACCGCGTGTCACCCAGTGTATTAACCTATAATATCATACTGCACTTCAGTATTATTTAAATATCAATTTTTGATGCTTTATTGTTTACGAACACTTACTGTACCAGTCACGTAGTTTACATTGCGATGGAAAAAATCTCAAGGGTGTTATAACAATACAGGACTATATTCATTTAAAGCCGCTTGAGATCGCGGAACATAAAGGGTTACTGTACGTGTATTGCTTTTCAAGAATGGAGCGATACGAGTACGTTGACCCGCTTAAAATTCATCATTACTAGGGAAACGTTTTAAAATTCAATAGTAGATACATGCTATCAATAATCAAATTAGTTTGTTTGTTGTTTTACGTCCCGTCGAGAAGTTTTCACTCATATTGAGACGTCACCAGCTGTAGGTGAAGTACCATAAATTTATACCTATGTTCAATTAAATACCAGGTTACAATGGTAACTTCAGCTCACTACACTGCATTGAAATCTGTGAAGAGGTATATACAATATATTTACTTTTCATCCAAGTTATACACTCAAGCCAATGTGAATCCAGTGTAAATCGTATATAGCTATGTGTAAGCATTGACAGTGTAAACCGTATATAGCTATGTGTAAGCATTGACAGTGTAAATCGTATATAGCTATGTGTAAGCATTGACAGTGTAAATCGTATATAGCTATGTGTAAGCATTGACAGTGTAAATCGTATATAGCTATGTGTAAGCATTGACAGTGTAAACCGTATATAGCTATGTGTAAGCATTGACAGTGTAAATCGTATATAGCTATGTGTAAGCATTGACAGTGTAAATCGTATATAGCTATGTGTAAGCATTGACAGTGTAAATCGTATATAGCTATGTGTAAGCATTGACAGTGTAAATCGTATATAGCTATGTGTAAGCATTGACAGTGTAAATCGTATATAGCTATGTGTAAGCATTGACAGTGTAAATCGTATATAGCTATGTGTAAGCATTGACAGTGTAAATCGTATATAGCTATGTGTAAGCATTGACAGTGTAAATCGTATATAGCTATGTGTAAGCATTGACAGGTTTATCACAACAGCTGTAGCACCTTAAAACCTACGGAATTCCGTCATTTACGGTCATTTACTCTCAAACTGACTACCGTCTATAGTAGTTTAAATGTGTACTTAAGCTGTAAAATCCATACACCCCAACTTTACAAGCCATTGTTACAACTAATGACCACGACATACCCGCTAACTATTATATAAGAGTTTTACTTCAGCTGAGCAGTATGTGCTACATCATTTGAAGCTATGATGTTTAATTTCATACCATTCTTTACATACTGATTTTGACTACGGTTTACTCCGTTTACCTGATTAAGATATGGGGTTCACGGCGGGTGTGACTGGTGGTCAACAGGGGATGCTTACTCCTCCTAGGCACATAACGCTTCACGGTGTTGTGTCCAGTGGCTCATGTTTGCGCTACTCTTAATTTTGTATTCTTTACAGGAGTTATGAGATTGATTAATGTTCGTTATTTCAATTTTTCTTGGTACACCCATAAACATCCAATGATACAGCATAAAGTCGTTACGGAAAAAAGATCGTTTAATGTGAATACTAGCATTTCCACAATCCAACTGAAATAACATATTCTCTAATCGTTACACCGGAGTACAGACAGACAGTATTCCATCTGAGGTCATGTGTTTTAACCTCTCACACTTGAACAATCACATGGCGGCTTACGCACACATGAAAATTTTGTTGTTATATCGAAACAACCTATAATAGTCCCCACGCGGTAAGGGAAATTTCAACATGATATGTATTTAACTCGTACTCATAACTGTCTAAATTTGGTTTGAAAGAGCGTAAAACAACGCATTGCAAGAGGTATTCGATACATTTATTTCTCTTACACTTATGACACAGTATTGTAGTGATACATTACACAATTTTACGTAGATAAGACCGCCATTGTGGAAGTCTGACCTGTATACGTGGCTTGTTACTTGACTTGCTACCTAAATATGCATTTGAAATGGCCGAGTGACAGTTACTTGTAAACACCGATTTAAACTCTACATGATCCTTGTTAAAGCAGCTGAAATACTGCATCTCATACCGTACGGCCTTATAAATACGTACGTGCTATAATTGCAAGCTGAGAACAAAACAATAGTCGAAAATCGGATTACACAAATATTTTTAAAATGCAAAAAAAAAAAAAAAAAAAAAAAAAAAAAAAAAATAAAAAAAAAATTGCCAAACTGTTTATCTTTCCCCATAATGCATCTAAATCTTCCTATGAACTTCTTTCAAGCCAAGTATTTAGAATTTATTTAAACACAATTTTCTTTTAATTTTATATAAAATATATTTTGACTTCGGTGGTCTCTTCCCGGGTACATTGCATCTGGGTTCTCTCCTCCATCAATAAATAACTGGACACCACCAGATAACTGAAAAATTCTTGAATGTGGCGAAAAACAACAAACAATCAATTCCAAATCAGGTGAGAAAGGTCGAGTTAATTTGTCATTTTTTATGGAGATATAGTTATGTCTGTACAAACTTGACATTATTTTGTAAACTAAAACATTTACATATAATCAGAGGTGTTTGATATGTCATTGTATATCTCCGTGTATGGCTGTATCAAATGTTTTGTCAAATAAAAAGTCGTCTTATCTATTGTAATTTATTGAACGCAATACGAGATTGATCACTGTTCGTTATCTCCACTTTTCATTTGACAAGTGTTCCGACGCTATGAGATATATCGCCGTAATTTTGAGATCATCGAGGATTTTCGGATTTAAAAATATGTGTTATATATATTTTCCACCTATATCTGGGGATACGTCACGGATGTAGATTTTATGATAAAGGCGTCCGATCAGATACACCTGAGTTCTATTCAAAATTTCGTGCCTGGATTTAAGCAGGACAAAGTTTTCTCAATTCGCGTGAAGAGATTTTAAAATAAAATTTACTGAATTATAGAAAAAATGACTTTCTTTCAATATCTTTTCTTTTCAGTAATCTCTAATCTCTCTGTTCGCCAATCTGGAATGTTAAGTTAAAGTACTAAAGTATGTATACCACGTGACCCAGATTCCAGTATTCTTTCGGATAGTTTACACAAGTTGATCTAACTTATCAAAAATATATACAGCAAACCCTGTCGTTTTTTATATTTTCGTAATTTACAATATTTTCTTTTTCATTTTGTGATTTTGAAGTAGGAGCCCCGTATGCTCAGGGTGTTGGGAAATCTTTCGCAACATTTTTCAATAATGTGTTTCATCTTTCTTCTTCAGAGAGCCAACTCAGATAAGATTTTATGGCTAATATCTTCATTATTCTGTATCTTTGTAGTGATGAGGATATCAGTTTTGGCTTTATTGATATAAATTTCATTTATTTCGCCATTTTTATCGTAATCTGATTTGATGTCGTGCTGTGGTAAAAAAAAATTGGTTTGTGAAGAAATTCTGAAAATTTCCTACTACGGTAGTATACCGTGTCACTTTTCTCACATGATAATCTATTGCACGATGGCATTGTTTTCTCTTTTTATGAGGGATGATAATATCTTCATAGCAGATCTACAATGACAGAGACTGGAACACAGATATACACAAGGAAATAGAAATATACTGATATCACATTAGTAATGGCAAGTACACTTTCCATGCACATATATGAGTCACCACACATCTTCCGTTAATAATTCTCAACTTGACTGATATACATCTTTCGAGATCTTTTCCTCTAAAATTTATCCTTGTTATGTCCTTCCTCAACTGCTATATTTAAACTATCAATATTTTTATTGATTGAAAAAGCAGAGGGTGTGACCGGTCAACAGAGGACCCTTCTAGCCACCTAATCCTACCTCTGGTATATCCAGGCATCCGAGTTTGTCCTGCTCTCTAATTAGTATCCCATATAGGATTTGTGAGATTGCGCGCGCGCCCTCGCGCGCGCCTGTGTGTGTGTGTGTGTGTGATACGGGTTATAATTAAATTCTCTTCGTGAGTTTGGTAGCCGGAATATGAAAGATGGACTTGAGACTACATTTTTTTTATAGAAGAATTATCACAGGAATGTCTTTTTTGTTACTGTCACTTATAAGCGTAAGATGAGCTTCGGTGTCTATATGGCTTGTTACATACCTTATCAAAAGCCTTTTAAAATGTTTGAACCTAGCGTCCCTGCTTTCTCCCGTGATTAGCCCACATCATCTAATTTTATAATTCGTGTCATTAGTTTCCGTTTTCTTGTGAGCTTGATGTTAGCAAGAGGATTGGTTTTTTTTAGTTATTTTATGTCTTCAGAGCTTGTTCCTGGGGTGTCAAGAGTTATATAATTAGAGTCATATGTGAAAATGGTCCATTGGGTTTGTCCACCATGGATATTATTTAATCTCATATCTACGCAAGTAATATACAAGTATCCTATGGAAGAAACATATGAAAAAAAAATTCTATCTTTCATATCACGTGACATAGTTACTCAATACGCAGACGCGGTGAGCATCTTATTCCGGATCATCCACTATATATATATATATATATATATATATATATATATATATATATATATATAACAATCATGACAACATTCTTCAGCTTTCGACCTTTGAATGTTAATTACTTATAGAGGACAATAAGAATAAGAAGACGTTGATGAAAACAGATACTCCCTTTATATTACAGCAGGAATTTCTTAAGAGAGAAATCTTAACTTCATAGGAAAGAGAGGTAAAAGAAGAAAAAAAAGTGTGACTCAGTTAATACCCAGCTCCCATAAACTTGATAATCTATTGATCTCACAAGGTCTAACAGTTTCATCCCCGCACTTCCTCTTCAGACGTCGCCATGTTTTTGATGTAAAAAGTGTCCTCAAAGTGCACGAGACTCGAGCCCTTGCTGGTTTCGAAAACCAATGTACTTCCATATAGGCCTATATACAGTAACAAACGCTGTCCTCCAGATGTAGGCCAAATGACGTCACCCGTCACCCCAGTGTTGATTTAGACCTGACGTCTCATTTTACCACGGATCAGTTTTTTGGGTTTGTTTTTGCTATAGTTAAAACTATCAACGTTGAGTTTTGTAACTACACGTTTAGATATAAATAAATAAAACAGGAAAATTACAAGTATTAGTGTGTGTGTGTGTGTGTGTGTGTGTGCGCGCGCGCGCCCCATGAAAACAACAGGTCTTGGAATCTGTGTTTTCTTTTAAGTAAAACTTCTGCATACCCTTTCAAAAGTGCTGCCGTAAGCGAAGCTATGTTTTGAACTATTAATTGTAAAAGAACAGAAAAACAAATATGTAGTTTTCCTCAAATGTCATTTATTAAAAATGACGAAATATAGTGCTGAAATTATATATAAATATACTGGGAGGCCAAACAAACATAATATGACAAAGTATGGATAAGACAAATGGATTCAACCTGAATGAAATCTTACATAACACACAAGCAGGTTGAGAATTAAGGGGGCCTCCCAGTAAACCTTAAATAACAATAGCAGAAAAAGGTGGCCTAAAAATATGCCATGACAAGGTGAAAATATTTGTGTTCAAACAATTATTGAACCTTGAAGGCCACCCGAAGCGAAGGCAGCAAGAAAAAATGGGTACAACACTGATGAAAAATTACATCAAATATACAAACGTTAGATGTGTACATGTGTAATAGAAAACATATCCGTGCAACCATAAGCTGACCACGAACTAACGGACAACGGCATGTACCATGGACAACATCAACACAAAAAGGAATTAATACAAAAAAATACAAAATAAAAACAACGACCAATAACTCATATGGTTAGTGGGGGTAACGGTTATGAGGGGACCCGCGATGGTGCAACCAAACAGCTGACCACCAAGGCGGGAAAGGAAACCAAAGGGTATAAGTAGGGGGGGGGAGGTGTTAAAATGCTAGTGCAACCAAACAGCTGACCACTAACAGGCGGCAGAGTCCACCCACCCACCCATCTACAGCAGGAGTTTTAATTGGTTGAAAACCTGATGTAGCATTGGAATGCAGTAGATTTCCATCGACCTAACTTCTGAATAGAGGAATCAGATAAGCCCTTTGCTGCAGCATCAGTTGCAGCCCCCATTCGAAAACTGTGACCCTTGTAGGATTGGGGATTTAAACCACATCGACGTATGGCCTGGCTTAATGTACTGGAGACAACATAGTAGGACAGTGGCTTGCCTGATTTAAATTGAAATAGGGGACCCGTTGTATGTTGGAAAACTGAAACATAGGCCTTGATAGCCGCGACAGAGCACAACGAGGGAACAGCATGAGAATACACATGCAGAGATATGGGATAGGAACTGTCTTTGGTCTTATGATGTCGGGGAGTCAACAGTATGGATCGGTCACTGTCAAAGGTGAGGTCTTGCCGTTGAATGACCTTGTCCAAATGTGATTTACTTTTGGGGACCAACTCACCTAGGCGAAGGAAAGCATGGTAGGCTAGGAGGAAGAGAGCTCGTAACAGAACACATAAATCAGGGTCAGGTAACACATCCCGTAATATGGGGACCAATTTTTCCAATACTGCGTACGTGATAGGTAAGCGGGAGTCAGGGGTGGGATGAAGCCTAGAAGCTCGTGAGCCTTTTAAAAGTTTCTTTACTAGGAAGGAATGACATGGGTCTGGTCTTTCAAACAGCTTGTGGAGATAGGAAACAGCAGCACAATGGGAGGCTATGGAAGAAGTGCGTACTCCAGAGGAGTGCAAGTAACCTCGAAAGTTGGCGATGATTAAAGGTGAGACTGGGAATTTCAACACAGGGGTGGCACTGGACTGATGAAACCGGAGCAACAACGACCAACTTCTAGCGTAGGCCCGCCGGGTAGCAGGAGAAAGTGAACAACATAGCAAACAAAATGAGGAAAAGGGGAAACATCAAACGGACCCTGAACCCTACCAAGATCAATTTCTGTTTGTAATTTTTGTTGCACTTCAAATGAATGTGAGCGAGCAGAAGAATGATTGGTACATGATTTTGGGGCAGGGGAGGATGTACAACCTAACAAAAAACCTACAGAAAATCCATCGATCAAATATTGGGAAAGATTTGAGTCATAACCATCTAGTAATTGGCGTAACTTATGTGGGTTTACTGGACTGGGTAACTTTTGATTTTGGGGCCAAGGATGAGGGTTTGTTAGCATGGCTGGGCTGCCCATTAGAGGATGTGGAGGATTTGGCTTTAAAGCATTTGAACCAGGGGTGGGGGTCTTTGCAATAGATGCAAACATGCTTAAAGGAGCAGGGAGAGGTGGAACAGGGCTGCCCATTGTTGTATGCATAGCACAGTTTTCCTCGAAAGGGTTGTGCACTTTTTTGAGCAGAGGGACGAAAGGAGCCCTGTGATTTGGGGATAGTGTATGCACGCACCATAAGTTCCCCTAATGGTTGTTGCCAGGGGAGAGGGCTAAATTCCCGGAGTTTCCGGAAATTCTCATCATAGTACCGCCAAGCAGCATCCCCATTTGTCGCATACAACTGGCGTATAGTGGACATATACTTGAGGATATGGGGGAATTCAGTAGGTTTTGCCTCAACATAAATACAAGCAAAAACCAGGAACGCATTGGTCCACTGGTAAATAGTGAGTGGAGGTTTTTTGTTGCCCGGTTTAGACAGAGTGATGCTCCCTTGTTCCATCTGCAGGGAAAGTTTATCTTCCTGAGTATCGGGTAATAAGGAAGCCAAATCTAAAAATTTGTCAGCCCAAATGTTTTGTTTAAGGCGGTGGGGAACAGTGGCCCCTAGGGTAATCCCTGCAGATAGTTGCAAAGGAGCAACACTTGTTGCAGACGATTGTTCACCTGTTGTGAGGGAATCACCCCCAAAAGAAATATCTGTACTTGGTATTCATTTCCTATATACAACTTCTGCATAAGTCTTAAGTTTTTTACACCTTGTGGATTTCTTGTGAGCAGATGCTTGTCCTAGTCTGCTTGATCCTGTAATTACCCAAGTTTGTATTTAGATGGGTTAGCCGGTGCAATATTGAAAACAAGTACCATGCACTTGGTCTCCATTTTAAGAATACAAACCCTTGTCTGAAACATTCTTGGGTTTTATTACATCTTTGAGGATTTCTGGATAGCAGATACTTGTCGCTCGATACTATTACAGGTAGTATCAAAATGTCCTGGTCATATTGAATTTTATTGATGTTGCAACGAATGTTTATTTTCTTATTCGAAGAGGAATAACTCTCATACTATTCATTTCAATGCCAGCAACATGCATGTAATTGTCAAAATTAAGGCAATGGAATTTGTTTCGTTGGTGATCTTTTTAATGTAAAGCAAAGAATAATGACTTTGACAATTCTTCATATGGCGTAGCTGGGCACAAGGAAAACGAAAAATGATAAAATGTATGAGAGAAAAATACTCTAGCTCTGATGACCAGCCATGAAATTCACCATCGCAGTTGCAAAATAGCGGCAAAACCTCGGAATTTACCTCTTTTGTTAAACCCGCGGATGAAATTGCCCAATATTTCATGGCAATTCCTTCGTACATCTCTCAGCAATTAGCTGATAGTTAATATCTTCATTAATGTGACCTTTGGTTCTTATTCCATTTCCATGGAGCGCTGTAGAGTGTAGGCCTATTTTTTCACAGTTGCGTACTAGACCCATTTCTAGGTTTCATATTTGATAATCCAGTCAGGGAGACTTCCGTGTGTTGTTCCGAGGAGAGTGTGAAGGAATGAAAGTTTCATCAAGATTTTTTTTTTGGAGTTCCCTTGGTATTGGATGGTCGCGTGGTTATGCCATACACTATGACGGTCTTGTTTTGTATCTGGAATGCTTTCGACATCGAGTTTCAAAGTGTACAATTCTTCTTCTTTGCTCTTGAGAATCGTTCTGGACTGTTTGTTCCAATTCACAATGCCGCCGTAAAACCCTCCACTTTCTTAGCATTACAAAAGAGAATACCCCCCCCCCCCCCACCAATCACATGAAGCCGTAAGGAATAAAATGAATCAAACTACATTTAAATTTTATGATGGTGGTTTGGTGCGGTTTTTTTTTTTTTTTTGTTTGTTCGTTGTTGTTTTTTTTTGTTTGTTTGTGTTTTATTTATTTATTTATTTTTTTTTTGTTTTTTTTTTTTTTTTTTTTTGTTTTTGTTTTTTTTTTTTTGTTTTGGTTTTTTGGGGTTTTTTTTTTTTGCTTTGTTTTTTTGTTTTGTTTTTTTGTTGTTGTTTTTTTTGTTGTTTTTTTTTCAGTAGTATTTCGATATGTTAATTATTTCTTCAGGGATACCACGTATTCTTTGATGTCATTCTTTGGTTTCTTTAAATGGGCACGGACACGATTCGTGCTGAAAATTTTCAAATTTCATTTTGTTTCATTTTTAATGTTTACAATGCTTATCTAATGTATTTCTAATGATCAGCAAAAATTTGAAAGTCAGTTGTTTAGTTACAAGAGAAATACCGAGCACACAATTCTTTGTTTTGTAAACAAAATCTCATATTTTGTTTTGTTACGTGGGTTAAATATACTACAAAAAGTTTCGCTTAAAGCAGATTTTTTTTCTTCAATTTACAAGTTAATTCCGAACAAAATTAAACAGTTCTAGTGTGTCATATTTCAGTTTATTATAAACATGATATTATCAATAATCCATATGACTAATAAAAATCAAAAGCATGACACGAGTCTTGTTTACAGAATAAAGATAATTAGGAATGCTGTGTCGCACTTGTTATTCAACAACTGACATTCCAATTTTTGTTGTCCATTAGAAATACATACTTAGATATTGTAATCATTTAAGCTGGGAAAATTTGAAATATTTCAGTTCAAATCTTTAGCACTATACACGTCATTGAATTCCAAAGAGATCAAGCCGGTGACTTGAAAATAAATTCTATATTTGTAATCCTTAGTAAAATTATCTTCCAGAAAGTCTGTTTTGATTATTTCTCTTTCAATGAGAGGAATGACTTTCTGTAATCTGATTAAAACCAGATCTTTGATCCTCTTTGGTATTCTGATGTTGCTAATATAAATATCGGAGCGGATCAAATTAAAGATCTGTGATGCATCTAACTGTTTTCATAACACAACCCTTGCTGTGAAAGAGTGTGAAATGAATATGGATTTGTCACTAATCACAGAGGAAAGAAATTATAAACTCCGACTACTAGAAATTACATTCTCATAAGCCCTCTTACTTGGAAACAGGATCAAAGTACTATAAAATATTAAATTACTCCGCTTGTATTTTTTTTGATTGAAGAATATCAAAATGAATAACACAGTGAAGATGTTTACTCTGTGACCGTAGCATTTTTATCTTTGTTTCATAAAATATACATTGTATATGATGAAGAAGATGGTGTTAAAATCACCGAGCACGGGCCACAGGTGCAAATGGAAGCAGGGAATCTGAAATTGATTTGATGTGACATGTTTATATCAGCAACAATTACAAGCACGCGGAGTTCTCACGAATCCAAGTTCTGTGAAATTTACGAGAGAGAGAGAGAGAGAGAGAGAGAGAGAGCTCTTTATGAAACATTCATATATCATGCTTTTTTACCTGTCAGATAAATCCTTCGTTTTTACATCAGAAACTCCGGGATTAATCAGTCACTTCAGTTTTAAATAAATCATAAAAACAAGTCCTGTTAGCAACGAGACCACGAGACATGAAATCAAAATCCCCACAAATATCGACGTACGGTAAGCCTTTCTGGTGTTTCCCGGGGTAATGCCTGCTTCTCTGTTGTTCGTCGCCATGTTTGTGAAGTCGCGAACTCGGATACCTAACATTACATCCACTGAATGGAGGAGATACAGACGTAGATTTCTTGTGACATGCTACGTCGTCAATTATATTAAATTTCAGATTGAGAGAGAGAGAGAGAGAGAGAGAGAGAGAGAGAGAGAGAGAGAGAGAATAAATACGTTATATTATAAATGAATGTATTATATTATAAATGTAAGTAAAATGAAATAACCAGCTGTTAGGTGATTTTTTCTTTTTGTCAAGTAAGTTATCTAAGTTTCAAAATGCAGTGGCCGATCTAGAAGGGGTTATGGAGGTTCCAACCCCCAATTAATTGTCATGAACATTTACAAAGGTCGTGTTTGCTATTCTGCAGTTTCATGCCCCCCTTTTTGGGCGGAGAAAAAATAGAAGTTAAGCTTAAGATTTATACACACACACGCCCTTGAATATCTTCTTGATCCTCCACTGAAACGGAAGCTAAGTGCAACATAGTGTGCGTTCGGACGCACTCTTATATCACCTAGTAGATCTAAGAAAGAAAATCGCATTCCTCACAACTATCGAAACTCTTCGCTGATATATGTATCGTGTGAAACTTAGCCACAAGGACTCTCTCTCTCTCTCTCTCTCTCTCTCTCTCTCTCTCTCTCTCTCTCTCTCTCTCTCTCTCTCTCTCTCGTACTTTGATTTTGCTTTCCTGCACAAAACAAACATTACTTTTCATGAGGTCAATGTTTCTACTGACTTATTTCCAGCGTTGATTCTGAATTGTTTTATTGTTTCATCATTAAATGAGCTCAAGTATACTTGTTTTGACATGTACGTCATATGTAACACGAAACAGATGTACAGGTAAACTGCATAATTAACACGCGAAATAAAAAAAACAAAATCGGTGTGCACAGCCGTTTCACGCAATATCCCAATAAATGTTAAAAATCAACCATTCAGCGTTCACTGTTACTGCATGTATATAAATTTGGAGTTCTTTCAAAGTACTAGATACAACTTTTCGAGTTTGTGAAATGAAAAGTTCAGGAGCAATGAAGCCACCAAATTACAACAGTAGATCTCTCAAATGTTACCGGTTATATTCGTTTCGTTGTGTCGATGTGCTTCTTGTTTTAGCTTTATTATGTCACGTTTATGTTATTTGATGATATCGACAAATGTTTTATTTATTCATTTTTAGCTTTACTTATTTGCTTATAAATTTATTCTTTTTTTTGTTTGGTGATTTCTTTGTTCTCTCTCTCTCTCTCTCTCTCTCTCTCTCTCTCTCTCTCTCTCTCTCTCTCTCTCTCTCTCTCTCTCTCTCTCTTCAATTCTATATATTAAGAACACTTCGGGACATAGATATGATACATGTAATGAGTAATTTATTGCAATGTTTATTTCTTTAGAAAATGAATTTCATTTTTGAAAATACATGAAGGTACGAGGCGAGTCAATAAGTAACCAGCCTATCCCATTTCCGATTGACCTAGACGGTCATGATTTTCATGCCTTGTTTCAATACATGTTTTATACCTGGTAAGAAATTGCACGTGTATCGAGTTATTCTTTAATAAGATAATGAATATCAAACATGGCTTGTTATTATAAGGAATGCTTTTCATCTAAAGTTGAGTACCGTGCTGTAATTCTGTACTTGTATTTAAAAGGTAAAACAGGCAGGAGAATACCCGGTGATTTAACCAATATCTGTGGGTCTTCTGCACCATCTAATGTTCAGGTTAAATTCTTGGTAGCGGAATGCAAACGCGGTAGAACGCGTTTAGAAGATGAAGCCACGTTTGAACGCCCACTGGATGCCACCGATGAAGAAATATGTAATAAAGTTCGGGATCTGGTATACTTCGATAGGTGAATTCAGGTGGAAGAAATAGAGTAAGCATTAGGTATTTGACATGGTAGCGTTTCAACAATCTTACATTATCGTTTAGGTATGCGGAAGCTAACAACTCGATGGGTCCCCAAATCCCTTAACGATGAGCAAATGACAACTAGAGCATCAGTATGCAGCACCTTGTTGAAGTGTATTAGGTCAAACGAGGATTTTTCTTTGCGTCTTGGGACTGTAGATGAGACTTGAGTTCATTATATTAGCCAGGGAATAAAGCTCAGAGTCGTCAGTGGGTAGCGCCGGAGTCACCGAGACCATTGAAGTTCAAGACGCAACCATCTGCTGGCAGGGGAATGGTCACAATGTTTTGGGACGCAGACGGCGGTATGTTGGACGTTTTACCCAAGAGAACTACAATAACTGGAGTGTACTATGCAAACTTGGTAGACCCGGTGAGAACAGTCATCCGTGAAAAACGT